>CM063509.1:105748020-105798020 GCA_032207245.1 Pardosa pseudoannulata
CTGAAGGGGGGCTAATACCCAAATTGTACTTTAAGGTGGTTCTGTACCCGTCATAGTGGGTTCCAATTTGTCAATGTTAACCTATGGGGGAAAAAATAAAATTCCTTATTGCCGATTCGTATTTTAGAAATTCTTTAAATAAATACCACGTGATAGAATAATAAATTCTCTAGGATACTATCTTTCATTAAAAAAAAATCTAGATAAATATATCTCATTTTAAATCATTTGAGAAAGTTTGAGCATACTATTTTCAAATGCAAAATATAACACGTATTAGACTACAAATTAAAAAAAATAATAAAAACGTATTAGAGAAATTGTGGTTCTAGCAAATATATATTCTGTGAAAGTCTGAGTCGGCTACAGGGAATTTTATTTTTTTTTTCCTAAATTAACATCCAGGAGGTATCCAGGAGGAATCCAATATGGCTTATACAGACCCACCTTAAGGGAACAAGGAAGTTTAAATTTCAGTCGTGAAAATTTCAAACTTTTAACGGTTTATTTAATAGACACTTGCATTATGCTGTTATCTAATTCAGCCGTTATTTAATTTCTTTGATCAATTAGCATTTTTAAATTCTTTAAAAATATAAATAAAGTATGATAGGACAGCCAATTCTTTAGGGTGCTTTATGTAATTTACCCAATGTATATGTAATTAGCCCCAATAACGTATGACACTCTGACGTACAATTTTCACTTTAATTCAGAATTAATTTAATGTCGAAAATAGCACATTTCTTAGCAGATTTCCTTCACACTACACTCTTAGCTCTCCCGTCGTTAGTTGGTTTGGTTTGGTTTGGAGTGCTACTGTCTAATTTTTGCAACACGAAGGCTAATGAGACCGGAACCTACAGTTTAAAGCCGATTCCGAACGGCTAAGGAAATCCATGCCACAGTGGGATTCGAACCCACGAACTACTGTACCGAAGGCCAGCACCCTAACCAATCGGCCATCGTTCGGCCCCGTCGCTAGTAAAAGCCAATTGAGAAATTTTTAGACACATCAGTAGAGTAGATTTTGAGTCTATAAAGAACAAACTTACGAACACTGCCTTTTATTTCCCTATGTCGCAGGAAAATGATGAAAATGACACATGTTAAAATAACAACTCTGTGTGATGATTTCTCTAAAGAAAGTAAGTGATTTATTCCCTTAACTGATTTAGTGCAGAAGTGAAATGATATTAGGTGCTACCGTATTGTATTTCAATCGAGATATGTCATAGGGGACATACTCGTCATAATGACGTCAGAAGTCTTCACTATGGCACGGCAAAGAGAGAAATTTATGGCACCAAACCCCTATTTCTGGCGACTTCTCACATCATTATGACGTGAAAGTCGCCTGTGACATATCTCGACCGCAATATGGTAGCACCTACTGTTTAGATATTAAAGGTACTACCATATTGAGGTCGAGATATCTCACAGGCAACTTTGAGTCGTATTGACCTCAGAAGTCGCCAGAGATGAGAATTTGGTACCATAAATTCCCCTCTCTGGCGCCATTATGATTTGGAAGTCGCCTATGACATATCTCGACCGCAAGAGGATAGCAACCTAAAATATATTTTATTAGTAAATTATGTATTATTAAATGTAGAGTAGGCAACACATCAATAGTCACTGATACGCAAAGTATTTATTCGGAACCAATCAACAAAAGAAATAGGTATTTAAGCTGATATTTTTAGAAACAAAAAGGTTATTTTTAGTGCAGTGAAAGTTCGAAAATCTTTGAACAATTAAATTTCTCATATATTCTAAGAGACATCTATTAGGTATTTAGTAACAACGATACTGAAAATAACTGTTTTGTAGCAAAGTCATAGGTAATTTTTTTTCAGAGTTTTTACCCTTATATCTTGCGGTTTTCATAAAGAAAAAAAAATATTTTATGTGTAGTATAGATAAAAAAAAATTTATACTGAGTATACAATAATTTAAACTTTTCCTTGAGAATTTTCAAACTGAAAATCGATAAGTAAAGCTAGCATTTTATTTAAGGTAAAACTGGAAAGACAGTTCAGAAGGTTTGATTGGATGCACTACGGTATACTTTTCAGTTACATGAAAAGTAGATTATCAAAACCTGATGCTTAAACTCGATTTCGAACGGCTAAGAACTTCCAAGATAGAAGTAGAAATCGAATTACTGTACAAAAAAGTAAGGGGGGGAATGCGATAATCAACATTCAGATAAACACTTTTCAATTTTGTGCCTGTTGTGATTAAAGTAATTTTAGTATTAAATTATTTGTGTTTCAATTAATACAAATTAATACTAAATTTACGGATATTGATCCTATACCTATTTTTACTGAAGTGAGCCAATTTGACTCATACAAGAAAATTGAAGTTTTTTGCAAAGAAAATAGCTCCAAATTAATTTAAATGAAATGTTTATTATCAAAAAAGTCACAGAAAATATTTTTACATGCAAAATCTGTTTTTGAAACCCATTTTCCGCAAACATTTCTATTACATTTAGCACAATGGTTTCTACATCTGTTTCTTTGGCATGATTGCTCAACTTGACAATTCTTCCGTACGTCAGTAGCATGAATTTCTGTCATTGGAATGGAAGTGTTCTCGACTTTTTCTCTATATTTACTTCTTAGCTCTTCAGCTCATTGGAAAATAAAATCTTTTCGTGAGAAGTCGTCTCTTTATACAGAACTGTTAAACCATTCTATGAGTCAAATTGGCTCACAGCCGTGAAAATAGGTATGTGAAAATAGGTATACCACATTTGAAGGGGTCTGCGGGGAAGAGGAATGAACGTTTATATAAATTTTATTACTTAATGAAAAACCAACGTATGTTTTTGAAAAGTGATATTAAAGTTATATATATATATATATATATATATAGTGATATAATGAGTCAAATTGGCTAATCTAGTGTTAAAGACATTGTCCAATTTATATTGTTTTGGTTGAACATTGACCAAATACATCAAAAGCTGCCTTCTGAAGTTGGATTCAAGAAATCATATCATACTGGCGGTATTAATTTTTTTAAGCCGTTCGAAATTGAATGAATACTCCATTACCCTAACTCCATTGTGGCAAATGTTGGCTATACCATTAACAATAAATCATATTTCTATAACCTTGCAGACTCAAGAGCATAGTTTGTTGATATTATAATTAAAATGGAATAGTTCCTTTATGCTAATCTTTGTTTGTTTAAGAGCTTTTATCTGTTACAGAACAATTGTGGAAAATGTCCAGAAATCGTAGACCATATCTTTAAATGTCTAACCTAATCCCCTATATAAAAATAGCCTAAGTTATCTGTCCGTCTGTCCACTAATGTATGAAGCGGTTGGACCTGGAATGGATAGAGGCATCCATATTGTATCAGTTAGAGTTAGAAACGTCCGAAATCCACCACTTTTTCAACATTTAATGCCATTATTTCAAGCCCTATTTTCCCTGGTTAAGAGCAGACGATTAAACTTATCAATTTATTACCTAATAAATAGGTAAAAATAACATTTTTTTCTAGCATTTTGATGTCATTCCTTTAACCATCTCATTTAATTATTTCTTATTTTAATTATTTAAATATCGACTGCATTATTTTCATAAGTTTTATCACTGAACTTAGATATTAAGTAAATAATTTTCTTTTATATTTGGCTTAAACAATAGATTAGATACATGTGTGATAATTTTAAATTTAATCATCGATTATTTTTTGTTGCAATAAAACTTTTATCACCGGTATTAACAACAAATTCTTTTCATAAAAGTCTAGGAGTATTTCACTGACTAATAAATATCTAGCGTTTAAGTTACATATCTTTGAAAATTAAGAAGTTTGTTCGGTTGTGTGTTTGTTTTTTATACATAGCCACACGATTTGACTAAACTACATTCACAGTATCGGGAGACTTTAGAGGAGTATGAAGATGAACAAATTATTACGCATGTACCAGATAATTCTGAGCGAAAAAACAAATCATTTTTTTACTTGCCTCATAGGGTACTTTACAATTCTGGAAAAGTAAAAATTTTACTAATCTCGTCATATGACGGGCTATATGCTAGTTATATATAATAATATTTACTCTACTGAGATTTAGGAGTCAGTAATGTTAGCATGCAATCATAAAATGATTTCGTGTCCTTAAATCTACCCCATAAAACCTCTGACCTGGTAATCGCTCTTGGAAAACTAGTAATAAATTTTTAGCTCAGTGATTCTCAACCACTGTTCCGCTGCACACAAGTGTGCCTCCAATTTTTAGAAATGTATATTTTTCGATTTTTATTTAACTATTGAAATTTTCGATTAGCAAGGAAAACTTTTATTTCAAGAAATATCTTTGATGTGGAAATTAGATACGCTTTAAAAAAAGCTTTAAAATTATTATTGCAATTTTCTACACCTTATTTGTGTGAATTTGGGTTTTCAGTAATAACAATAGATTTAAGGACAGTGCCAATTTGACTCATTAAAAATTTTCTCACTATATATATATAAAACTTTAATATTACTTTTCAAAAACATAGGTTGGTTTTTAGTTAAGTAATAAAATATACGTAAACTTTCATTCCTCTTTCCCGCAGACCCCTTCATTTCACATTATCAATTGGAGTATACATATTTTCACGGTTGTGATCATAGTATGGTATAACTCATAGAATGGTATAACAGTTAATCGCATAACATGAAATTTATTGGTCATATTAGGCCTGGGCAACAAGCAAATCGCACGTGATTTGTTTCTCTTCTCATTCACGCAGATGGCATTTAAAAGTTTTCTACAACATTTTAGATTTAGCAGCTATCAATGCTTGGATTCTGTATAAAGAGTCGACTTAAAATCTTTTCGTGAAATATTTACTTGTTTTCCAACTGGCCGAAGAGCTAAGAAGTAAATATAGAGAAGAAATCGAGAACACTTTCATACCAATGACAGAAATTCAGGCTACTGACGCACGGAAGTATTGTCAAGTTCAACAATCATGCAAAAGAAGCAGATGTAGAAACCATTGTGCTAAATGTAATAGAAATGTTTGCAGAAAATGTGTTTCAAAAACAGATTTTATATGTAAAAAATGTTTTCCATGAATTTTTTGATAATAAACATTTTATTTAAACTAATTTGGAACTATTTTCTTTGCAAAAAAATTTGAATTTTCTTGTATGAGTCAAATTGGCTCACTTCAGTAAAAATAGGTATATGATTAACATCCGTAAATCTAGTGTTAACCAACATTAAAACGAAAAAACGGTCGAGACTGTTAAATGTAGAAGACGATTTGAGAGTATCATTGTTATTTTTACGACCAAATATAAATGAAATTATAAAAAAACACCAAGCTCAAATTTGTTATTAAAAGTATTCTTATTATTAACTTGTAATTAATCCCTTAATAAACGTACTGTTGCTTTTGTTGTACATATTATATTTTACATTCAAAATTATTATCATAAACAACAATATATTTTACAGTGTATTCTAGGTAAATAAACAACTTTTAAACTTATCTTTTTCTGTGTGCCGTCAAATATTTGAAATCGTTAAAAGTGTTCCGCGACCAAAAAATAAATAAATAAATAAAGGTTCAGCATTACTGTTTTAGCGTTCAGCGTTATTTGTTTTTCTGAAAGTAAACCCCGTATTTTATTAAGTAAAACAAACTGTACTTAAACAGAGAATTTTTAACTTCCTAATTAAATATTACATGACTTGTTATGCTTGTTTAATGGAAAGTACTAACCAGATTAAGACTCTTAAATCTTCACAGGATTAAGTGTTAAATCTAGAGATTAAGGAAATGTTTAACAATTATAGTAAATTCGTTATCGGTCATAAAACATGAGTAGCATCCTATAAAGAAAAAGAAAATTACTTATGGGACAAAGATTATACTGATCATATTTTTCTTTGTGTATCATGCAATATATCAAAAGTTATTGTCCTTAAAACTCTTCAAAATTCTCCTAATTCACGTTCCCCTTTTTCTAATCTTAACTATCACAGAAACTCAAATTAAAACCAGGAATGTGATTCTTTTTTTTTTTTTTTTTTTTTTTTTTTTTTTTTTTTGTGTGTGTGTGTGTGTGTGTGTGTGTGTGTGTGTGTGTGATTAAATTTTTTTTTGTGTGTGATCTTATATCATCTTCTATCATATTCTTTTCGCAATTCTCAAAACATAAAATTTATTAATAATTGCTACGTGCGCCTTTCTTACGTCTTTTTATGGACCAGCTGTAAAATTCCCCCAGAGAAAAGTGACGATCATTGTTTTTTGTATGCCGTTGTCTACACTTTTTCTGTCACATTTTTTTACGGGTCATGACAGAATCGCTGTTTCAAGTTATCTGTCGTGGGAAATTAAATGTTTGATTATCCACTCCTCAGAAAGGCATTTTTACAAATAAAACCGATGCACATTCGTGCATCGTGCCCGTGTAAATCGTATCGGTCAGTTCTCCGACTTTAAGATGAATATAAAGTATGTTTGGGAAGTATTTTGCCTGATGTTAGAGCCTAAACGAGTTTACTTCTAAGACATGACTGCAGTAAAGATTCGATAACAAGTCCTGCAACTAAAAAATATGGATTATATCCCGTGGGATCAGGGAAGAGAATTTTTTTGCCGGTAATACACACACACGCCACACATATGTACGTGTGTCTGCTCGAGATACCTGGTTGTCTCTCACTTGTATCATATGTTACATCCATTTCCTAAGTTGAAAATGAAAATAAAGGATTTTTGAAGTATTTTGTCTGGTTTTAGCTCTCCAGTGAGTTGCTTTAAACGATTTAAATGCAGTAAACTATCGTTGCCAAGTCCTGTCAACTATAAAAATATGGTCTAATAAAAAATTATGGCTCCCATGTGATAAGATAATAAAAAAAATTTACCGGTTACATACATACACTTATGAGTACCGATGAATATATTGATACGATATGTAAATTATCATACATTTTATTAGACCTATATTTTAGCTCCATTGGGACATATTTCTTTTACATTTTCACCTAACCATTTAAATGCTAAATCCGGCCCCGGTGCTGTAAACTGAATAGACAATATCCTGAGAGCCATTCCGAGGTTGAACTTGCAACAGGAATATCATCCTGTAACAAATTGTCGCCAGGACTGGCAATTTTTTGCCAAATGTTTCCCCCTCCCGTCTGATCCGGTCAAGGGCTACCGCCACAGCGGGGTGTCTTTGTGCCCGCCCCTTCTCGGCATCCGCAAGAGTTACGAGCCGACGGCACGATGACAGCGCAGAGAACGCCTATCAACCCCCCCCCCTTCTCCATTTTAGAACTCCCCCGCCTGACGGAGGGAGGAGAGGGACGTGTAACCAGCTGAACGGTATCCTTGACGGACAAATGTCCTGGGAACACACAGAATAGAGTTAATCACTCTCGGCAATAATTGACGATAATCTCCTAGCATTTTGTAGAACGTATCGGTTGCCTCTTATCTAACAATGATTTTCCAAGTAAAGTGATCCACTAGTCGCTCTTTTCCCTAAATCTGTCGTCATTCTTTATGAAACGGATTTATTACGACACCGCGTGACGTGACCAGCACCTAAGATGCAACTTTTTGCATAAATCAGATGTTTTTCTTTTAAATATAACGGAATGTTTAAATCTTGGGTAATATTGGGAGTTAGAATTTTAAGTGGTATTATTGACTTAGTAGTCTTGCCATTACCACAAATATATCAAAAGCATTTTTTTTTTTTTTTTAAATATTAACCTTTTGAAATAGTGTATTCTGCGTTGTTATTTTCGCTCATCTTTCCCCACTGATAATATCAAGAATAACACTCGACATCAGAATGCAAATAGTTAATATCTGTTAAAGTATTTTTATTTTTTAAGTTGGATCTAAGAAACCTCAAAGGTTAAAATAGATCGCCATTTCATCGGGAAATTTCCAGGCATCACAGACTTCTTTACTATGTACTTTGCTAAAAAATTTATCAATTTTTAACAGGATCTTTCCATGTGAATGTAACATTTTCTTATTAATTTCTAAAGAAATTCCCCAATATGATTGCAGCAATAATGAAATACTTTGAATTCGTCAAGCTACTTGCATGGGAAAGTATTAAATTGCTGTCAACGTCAAATATCTTACTCCCCTTTACTTTTTTAAAAATTATTTTACTTATTTATTTTTAACAGCATATTTTCCATGTGAATGTTACATTTTCTTATCCCTCTAAAGAATTTCCCCAATGTGATTGCAGTAATCATGAAATGCTTTGAATTCGTCAAACTAGCTGCATCGGCAAGTACTAAATTGTTGTCAACGTCAAATATCTTACTCCCCTTTACTTTTTATTAATCATTTTACTTATTTATTTTTAACAGCATCTTTTCCATGGGAATGCTACATTTTCTTATCCCTCTAAAGAAATTCCCCAATGTGATTTCAGTAATCATGAAATGCTTTGACATCGTCAAACTAGCTGCATCGGCTAGTGTTAAATTGTTGTCAATGTCAAATATCCTATTCCACTTTACTTTTAATTATTTTATTTATTTATTTTTAACAGCATCTTTTCCATGGGAATGCTACATTTTCTCATCCCTCTAAAAAAAATACCCCAATGTGATAGCAGTAATTATGAAATGCTTTGAATTCGTCAAACTACCTGCATCGGCAAGTATTAAATAGTTGTCAACGTCAAATATCCTACTCCACTTTACTTTTTTAATTATATTATGTATTTATTTTTTATGTTGGAGTCGGAATGTTTAACTTAGCTTAAGTAGTCTATACATTCAAATTGCAAAAGTCGACAAAACGATTCATATTTTCAGTTGTCTAACTTTATTTATTTAAAAAGCTGATTTTTTTTTTTTTTTTTTTTTTTTTAGTGTGTTAAGCTATCTTTCCTTTTTTATTAGAGTGTATTAGAAGCTTTCCAGCATAAACAGACATGAGTTTATTAGATGTATCTTTGATGGATATTTTTTTGATAGACTAGAAAACAAATGTTTAGATGCTGCAGAATTGGGCTTCTTTTGGTAGTCCTAGACATAGCGTAACTGAAACGTTTCTGATTTATTCTAGTTCTCTATAAATTATATATATATATATATATATATATATATATATATATATATATATATATATATATATTGCTATACATTCCTGAACGGTACAATTTATTACAGTACTGGACATACTGCCGAACTTGAATACTCATTCTAGAATTTGAGTTGTCACCAAAAATGACTAGTTATTCTGGAATTGATACACCATTTTTACTAGTTACTTGATATGCGCTGACTAGAACATTTTGATACGGTTTCGTATATCATATACCCTTTTCATATTTCATATACTATTTTTACTGACTTTTAACAATTTTTGGAACTCGATAATCCACGGATGAATTTCTAACGTTATCTAAGCCTGCCGAAAATGACTAGTTATTCTGGAATTTATATACTATTTTTGCTAGTTATTTGATATGCCCTGACTAGAACATTTTGATACGGTTTCGTATGTTATATACCCATTTCATATTTCATATACTATTCTTACTGACTTTTGACAATTCTTTGAACTCGACAATCCACGGATGAATTTCTAACGTTATCTAGACCTGCCGATTACTCCCACTTTACATCTATTATTGCAGCTATTAAACTCTAATGTTATTTTGCATTGCAATCACAGCTGTACAATGCTTAGTGATGCGTTTCGCTCCATTAAAGTAATTTGACACCTGATTTAAACAAATTATCTACAATTTCATACATTTAATTTATTTACTTTTAATTCTTTTTCTTTGCCATTCTTATTGCCTGTTGACTATTCTTTGATCTCAACAATCCATTGATGAATTTCTTACATCTCCGATAGTTTCCTACTACGACGTCTACACCTATTATTGCGGTTATTATACGTTCTAAAATTCATTTGCATTGCAATTGTAACTACTTGCTTAATAGTTAGCAATGCCCAGTAATTCATATTTCACCCTATTAATTTAATTTGACATTCGACTTGGATAATTGTGCTACTATTGCATAAGCCAATTGACTCGATCATTCTTAATGACCTCTGACAATTCTTTCAATTTCACAATCTATTGATGAATTTCTTAGGTCCTGGATGTCTGCCTACTCCCTATTATTGTGCGGTTGTTAGACGTTAACATTGTTTTAACATTGATTTGTATTGTAATTACAACTGCAACTACTTGCTTAATAGTCAACAACACCTATTGTATCATATTTCACGTTACTAATCTAATTTGACACCCGACTTGGATAATTGTGCTGCAATTTCATCAACCAATTGACTCGATCATTCTTAATGACCTTTGACAATTTTTTGAGATTGACAATCCATTGATGAATTTCTTAGGTCCTCGATGTCTGCCTACTCTCTATTATTGTGCGATTGTTAGACGTTCTAACATTGATTTGTATTGCAATTGCAACTACTTGCTTAATAGTCAACAAAACCTATTGTCTCATATTTCACTTTATTAATCTTATTTGACACCCGACTTGGATAATTGTGCTACTATTTCATAAACCAATTGACTCGATCATTCTTAATGACCTTTGACAATTCTTTGAACTTGACAATCCATTGATGAATTTCTTAGATCCTCGATGTCTGCCTACTCCCTATTATTGTGCGATTGTTAGACGTTCTAACATTGACTTGTATTGCAATTGCAACTACTTGCTTAACTTACTTAATAGTCAACAATGCCTAGTGACTCATATTTCACTCTATTAATCAAATTTGACACCCGACTTGGATAATTGTGCTACAATTTCATAAACCAATTGACTCGATCATTCTTAATGACCTTTGACAATTCTTTGAACTTGACAATCTATTGATGAATTTCTTAGGTCCTCGATGTTTGCCTACTCCCTATTATGTGGTAGTTAGACGTTTTAATGATGCTTTGCACTGCAATCACAACTACTTGCTAAATAGGGAACAATGCCTATAATGACGCATATTTCGCCGTCACCCTAATAACCTACTTTGACACCTGATTTGGATATTTGTCCAACAATTTCATAAACCTATTTACTCGATTATTCTTACAGACCTCTGACAATTCTTTGAACTCGACAATCGACTGCTGAATTTCTTGCGTTTCCAATGTCGCCCACTGACTCCCTTACACCTATTTATTGTGCGGTTATTAGACGTTCTAATGTTGTTTTACATTGCAATCCCTACTGCTTGCTTAATAAGCAACAATGCCTAATGACGCATATTTCGCTCCATTAACCTAATTTGACAATACATCTTCCCCTTAAAAGAGGAATAAATACCTCTCAAATAATCATTACTTTCCGACGCCGTCTAATTGATGAGGAAAAGAGCGATTCTGCCGGGGTCTTCGGAGGGGGCTCGCTGCTAATGCGAACCGAGAGGTGAAACTCACGTGTAGAGAACCATAAGTCAGGATTTGCTGCAGACGATAACTATGACATCATTTTAATGTACTCCTGAAGCGTGAAAGAGACCTGTAGGGGAAAACAGAGGGGGGAAAAGCGATATTCGGCACAAGAGGGAAGGGGAAGGGCTGCTGACAACAATAGACAGCTGTTTCTTTTTATGTTATAGTTTCACCTAACCTCCCTTTCTTTTAATACTCCCTCTTCATAACTCAAATGTTGGTTAATTTTTTCTAAAGGCAATATCTCTGTGTGAAAGCTGACTGAAACAATTTACGGCGACTATTCGTCCAAAATTAAAAGAAATTTACGCAGTATTTTTTTGCAAAATCTCTTAGCAAGAATATTAGAAATTGCAATATCTGTTAGATTCAATTTTAGTTATTTTCCACATATATTGAAATATCTAATGTTCATTAAAAATATATAACATTTATTATTTGAAGAAAATTTTAACTTTTCTACGTATTAACTTTTTGTATCAGAATGTAAATTAGGAGAAAATCTCTAAGTGCACGTTATACACGGACTAATTTTTTCATCTTCCTGTAATACAGTGGACTTCGCTTAATGTGATCGCGGTTAATGTTATCATACCAGAGTATTATAGGTTAATCATACCAGATATCTAGAGTAGTATCCAGAGTTAATCATACCAGAGAATGGTCCCATATCGTCAGATGAAGATACTTAGACATACTGAAAGAAACATTCTTCAGATTTGTCAGATTGTAATACAGTAGACTCCGCTTAATGTGATCGCGATTAATGTTATCAATCGCTTATTGTTATCGAAATCCCTTGGTCCCGATTTTCTCTATTCATTTGTATGTTCAAATTATCGCTTTATGGCATCATTACATCGGTTAATGTTATCAGTTTTTGAACCTCGTTTTAACTGGCAAAGGAATATTGACAATATATTGCGAAGGAACCCATTTTTTTCTTTCCGTCCACTGTTCACTTAACCTCCCTTTCTATTAATACTCCCTCTTCATAATTCAAATGTTAGTTAATTTTTTTTAAAGGCAATCTCTGTGAAAGCTGACTGAAACAATTTACGTCGACCGAAAATGAAAAGAAATTTAAGCAGTATTTTTTTCTACAATATCTGTTAGACTCCATTTTAGTTATTTTCCACATATATTGAAATGCCTAATGTTCATTAAAAATATATAACGCTTATTATTTAAAGAGAATTATAACTATCATATTTATTAACTCTTTGTATTAGAATGTAAAAATTAAACATAGTCCCTCGTAAGATATAAAAAGTAAAATACAAAATACAATTTTTTTTCCAAATATAATTTTTTACACTGTATTTACAGTATACATCCTTTAAAATTCATATATAAATTATTTGAATGAAAAGTAACAAAAATAGAAATTAGCAACACAAAACTAGCTAAAATTTTTCCTATTAAATTTTAAAAATGCAAGGATTAAAAATGTAAAGCACACCCATCCACCCACATATATATGTACTTGCATGAGTACAAGGGTCGAACGATGGCCGAATGGTAGAGAGCTGCTCTTCCGTACCGGAGTGCGTGGGTGCAAATCCCGCTGCTTTCATGGTAGCCATTTTCGTAGCCATTCGGAATCGGCTTTAAACAGTAGGTACTTGTCTCATTAGCCTCCTGAAAAAACAGCAAACCAAATCAAACCATACCTTAGTACACGAGATTTCTTGAAACAACATATCTTGAGCACAAACCAAAAAAGGAATGTAACTAAAGTAATGTTACTAATACTGTTGTATAAAAGAGAAATTTTTATACAGCAGTATTAGTAACATTAGATATCAACTTACAAATTGTTAGTAAATTCAGACTACAATCCATATGTTTGAAATCTGTAAAGTAGGTAAACTGATGCCACAAGCTTCAGATTCATGTAATGCAAACTTAATTTTTCAGAGCAATATTAAACATTAAAACGGCAATCTCAAAATTTTGAATTATTAGCTTGTTGTCCCTTGAACTGTACTATCGATATACACACATTTTTTTATAGAATTAGCATATCCTCTGTATAAGAATAGCCTAAGTTATCTGTCCGTCTATCCTCGAATTTATGAAGCGGTTGGACCTGGAATGGACGAGGCATCCATATTGGATTCTTTATGAGTTAGGGTTAGCAAAATTCAAAGCGAATAAAGTTTATCTTCTCCTAAACCATCGATCCGATTCCAAATTAAACTGGTATAAATATGCTTCATATCACAGCGATAAATACTGTTGTCCTTAAAGAGTTCAAAATCCACCCCTTGCCCCTCCTTTTCGAGCGTTTAAGCCCTTAAGAGTTCGAAATCTACACCTTGCCCCTTCTTTTCGAGCGTTTAAGCCCTATTTTCCCTGGTTAAGAGCAGGCGATAAAATGTATCAATTTATCACATAATAAATAGGCAAAAATAACATTTTTTTTAGCATTATGACATCATTTCTTTAACCATCTCATTTAATCATTTATTTTAAATTATTTAAATATCGTCTGCATTATTTTCATACGTATTATCACTGAACTTAATTTTCTTTTATATTTGGCTTAAATAATAGATTAGGTACTTATGTGATAGTTTTAAATTTAATCATCGATTATTTTTGTTGCAATGAAAATTTGATCACCGGTATTAACAACAAATTCTTTTCATAAAAGTCTGTGAGTGTATTTCACGGACTAATAAATATCTAGCGTTTAAGTTATATCTTTGAAAATTAAGAAGTTTGTACATTTGTGTGTTTGTTTTTTATATACATAACCACACGGTTTGACTAAATGAATTCAACGTGATTCTAAACTACAATTACAGTATCGGAAGACTTTAAGAGGAGTATGAAGATAAACATATTATTGCGCTTGTACCAGATAATTTTCAGCCAAAAAACAAACCATTTTTTTACCTGCCTCATAGGGTATTTTACAATTCAGGAAAATTAAAAATATTACTGAACCCGTCATATGACGGGCTATATGCTAGTTAGAAAATATTGATAAGTTGGTTACAGTAATAAAATGACTGAAGATTTGTCGAATCGAAATAAACCGATATTTTTTTTTTTTGTTCAGTTTCGGTTTTCGTCCCGACCAAATTAACGGTTTTTTTTTTTTTCGGTTTTTGATTCAGTTCCGGTTCGAAGCCCTGATTAAAATACTGATTTTAGTTGACTCACGATATAAGAAATTCTTAAAAGTGTAGTAGAAAATCATTATTAATATGTGTTTAAATAAAATTTATAAAGTACATAGTTGTGTTTATTATAAATCAATATTGGATATTCAATATTCAGAAAGAGATTCAACGGTGTGACTATATTGGATTAGATTTAATAAAGAAATGTAAGTCTGTTGTAGCTGTCGGTCTTTTCAAAAATTCTCTTGGATCATAGTCCGGCAGATTTGCCATTTCTTCGTTTCATACTTTTTAGCAAGATTTAGCAAGCGTCCATTTTGATATCACCATGTACTAATTCATTGGTATGGTACCAGGAAGCCCTGCAAATTGACCGAAGTGTTTTGTTTTGCACTGTTTGTAACTTTTGAATATTAGTGCTTGTCGCCGCTCCCCAGGGCGGGACAGGATAGAAAAGTATGGGCTTTAGGACAGTCTTGTATAGAAATATATTATTTTCCATCTTCATTCTTTGTGGTACAAGAGGTGTGTAAAATATGTGCGTGCTTTAAAAAATTACCTATAGAAATAATAATCTGATCTATCAGGTGAATTGAAAGTAACAAATCGATTCAACCCTAATCAGAGATCAGTCGCAGAAGTGGAAAGACATTCGAATTTGACTTGAGGTTTGCAGTCAGCTGCTAACAATTGCTGAAGATGCCATACTAGTTTTATTTCACAATATGTCCATATCTTAAACCCTTCCAGGTTCATTTTATTTCGTGATTATGGGTAAAAAAATGTCAATTTTTTATGCTTATTTTCATACATACATAGCTTTTTTAAACACAATAGCATCATTTGCATACAAAATTTCCTAAATATTAATGTAAAAAAATTAGTTTAAATAAATGAGTAATTTACCCGTATAGTTGGCTTTCTGTGCGTCAGAAATCTTTAGACTTTGGAGTCAATTCACACTAACTATAAATATTAAGCTTAGAATACATAAATCTTATCTTGAATTAAATTTTATTCATATCCTTTCCATTTACATAAATATTTATGAAATTATTAATCAAAATTTGATAGTGTATGATGCAATCAGAAACAAGATACTGCACAGAGTCCAACATTGCAATCTGGACAGTAGAACCTTGTTTCTCTCCTTACCTTCTTCCCTCTCCTGTCTCTCTTTGAGCAGCAAATAATATAGTAACCATAAAAGAAAACAAAAGTCAATCGAAACCATAAAAAGCACATGTGAAATAATTCGGGAAAGACTGATTGAACAGTGTAAAGTTTCACAGTGCACGAGCTACACTCGGGATGAGCCAGGATGATACATTTCGCCTGCCCGAGTTCAGCTCGGGAAAAACCGGGAAGGGGTCTATGTCTTAACGGTGTTCAATCATACCTTTCTTCCATTCCTTCTGAACAATAAAAGTGAGTGGTATAGTTATATTCCCCCAACTAGTTTTATTTCACAATATATCGATGTCTTAACAGTGTTCAATCATACCTTTGTATCCTTCCTTCTGAACAATAAAAGTGAGTGGTATAGTTATATTCCCCCAACTAGTTTTATTTCACAATATATCCATGTCTTAATGGTATTCAATCATACCTTTCTATCTATCCTTCTGAATAATAAAAGGGAGTGGTACAGTTAAATTCCCCCAACTAGTTTTATTTCACAATATATCCATGTTTAACGGTGTTCAATCATACCTTTCTTCCATTCCTTCTGAACAATAAAAGTGAGTGGTACAGTTATATTCCCCCAACTAGTTTTATTTCACAATATATCCATGTCTTAACTGTGTTCAGTCATATCTTTCTATCCTTCCTTCTGAACAATAAAAGTGAGTGGTACAGTTATATTCCCCCAACTAGTTTTATTTCACAATATATCCATGTTTAACGGTGTTCAATCATACCTTTCTATCCTTACTTCTGAACAATAAAAGTGAGTGGTACAGTTATATTCCCCCAACTAGTTTTATTTCACAATATATCCATGTTTAACGGTGTTCAATCGTACCTTTCTATCCTTCCTTCTGAACAATAAAAGTGAGTGGTATAGTTATATTCCCCCAACTAGTTTTATTTCACAATATATCCATGTCTTAAAGGAGTTCAATCATACCTTTCTATCCTTCCTTCTGAACAATAAAAGTGAGTGGTACAGTTATTTTCCCCCAACTAGTCTTATTTCACAATATATCCATGTCTTAACGGTATTCAATCATACCTTTCTATCCTTCCTTCTGAACAATAAAAGTGAGTGGTATAGTTATATTCCTCCAACTAGTTTTATTTCACAATATATCCATGTCTTAACGGTGTTCAATCATACCTTTCTATCCTTCCTTCTGAACAATAAAAGTGAGTGGTATAGTTATATTCCCCAACTAGTTTTATTTCACAATATATCCATGTCTTAACGGTGTTCAATCATACCTTTCTATCCTTACTTCTGAACAATAAAAATGAGTGGTATAGTTATATTCAGGATTCGCTAACAAGATGTAACTGTGTTATTTAAAGAACTTCTATAGTTGGATGCAAAGTCTCGCTTTAAAGATTGTCTTTTTAAAGTTGCGATTTTCCTTCAAAAGTAACAGGAAAATAAAGCAAAATCTCTGCCACTCTCCGGGTTATTTCATTCTTTCGTCCAGGCGCATAACAAACTGGCAGTTTTCTGCATGCAAATGCACCTGCAGTCTGTCATTGCATCTCTTCTGCCGGAACAAAAAAAAACCATATTCAAAATTTCTCGAAAAAGAGAATATCCCCCTACAGGCGGCGAAAAATTTCCCCACAAACTGCATATATTGTGCACACAATACCCGGGCATCTCTTCGCTCTGTTATTCCGAAGAAATACTCTCTGCAGATCACAGCCCGCAACACAGCCGGTGTGCCGTCTCTATGGTGTCATACGTCATTCGAAGGGACTTCAAGATTTCCCTAATAATGCGTTATTTGCGGTGATATGGAGTCCCGGCTGCGCAAGGTATGCCACGAAAGTGCACGGCTCCCGTGATGCATGGCGCTCGCCATTGGCAGTTATCCTCGGATGAGGACGTATGCGTCATGTTTTTATTTTACTCGCAGAAAAATAGCAGTAAAAAATGTTTTGTGCCACGAATAAGGCAAAAATTTATTTTAACATTTTCAATAGCTTGTAGGAAGCTTACAGGCATTTTTTTAAAGTATATCGTATTTTAATAATTATTTAAGTTTTAACGTTCGTCAGATAACTTTACCTATACACCAAATCAATTGAATAAAATACAGTGGACTCTGCTTATTGTGATCTGTTTGGGACACCGTGATTTTGATAACAGTAAACGATATGCAAAATTAGATAAATTTCCCCGACCCCCTTTAATTTACAGGTACTAAATTTCAAAACAATTTGAAAAAACACACCTTATATTTATGTACTGTATATTATCCTTTAAAACATAAGAATTGTATGTATAATTAAAAAAATTGACCCATTGTTGACTGTCTTCAATTTTTTCTAAGAAGCTTATTGATAAATTGTTCGTAATCCATAACATGTCAGAACGATTTAAAATTTCGATCTTTTCTTTTTAATATTAAATCATTTCGCTTTCTGGCTTCCATATCGACAAGCTGAATGTAAGCTGCATAAAATGTGCATACTCTTTAGTTTATAAGAATGTTACCTTCTGCTTATCTGACAACTAGTAACCATCAGCAGGGTGTGCTATTTCTGAAACATTCCAGGAACTTGAAACCCACTCCTTATTCATTCCCTGTTTAGGTAAGAGGAGAATTCTCGGAAATTCAAACGACAGCGAAGGGAAAGAAAAAATTCCTTCTGAATATATTGTGAATATACCTTTGCTATTAAAATGAGGTTAGAAAACTGATAACATTAACCGATGTAACGATACATAAAGCAATATTTTAACATAGAAATGTATAGAGAAAATAACCAATATTTCGATAACAATAAGCGACTGATAACATTAACCGCATACATTAAGCATACTGTATTTGCATAAGTAAAATTTCAATATACTAATCGTAAAAATTGTACATATATGCATTCTGGTTTGTAAACATATACTCAAAGTATAAAATTTATTTCAGATATACTAGATTCTTAGTAAATTACCTATTTCACTCTGCACTACATAACAATATCGAATGGCAGATCACTACCTATTTTGTAGCGGAATATTCGAATAGCTCATATATGTTCGTAAAACTTCGGAATAACTTACATATCGATTTCATTAACCCTATAGAATAAGTATAATCGTAATGCTAACCTTCTTGTTCTTGTTCTTCTTCAATGGAAGACAGCCAGAATCGAATTCCAAGCTTTCTGTCCCTGGCCACGAACATCATATATAATATATTTTAAAAAGTCTTAAGTCTGATTCCAAACATGAGCCATAATTTATCTCTCTATTTTCGGGTGCCAAATTGTCTGGCAGAAGATCTTTTTGTTACACGATATTCGTCCATTCTGCACAGGTGTCCTGATTTAATTATCTGAATCCTTAGATATTGTACTATATCTAGATCTTTAAAAGATTTATACAGTTAGTTCTTCTTCTCCAGATATTATATGTTTTAAGGCACCATAGTATTATGTTTTATGCCACAAAAAATGATTCTCAAAATTTTTCTTTTAAAAACAGAAATTATATTTTTTACTTTTTCTGTCATTGCCCAGGTCTCAGCAGAATAAATAAGAATGGGTCTGAATAGTCTGAATGCTTTTAACCAAACGCTACAATTTGAGTTGATTACACCTAACTGCTGATTAAGTACCATGCATTTTCTTGGTAGTTAATTGTAAATTTCCGGTTTATTTGAAAGTACGAAAGTAAAAAAATTTTTCCATTTGCCAAACGCATTGCAAAGTCACTGAGTTTTTTTGCAAAGCACAGAATTTTCGGTGTGCTTACGACATATAAATTAGAGCAGTAGCTGAAATTTGGAGGTTTATTCTATTTTCCCAGAAATACTGTAGTAGGGATTGAAAAGCTGTCCGCAGAACTTCAAGAATGGTTCGAGCTGGAAGAATGGTTCCACATTCAGTCCCGTTTTAGTGAAAAGTATGTTTTCTTGCAGTAGCAGAATCGAAATTTCTATCTGGAGGATATACACACATCAAACAGCCATAAGCTTATACGCAGACACATACAACTTTATTGCACTGCCACTTTTTGTGCTGCTTTGAGCCATTTCTTCAACAGGACCAGAAGGCCGAATATGCAAGATTTAAAGAATTTCATATCTTATACTCTAGATCAGGGGTCGGCAATCTGTTTGTTCTTAAGGGCGCAATACTAAATTTGAAAATCACCGTGGGCGCATATTTTACAAATAATCAACAGGTATAAATAGGCATTAAAAAAACAGATTTTTTATAACTTTATTTTGTTGGTGTCATACATAATGATACATACAGTTCAGTGTGAAACTTGGGTGTCCATATTTTCAGCTAATTTCTTATAATTGGGGATATATTTAGAGTTCCTGGTCCTTAAACAATTATCTAAATGTGAGTCATTAAGCTTTGTTTGGTATTTTAATTTCAAAATTTTCATATTTGAGAACAAAGACTCGCAATTGTATGTTGCACAATATGAATAAATTTTTAGCGCACATTTCCTTAAATTAGGATACTTATTTTCACCGACTAAGTTCCAAAACATTTTATCATTACTGTGCGCTTTTAAAATAATATCACTTTGCAAGTTTATTATTTCTAATTCTAGGATATTATGAAGCTCGAAATACACTGAAACTAATTCAAGGACATCATCTTCAGTAACATTGAATGGATTTATGAAAAATCTTAGAACGGGTTCTAATGCTGCAAAATCGTCAAATCTAGAAGAAAACTCTTTTATTAGCTTATATATAATTTCTAAATATGATGTAGAAGTAAAATTTTCGTTATTCAAATTTAAACTCTCAACAGTATATTTTTGTATTTGGGATATGTGATAATGATTTTTTTCAATAGATCGGATTTCAACAACACTAACTTGCATATGAATGTCTTAAACTCAACTGACTACTTGCTGTATATCACCTTTTGACAAGAGTAAGTAAATCGCTCTGGCTATCATACATTTACATTAGTCCAGCGAGGGCGCATTAAAAATCGATCGGGGACGCCATGGCGCCCGCGGGCGCCGCGTTGCCTACCCCTGCTCTAGATAATACATATAAATTTAAAATTAACTTTTTATCCTTCTTCAAAACATTTGTTTTCATAAATCATTGATTATTAATTGTTTTCAGTCATTTAATATCAAATCTACCTTGGAAACATTTACAATTGTGACCTTTCGTTAAAATACAAAATAAATATCTTGAGCTCGTCTTATCATAATCATCATCCTCGAACTTCAGTCGAGGTAATCCTAGTATCATGCATTGTACATGATCTTGACCCATTTACTCGTGACAGGAGATTAGAATCTCTAATTTGAATCTTCGAAGATCTTGTAGCAAAAAGAATTCCAGTTTAATAAGAACACTTGCAGATCACCAGTGAGCTTCAAAATCTTTTTCTGTTGTTCACTATTTATATTGTAGACAAAATTTGTTGTTAGAAGGAGGTGACCGGGAAATTCAACAAGATTTATAAGGGGAAAATATGTTACATAAAAGTTTATTTTTCCAATTTTACTCCTAATGTATCATTTTCTCAATGGTCATGTTTTTGTTTAACTCTATTGCATCCAGTGTGTTTTATTGTGTGCCAGTTGGTACCCTTATGTTGTTATGAACTGATAATAAACTTATTTGAGGCTCATGGTGTTAAGCCGAACCCTCAGTGGTTACGGGGAGAGTTACTTGTCAAGGTGTGCATCAGTAAATTATAAAATAGAGCGAAAACAATTAAAATAAAATAAAATCATATGCGAAATAAAGTATTTGCAAGCCCTAAATAGCTTTAAAAATTTTGAAAAGTTAAGATAAAAGATAAAAGAAAAAATTACACTATGCTTTTACACTACTAGAAGAAAAAATATTTTTGCGGATGCTAGCATTCAGTTTTTTAGTAATACACACACACGCACACACACACACATAATTATATATATATATATATATATATATATATATATATATATATATATATATATATATATATATAAATATATATATATATATTTAAATATATATATTATATATATATAAAATATATATATATTATTAAAAATTTATAATATATAATGTATATATACATATATATATATATATATATATATATATATATATATGTATATATGTATGTGTGTGTGTGTAAGGAAAATTCTCAGGGGTTTTCAAATCTGAAATCAAGGGCTAAAAATACTTGCATCCTTTTGCATTCCCCTTTTTAACCCCTAACCTAAATTGAATGCTAGGGCTACAGTTTACGCCCTCAGAGAAGGGGTCTGACCAATTATAACTCTACATGGTCTTAGCGGACAATTTAGGAAATTTCCAAACAAAAAGAAGATGCACGCTGTCGGAGGCAGATTTTTCTAGAGATTTTCCCCTAGATTTGGACTGAGATATTGACCCAGGTGTTAAGAGTCTTTTACATATAATTTCATGCTAGCTGACCCTTCAGTTTGCCCAGTCCCTATGATGAAGTGGGAATCCGTCCTCCTACGTTATCTTAATAAAGGTCTTTAGCTGAAACGGTATAAACATGGACCATGACTGAACCTCCATCGAGAAGTCAGTCTTATTACAAAAAACCATGAAAAACAATCTATATATATATATATATATATATATATATATATATATATATATATATATATTGATTGGTGGGAGGTTATTTTTTATTACATTAATAAGTATGAAAATAATTAAAAATAAGTTATGTTTAAGAAAATATTTGTAAAAAAAATTAAACACTTAAGAAGAGTATAAGTTATGAGAGGAGAAGCAAAAGTCGTCGTGGCGCCATCTACTGTCAGCGTAATCGTTAAGAAAAAATTAGATTTAAAATTTGGAATAAGAAATATAGAAACAAACGAAAATGTTTTACGGGTGCATTGCAGAACAAGGTCGCTTACGATTTTTAGCTTTCCTAAAATCGAAATGAAGAAGCTCGACAATAATTTCATTACTAATATTATTGATATTATAAAATTTAATGGAGCTTTTAGTACATATTTCTTTAAATGTTAGATTATTCAGGTCACGTCTGGTATTGTCGTTGCAAAGATACCGCGGAACTCTTGCTATGCCTCCTAAGTATTTTATTACGAACACGATTAAGTATATCTAAATTACCAGGGAACGCAAAAGAGCTTTTGTCTTAAGAAATTACGGATCCACCCTAATATCTCTTTCTTTCCTCTTTTAGTAGTTTATTTTCCGCTCGTTGTTATTTTATGCTTTCTGTTAGAAATCTCTGGATTAGAGGGCTTGTCCAGTTGCACTATTGCTAGCCGCGGTAGCTCAGTTGATAAAGGCAGCGTTCTCGTAACTGAAAGGTTGAGGGTTCGAAGCTGGAGCCGGCATAAGATCCTACGTGTTCGTTAAAGGTGACTGGGGAAAGTAAAATATGTTTGTGGTCATAAAGTCATCCAAGTTTTCAATCGATACCTATGGGGGGTGGCAGGCCAAACCTGAGGAGTCCTCTGCTTCGTCCCTACTTCTAAATTACGAGGACCCAGCGGCGGTAATGTTACTCACGTCCGTAGCATACCTTAAACTACACGTAACAGCTTCGTAGCCTTGTATAGGTTTTAGGATAATGTCTGTAACTCCTACTGCGTTGGAATAAAAAGTTGCACTATTGCCTCGTAGATCTAGTAGGGAACGCAAAAGACCAAACTGGGGCTGCGTAAATTGCAGCATGCAGTGTTACTATTTTGTACAGTACTACTTTGTTTCTTAATAAATGAGGTCCGAAAAGTAGTGAACGACTGTTGGCATGGGCGGGGGGGGGTGAAATCGTCTTTAACCCTTTACAGTAAAATGACGAGTCTAGCTCGTCATTAGTTTTTCATTCCATACCGCACAATGACGACCTACACTCGTCATGCGATTAAAGTTACTGTTAAATATGATAATTAATTTAGTTTAAAATTTCTAGTGTACTGAATTTGGCAACACTTTTATCACTTGTGAAAATCACAAGTCACTATTGCATATTGTTTACTTAGAATTTCTTGGTACAAGTCATTGCCAAATTAATGAGTCAGAATAAAAGAAAACCTACTAAGAAATGCCGTGTGTGTTACAAGAATCAAATTAAAAGTGAGACTACTTGGCAGTGTAAACAATTAAGAATTCCTTTGCACTTTGTTTTGAAAAGTACCACTAGCTTGAAGACTATTATCTGTATACCTTATTAATGTTTTGCTTTGATATTTTCTCAATTTTACTGTTTCTGATATTATTTAACACTATGTAAAAAGTGGATTTTAATTAAGAATATGTAAGAATTGTAAAATGAAACAAGTTTTTTAAATAAAAATTAAATGGTTATTTCATGCACAGTTTTTCATTATTAAATCATACCGGAAGGGGTTTAAACAGTAGATATCACTCTAATTACCTCTCATGTAGCAAAAATTTTAATGTAGTGCCCCAAAGCAAATTTATGTTTATCCTACTGTGGTAAAAATAAACATTTTGCAGTTCAAGGACAAAATGAATGTAGGGAGCGCTGTTGTACCTGTCCCCTATTTTTAAGTTTTATTACATCCCCCCCCTTTCCAAAGAAAGAATTACCTAATGTATTATTTTAATCCAAAGTTCGCTTGTGAGTGCATGTTGTTTTGTTGGTGTCGTGTTCATCTAGAAATCATATAACTTCTCATAGAAATACGGTTGCCGTTGCCTCTAGAGGAGTGGTGAAGAATGAGTTATAATTAGTAATAATTGTGTAGCATTTTATAGTAATAACAGTATAAATTTCAATAAGAGAGGTACTGACCTTCCCTTCTATTTGGATTTAATTCTTAGCTATATTTTAACACTTCGCGTGCGGGCAACGTATTTTTACGTTTTATGCAATCTGTCACTGGAGCGCGGGTCACGTAAAAACACGTATTTAGTAGATTTGTGGTGGATACCCGCAAACCACCACAGATTTACTAAATACGTATAATTATATGTATGTGTGACATTATATGTTATTTGCGTTGCTATGCAACACTTTGCATTTTTTCTTTCCACAAGTTATGATTGTCGAGTTACTCGGTGTTTTGTTGCGTTGTTTCGTCTTCAATCGAATTCCTAGATCCAGAACGTACAAGTCGTGTTTTGTCAATTTGAAGCTTGGTTTTTTTTTATTGTTGAATACAAAATTGATAAAATGAGCCGTTGTGACAAAGATAGTGATGAAGAAATATGCGCTGACAGATTATCGGACTTTAATTTTAAAAATCGTTTATTTTTGTGATTTCGTAAAAATATTGGGGTTTTTTTGTTAAATAATCATACAGTATATATTAAAGTGTAAAATAAAAAAAGTTTCGTTCATAAAAACAAAGTAGTTTTCGATTTACTGCGATTTTTCTGAATAACTAAACTTTCGCGCGATTCACGAAAAAACGTCCGCTGCACGCGTAAGTTGGCGGTGAAGTATACCCGCATGCTAAGTGTTAAGATACAATGAAACATAAATATCGATAAAAAAAAATCTATAACCCAAAATACAGATATGAACAATAAAGATAGAATTCTGGAGTATTAGGCAATGTTTATTATTCTACCATACGATTATATCTTTTTTAAACCACTACTGTTATAATAAAAAAGGGGGGGGGGGGGGGGGGGGGGGGGGGGGGGGGGGGGGGGGGGGGGGGGGGGTGGGGGGGGGGGGGGGAAAAAAGGGGGGGGTATAGTATTTAGCCGCCCCTTATCAATGGGTATGCATATTGGATGTTTTATTGGCCGCCCTAAAAATTTGGCCACCTGCGGGCAAACACACAATGCAAGCCTAGTAGCCCGGCCGAACGATGGCCGAATGGTTAGGGTGCTGGCCTTCGGAACCGGAGTTCGTGGGTTCGAATCCCACTATGGCATAGATGTTCGTAGCCGTTCGGAATAGGCTTTAAGCAGTAGGTCCCGGTCTCATTAGCACTCGTGTTGCAAAAAGTGAACCGTAGCACTCCAAAATCAAACCAAACCTAATAGACCCGACCCCGTAACTACTAAAAAAGGTGGCATAGGTGGCAAAGGTGGCATTTGGCATGGGCGCATCAGTCATAGGGAAGCCGCACTGTGATGAAGATGGGATCCGAAAGAGGACGATTCGATCCGAGTAGAGTTATGAAGTTGAAAAATAAGATTTTTATTTTATAAAATCCAAAATGTTTAGAAATTGTTTTTGAATTGAATTTTCTTATTATTTTAAAATGCTTCTAGAGACTAAACTTTTTATAGATTCTAATAAAATGTTTGCCAAAGACTCCTAAATTCCTTAATATAAATCCGAGTATTCATTTTAAACTTTGAATTTATTAAAGTTATTAAAAATAAATTTTAATTTATAAATTCGTCAATATAATATAAAAATTTAATGTACAAATAAAACATATTCCCTTCAAATAAACTATTTCGTTGATTAGCAAAATCATACCCAGAGTGTTCTAAAATATTTAAAGTATTAATCAGGTAAAAATTAAAAGAAAAATTAAAAGAAGAAAAATTAAAAATTAATATACTAGGAACGTTTTAAGAATTAACAAAATATTTTGTGAGTGCATTCTGATTATATGATATAGAAAACAAAAACTATGTTTAAACTACCGGGTAACCATAATTACAGTGACAGTGCTCACAGTGTTCTGTAGTTCGATCTATTTGCGAGAATGACGCCACATTTTGCAGGAAAATTAAAGAAGACGGGGGACGAAAAATTCAACAACAACAAAGAAAAATTTTGTTCCAAAAGTCACAGCTAGGGGAATATTTGGCTCTGTGTAATAGAAAATAGAGTGTTAACAAATGCAAATCAATACGGAAATTAATTTCTTAACTGTGCTTAACGTGAAATTTGAATAAAGAACTTCTTCTGCTTAGCGTGCGTGATACTGCAGATCACGAGACTTTATCGGTGTTTATGTAGATTTTACGCTTTTTTAAAAGTGTTGCCATATTGCACTTGAACTAAATCAGAAAATGTGCGTAATAAAAGGTAATTTTATTCCGTATTAATTTGCATTTGTTAACACTCTATTTTCTATAACACAGCGCCAAATATTCCCCTAGCTGTGACTTTTGAAACTAATTTTTTTCGCGGAATCCTTCCCTCTCCCTGTTTTGTTTAATCTTCCTACAAAATGTGACATCATTCTCGCAAATAGATCACGCTACAGAACACTGTGGGCACTGTCAGTTTAATTATGGCCACCCTGTATATTTGGCGGTAGTGGTGCAGGCTAGTTTTTTGCCACGGGTGCCAAAGGACTTAGTTACGGCTTTGAGCCCCTGTATATGTACACTGTCTACCAATAAGTGTTTGGACACCTATGCAAATGACGATATCTGCGGTCCTGAGGTACGTCAAACCTCCGCCGGTATACATCGTGTAGGAAACAGCATCGGCATTAGTTGCATGCAAGATGCCACGAAGTTCGGAACTCTTTGATTTCGAGAAAGGTAAAATTATCGGGTATCACAAATGTGGCCGATCCTTAAGAGACATATCTAGCGATCTGAAGTACCCAAAATCGACAGTGGCTTATGTGATTAAGAAGTGAAAGGTGAGTGGTGATTGTCGGAGATAATTATCCTTGTTTAATTATCCTTGAATATTATTAGAATATGCCCCCATTCAACAGACTAACGAAACTGGGAGATAGAGACCGGCGAGTGATGTCCAGAGAAATTCGGAAGAACGGCACCCAACCGATGTCCCTCATGCTCGAGGAATTTCAACAGGCATCCGGGAGTATTGTTTCAATGAATACTATCCGTAAGCAAGCACATCTGCTTGGTTTTCATGGTCGTGTTGCAGCCCAAAATCGGTGAAGGAACTTGTATGTCTACTCCAAGCTGAGTGGAAGACAATACCACTAGTTGTAATAAAGACTTGTGGAAAGTATGCCCCAGAGGATTCACGCTGTAATTGCCTCTCGTGGAGGCTCTACCAACTATTGATTTTATATAAAGTTAGTTTTTCTTTTCTATCACAGGTGTCAAAATACTTATTGGTAGAGAGTATATGTATGTGCATATAACTCTTCAGAGGTCATTAATTATCCTACCCAAACATTTTCAATTTATCTTTTTATTTAGAACAAAAAAATAGAAAGCTTTTGAATTTGCACTATTTGTCACTACCGCTAATTTAACGACTCAGCTTTTAAAACCAACAGCCATTTAAAAATCTTTATTGTTTGAAGTAAAAATTTCCCGATTTATTCGACTGATTTAAAACCATTCGTCTCGAGGCTAATGATCAGCTGATCTTGCTCTAACAGTTTTCCTTGTTTTGTTGAACATGTTTTGAAAATTGCCGCTGCAACAGATATACAAACACCCTCGCTTTATCTGACGCGAGAGAAAAGTTAATTGTTGCCAAAGTTTCTCACACATAATATTTCATTTTCTCACTCCCTGCGTCCTAATAGGTTTCGTTACGCGCTGCCTTGCTCTGTAGCATTAAATTAGATCACGAACGCGTGGACTTTTTTCAAGACAAATAAGAAGAAAAATAAGCACAATTATTTAACTTCGAAAGCTTTAACCCCCCCCCCCCCAAGAAGTTGTTAAAAAAATAAGAGGTCGGAGGAAGAGTTTTGCCACGATATGTTTATCCAAGCGATAAAATCCTCGCTCCACATATTTTCCTCGACAACACTCATTACGTTTTCCGATAAACTTAACGATCTAAAGTGGCCAGAGTCCGTGTCCGCTTCTCTTTTTTTTTCGAAATTAGCAGAAACAAACACAAATGGAAAACGAAACTTGATAATGGCGCAATAAAGTGAAGAAACAAACAAGCAGACGATACTCCGGATACTCATTTTAAAAGAACCAAAAAGAATAAACACTGATGCTTATTTTTTCCGCCATTTAAAGGATAAGGGAAGTTTAATCAATAAAGTTGAGAGGAATGAAGTATTTGTTTCCAGTAGCGGCGTTAATTATCTATAATTTAAAGGCGAACGTCCACTAAACTTCGTCCTTAATGCCTCCATTACTCAACGCCATCTAGCGTCCGCGCCCTTAACAATTCATTACTCGCCGTGTAATTATATCGTGTGCAATTAGTTTCCCCAGGAACTCTGGCTGCAACGCTGGAGGATCGAGGCGGGGACACGGCCTGCTGTGTTGTGACTCCGATGTCAGCCGGTTTCAACTTTAAAGGGCTGTGTGGAATTTCTGTGTCAAAATGGTGGACATTTTCAGGGGGTAGATAATTTTCTTTTCTTTTAAACTATCGAAGAGGAGGGATATAAATGCCATAATTTAGTTCAGCCAGCAGTTAGTTACTCGGCAATCGATCCAGGAATCATCTTTGAGGGAAATATTTTGTTACAAATTAAGCGAGAAAAGACCTAAGTCGTGCTGTAAAATTTTGGCTTTATTAAGTGACACCCTTCCCAGAAAAGCAAATAAGCAAAATGTATTCAGATACGATCCCAGCATATTTTTCTGTTTATTCACGTTCAAATACTATGTATATCAGAAGACTTCACAAGAGCAAATATATATTTTAGCGATATTTTAATACCGCCCTCAAGTCCTTTGACTATTTAAGCAATATTCACCATCTTAACACATTGTGTGCGGATAATCGCAGCATTGTCGGGAGCCGTTATCTGTGGCGTAAATATTATTATTAAAAAGCGGAAAATGTATTTAATTTTTATACTTGATTTTATTTGAAATAAAAAACAAATATATAAATAATAAACAAGAATATATATATATATATATATATATATATATATAATATATTATATATACATATATATACATATAATATGATTTTCGTAAGGATAAATAAAAAGTTAATTTTAAATCTAAATTGATTTTTTTAATCAACTTTCCCGTTTTGTTATTCCGCATCGACTGATGTAAAAACTATTTTTTATGTGTCTAAACTTTTCCAGAATCTGTGTAGTAGACAAGAACATTCGGCTTCGTTTTCCTGTCTATACCGTTATTTTTGTACCCACAAACAAAGCATGTTGTTACACTAACCCCTACTAGTACGTGACCCGCACTCAAGTATCAATCGTCAGAAAACGTACTAGTACGTGTCCCGCGCTCAAGTATCAATCGTCAGAAAAATCGTGGTACTAGTACGTGTCCAGCATACAATGTATCCCACATGTTCGTAGCCGTTCGAAATCGGCTTTAAGCTGTAAGTCCCGGTCTCATTAGCCCTTGTGTTGCAAAAAGTCCAAACCAAACTAAACCAAACCCGCATACAACGTGTTAAGACACTATATAAAAATCGGGTAGGATACTACACAGTAAAACAAAATTATAAAAGACAGCCACAATTACCTCAAAAGGCTAGACATTCTGTATGTACTTTGAGATCGAGAAATAGCAAAATTTATTTCTGATTTAAAATTTAATTATATATCCTTCACTTAAACACTTTAAAAAGAGTTACATGCGAATTATAAAAAGAGGTTCTGATTAAAACTAAATGTAATATAATACTGCAAAATCATGATATAAAATTTTTCAAAGCAAAACCAAATGATACTTTAGACAAGCATGTTTGTGGGGTTGCCAAACAGAGAATAAAGTCAATTGTTTCTTTTTACTAAATGAAATCGTTTGCCAGGGTTATTGATTCGCTATTTCATATATATATGCATATGTACATATACTAGGAAATAGCCCAATTATGAAGTATTTTCTAAAATTAATTTGAATTTCCACAAATTAATTATGAGCTAGGAATTATAGGTCTCAAAATTTCCACACTTTTTAAATGGAATTGGTTCAGTTTGATTGTGAATCTTTCATATAACTGTACAAATATCCAGGAGGCCGCGGTAGCCTGGTTGGTAGAGCGTCAGTCTCGTAACCGAAAGGTGGCGAGTTCTGTCCTCGTCTCGACCAAAGACTGCCGTGTTGCTAATGGCAGTTGGGGCACGTTAAATATGTCGTGACTGCAAAGTCCTCCAAGTTCCCATAACAAATTATATTCTGGAGGTACTGAATCAGGAAGAGTGGATTTAAAAAATTCTGACTTGCGGATGGATGAATGAGAGTATAAATGAGTTCGACCGGCCCCTAAAAAGGGTTGTGTCATTTGTGTTCGAGCTAAGTCGTACTTTCAACTTAACCCTTAATTTTTAAGCCCGCTACAACGAACAATCAAATAAATAAAATCTTTAACAAATATATATTTTTATCGATAATATATAATATATTAAATATATATTATTATTATTATTATTATTATTTTCAAATATATTTTTAATCTATATTTGAAAAAAACATCTAGTCAAATTAAGGGTTAACGGTAAGGCGCACACTTCTGCCTTAAGTCGAAAGAGCAACGTTCATTCGGGATTGGTATGACCAAGTAATATTAGACCCACACACAAATACCCATTTATATCAAAATGTAAACCTTGATAACGTCATTAGAAGTTCAACTCTAAAAATATCACAAATAAAACACATTCCAGGTTTTTTTTCTTAGGTTAGAAGCTGAAAAAAAATTGTTTCATTATTTAAAATTATTCTTACACCTTTTTATTAAAAATATTGTGTAGCAGTTGGATACATATCAATGACTTTACTTCCACGCTCTTTTTAAATAGGTTACCAAATATAACTGCGTGTTTGTATCTTTAATGGAACTTTTGAAAATTGATTTTACAAAGATAAATAAATTTATAAAAATATTCCCCAATTTCTGTGATCTCCAGCAATTCATTAGAACTTACATGATTCTAAAATTTCCCCTTTCGAGATTTAGAGATTCAGACAACGGTGCCAGACATTCAAATTCAAAGTAATTATATCCCAAACTGATGATTTAGTAGATTTTCGCGAGGTATTTTAGACTTCTTTTGAAGTGTGGTAGCTCAGTGGGCAAAGACAAAGCTCTTGTAACTGGAGGGTAGCGGATTCGGACCCCAAGCCGGAGTAAGATCCTAAAGGTGTTCGCTAATGGTGACTGGGGCACGTAAAATATGTTCGTGGTCACAATGTTGTAACGGCGTGATTTAGAGGTGTATCGTCATCAAAGAACTTTGCTTTGAGAGGTGGACTTGTGTGGATACAAAAGGATTGTTTTCTAAGGCACCATGCAGTCTACACGGCCGTGCACTATAGTAAAGGAACAATATGCCAGACGACACGGCACCGTCACTGACAGCTGAAAAAATGATCGTGGGAACGACAAAGGATTTGCCGCTTCCCAGATGTAGTCGCTAAGAATTCCAGCGACCCATGGCTTTGCGGCCGATGATGGCTTAACCCGGACCAATCCCGTTGGTCGAAGGTGAGGTCATCGCTAGGTGACCCAATAATAAAATTATGGGTGAACTCTTTAGAGTCTCTAGAAAGAAACGAAGAAGATTTTTTTTTTTTTTGAAATTAGTTTGAGCTAGCAACAACTAATTCGGGGTTGCCTCGACCTGTCTCTCCATCGGTAGTTTTTTGGTGAAATGTTGGGATAAATCTCTAGCTGAGATTAAGCGATTTACCCTGTGCTTCGGGTTTTTTTTATATAATATCTTCAGGATTGTTGCTGTTTCTTCAGAAATAACTGTGCTAGATCTTCTACCTGTACTTCAGCGAATATCGAGGGGGGCTACAATTGTTTCTTCCGTGTAATCACCCATATTTCGGCAGAAACTGAATTTTTTTAGGTTTCAGTCTCTACTCAGGCCTACGTGTACTAATCACTTACCTGAATCAAGATTTTTTTTTATAGTTGTAAATGATATACCGAAGTGTAAATTAAAGCCATTAATAAGATACATCTGATTCTTCCTTTGTGTCTCTGAAACAGGAGGATACGTTACAATTATAAGTTCTCAATCAGTACCTCTGAGAACAACAAGCATATGGGTCTTCAATTTTAGAATTATCATTTTTGGGCCTAAAATATTGAGCAGTTGGAACTCAGACAATTCTAAAGTATTTATAATTTATGTAGTTTAATAATCCACAAATACCTAAAACACAACCTTGTAAACAGTCGATATTCGAATAATAGAAGAAAAATTCAAACATGAACATTTATTGGCAGAAAATGTAATCTAAACAGTGAAAGACATAGTGTCAAACAATATTTGTTCGAAGTTACAAATAGATGTACATTATTTAACACACCATATGTAAAAAAATAGTTTCAATTGACTTATTCTTCGATTGAACTTCTAAGAAATAATTAATCTGTTTTAACCACAAAAGACATTACTTCTCTACATTGCCATAATCGCTTTTCAACTATCAGATTATTATTCTTTCTTCAATGCCAAGATTTCTTCAATGACACGCACAATATTTGTTTGAAGTTACAAGTAGATGTACATCATTTAACAACACCATATGTAAAAAAATTGTTTCGAACTTATTCTTCAATTGAACTTTTAAGAAATAATTTATCTGTTTTAACCATAAAAGACATTACTTCTCTATATTGCCATAATCGCTTTTCAACTATCAGATTATTTTTCTTTCTTCAATGCCAAGATTTCTTCAATGACACGCACAATATTTGTTTGAAGTTACAAGTAGATGTACATCATTTAACAACACCATATGTAAAAAATTGTTTCGATTGACTTATTCTTCAATTAAGCTTTTAAGAAATAATTTATCTGATTAACCACAAAAGACATTACTTCTCTACATTGCCATAATCGCTTTTCAACTATCAGATTATTATTCTTTCTTCAATGCCAAGATTTCTTCCATGACACGCACAATATTGTGCGTGTCAAACAATATTTGTTTGAAGTTACAAGTAGATGTACATCATTTAACAACACCATATGTAAAAAAATTGTTTCGATTGACTTATTCTTCGATTGAACTTCTAAGAAATAATTTATCTGTTTTAACCATAAAAGACATTACTTCTCCATATTGCCATAATCGCTTTTCAACTATCAGATTATTTTTCTTTCTTCAATCCCAAGATAAAGTCCACCCCCCTTCCCTTACGAAATTTTATAAAAGCTCGTGACTTATGCTTGGGAACACGACGGTATCTCGCAGCCTGATGTGTAGTAATTTTTAAATCGCTTTTTCCCACCTCGGGTGAAATTCCTGGCCGGGGCTATGAAAAACGCATCAAAAGTTTAAATGGGATTTTCCGAAGAATAGCCTGCTTTCGATTTGGCAGGATTTGAGGGTAGAAAGAGGTATATACTAGCGCGGAAAATGATCTTCCGAGAACCGTGGAAGGTGCGAAGGGGGTGGGAGTCGAGGCATAAAAAATAATAGATAAAAAAAAAACTTCGAAAAAAAAAAAGAAAAAACATACGCTTGAGTCTGGAACTTATGCGAAAATAACACCCGGGGAATAGGGATCGCATTTCGACAAAGTTTTAACGACCAAAGTTTATTCATATTCTTCGCAGTTTTCCATCCAGTCAAAAAACATGCTCCGGATAAAGAAGTGGATAAAAAAAGAAGAAGAGAGGAAAGAAACAAAAGAGCGAGGCGCGCACGAGAGAGAAACGCATTTGCGAATTTTCACCATCATTCAAAAAATCCTTTCTCCTTTAAACCCTCAGTTCGGCGTCATCAGTCAAAAAGCGCAGACGACATGTCGAAGGCGAGAGAACCAATAAAATGAGCCGAATCGCCATTTTTTCCACGCTTCCCCAATTCACCAGGGCGTTCTAAATATTTCCTATTCGTCAATGCCAGCTCCGAAGCCGTCACATCAGTTTTACCCCCTTCTTTACATTTTTTTTTCTTTAGTTTTATCTCTGCTCTGCGTGTTCTATGGAATATTCGGCGCGTATCTTCTCCCATCATATTCTTCGTTCCAGTTATCATCTGATTTGCATTGTTAAACTTTCTTGACGGTTCCGTTCCAAAGTAGAAAAATTCTACATTCTTTATTTCCACCTCTCTTCTTTCTTCGGATGCTGCAGCAAGAAATTTGCGGTTGAACATTGATTATGATATTAATGCAAGGCTCTTCAGCACTTGAAGCAAATGGCGCGTTATTTTAAATAGGGCTAATGGCTTTCGAAATTCGAAGCATCTCAGGAACGTAAAAGATTCTGTTGGGAGACACTAAATTAGGATTATTTTTTAAACATAAATGAAATAGAATTAGAAGATATGGCTCCTTGTCACATCTGTTTGCAATTACTGAGATCAAAAACTGAAAATTTAGAAAGAAAAAAGAATTGAGTATTAACATTAAAGCAGATGAAGAGCACGAAATGCTTGTAAAAGTTGTGCAATATTTTTTATTTCGTAAGATATATTAAAAGGATAAAGAAATTAAGAACATCAAAGACGAATTTTTCCGGTGTTTAATTTTATCTTTCAAAACATATTCCATTTCTTTTAATGCCATAGCCTGATTTGAAATGTATCTGTTATTGGTTTACTGATTTTTGGAGTGCATTATATTCCTGTTAAATTATGCATACGTTTGTTGTTCTTCATTTAGACTTATTTTATTTAACAGACTTTTGCTGCACTTCATTTATAAATATGGAACTCGAGAATACTTTTTAAAAAATCTGGTGGAGACACTACATGACTTCATTGTCTTCATCTTAAAATATACTTATGTTGCTTTTCATTTAAACTTATTTTATTTAACAGGCTTTTGCTGCACTTCATTTATAAATATAGAACTCGAGAATACTTTTTTAAAAAAATCTGGTGGAGACGCTACATCATTTCATTGTCTTCCTGTTAAAATATACATACGTATGTTGTTCTTTATTTAGACTTATTTTATTTAACAGACTTTTGCTGCACTTCATTTATAAATATGGAACTCGAGAATACTTTTTAAAAAATCTGGTGGAGACACTACATGACTTCATTGTCTTCATCTTAAAATATACTTATGTTGCTTTTCAGTTAAACTTATTTTATTTAACAGGCTTTTGCTGCACTTCATTTATAAATATAGAACTCGAGAATACTTTTTTTAAAAAATCCGGTGGAGACGCTACATCATTTCATTGTCTTCCTGTTAAAATATACATACGTATGTTGCTCTTCATTTAAACTTATTTTATTTAACAGACTTTTGCTGCACTTCATTTATAAATATGGAACTCGAGAATACTTTTAAAAAAATCTGGTGGAGATACTACATGACTTCATTGTCTTCATCTTAAAATATACTTATGTTGCTTTTCATTTAAACTTATTTTATTTAACAGACTTTTGCTGCACTTCATTTATAAATATAGAACTCGAGAATACTTTTTTAAAAAAATCCGGTGGAGAAGCTACATTATTTCATTGTCTTCCTGTTAAAATATACATACGTATGTTGCTCTTCATTCAAACTTATATTATTTAACAGAATTTTGCTGCACTTCATTTATAAATATGGAACTCGAGAATACTTTTAAAAAAATTTGGTGGAGACACTACATGACTTCATTGTCTTCCTGTTAAAATATACATACGTATGTTGCTCTTCATTTAAACTTATTTTATTTAACAAACTTATTCTATTCATAATTTATAAACATGGAACTTGAAAAGAAAATATCACTTTAAAAAATCTGATGGGGACATCAGAAAAAAACCCGACAATAATTATTGTCGAAAGGAATAAGTAAACTCTTTAAACTAAAAAAAGTGTTATATATTCAATTAAATTTTGCAAAAATGAGAAAGATCAAAAATATGGAGTGAAGGTGGGTGTGTACCTGCCATATTGGATTCCCGTCGCTCAACGTTAACTTATGGGGGAAAAACAAAATCCTCTCTGAGCCATCCATTCACAGGGACATATTCTTTAAACATATTATACCAAGTGATAGAACAAATTCTTTGGAATACAATCTTTTCCTTTCACTTTATTATTTTTATTATTATTTAAAATTATATCTGTTAAGTGCTTTTATTTTAGTTTAAAAAGGAGTATATTAGAATTTCTCTCAAATAATTTAAAATTGAATATTTTTTTGGCAATTAGTTTTAAAAAAAGGGAGATGTCATCCTAAAGAGTGTGCTGTTCAACCACATGGTATAAATTTTTTTAAGACTTCTTTAAATGCGAGGGAAATTTTTTTTCATAAGTACAAACTAAGCGAGAGGAATTAAATATGATAGGTATCTAACCCACATAAAGCGTACTGAATTTTCAGGGACGTGTTTACGTAACGGTCATCCTGAGAAGGCTAGAGTAGTCAATGACGTCTATACAAATCGTTAAAACCTCAATCGTTAAATCGTTAAATTTTAAATGAGGGAAATATAGCATCCTAGAGAGTTTGCTGTTCATTCACGTGGTATAATTATTTTAGGAACTCTTTAAATGCGTGGGAATTTTTTGCCATAGGTTAAAACTAAGCGATAAGAATCCAATATGGTAAATATGATTGGTAACTAACCCGCGTTAAGCGTACTGACTTTCCAGTGACACGTATATGTAACGGTCATACTGAGAAGGCTAGAGTAGTCAATGACATCTACACAAATCATTAAAACCTTAATCGTTAAATCGTTAGTTTTTTTTTTTTAAGGGAAAGATAGCATCCTAGAGTGTTTGCTGTTCATTGACGTGGTATAATTATCTAGGAACTCCTTAAATATGAGAGAATTTTATTTTTTCCATAGGTTAAAACTAAGCTAGAAGAATCCAATATGATAAATATGATAGGTAACTAACCCACCTAAAGCGTACTTACTTTCCAGCGACGAATACACGTAACGGTCATCCTGAGAAGGCTAGAGTAGTCAATGACGTCTATACAAATCGTTAAAACCTCAATCGTTACATCGTTAGATTTTAAAAGAGGAAAAGATAGCATCCTAGATAGTTTGCTGTTCATTGACGTGGTATAATTATTTAGGAACTCTTTAAATGCGTGGGAATTTTTTTCCATAGGTTAAAAACTAAGCGAAGAGAATCCAATATGATAGGTAACTAACCCACTTAAAGCGTACCGACTTTCCAATGGCGCGTATATGTAACGGTCATCCTGAGAACGCTAGAGTAGTCAAAGATCTCTACACAAATCGTTAAAACCTTAAACGTTAAATCGTTAGTTTTTTTAGAAAAAGAAAAGATAGCATCCTAGAGAGTTTGCTGTTCATTGACGTGGTATAATTATTTAGGAACTCCTTAAATGTGAGGGAATTTATTTTTTTCCATAGGTTAAAGCTAAACTAGAAGAATCCAATATGATAAATATGATAGGTAACTAACCCACCTAAAGTATACTGACTTTCCAATGGCGCATATATGTAACGGTCATCCTGAGAACGCTAGAGTAGTCAATGACATCTACACAAATCGTTAAAACCTTAAACGTTAAATCCTTAGTTTTTTTAGAAAAAGAAAAGATAGCATCCTAGAGAGTTTGCTGTTCATTGACGTGGTATAATTATTTAGGAACTCCTTAAATGTGAGGGAATTTATTTTTTTCCATAGGTTAAAGCTAAACTAGAAGAATCCAATATGATAAATATGATAGGTAACTAACCCACCTAAAGTGTACTGACTTTCCAATGGCGCGTATATGTAACGGTCATACTGAGAAGGCTAGAGTAGTCAATGACATCTACACAAATCGTTAAATCGTTAGATTTTAAAAGAGGAAAAGATAGCATCCAAGAGAGTTTGCTGTTCATTGACGTGGTATAATTATTTAGGAACTCTTTAAATGCGTGGGAATTTTTTTCCATAGGTTTAAACTAAGTGAAAAGAATCCAATATGATAGGTAACTAACCCACCTTAAGCGTACTGACTTTCCAGTGACGAATACACGTAACGGTCATACTGAGAAGGCTAGAGTAGTCAATGACGTCTACACAAATCGTTAAAACCTCAATCGTTAAATCGTTAAATTTTAAATGAGGGAAATATAGCATCCTAGAGAGTTTGCTGTTCATTGACTTGGTATAATTATTTTAGGAACTCTTTAAATGCGTGGGAATTTTTTTGCCATAGGTTAAAACTAAGCGATAAGAATCCAATATGATAGGTAACTAACCCACCTTAAGCGTACTGACTTTCCAGTGACGAATACACGTAACGGTCATCCTGAGAAGGGATAGAGTAGTCAATGACGTCTACATAAATCATTAAAACCTCAATCGTTACATCGTTAGATTTTAAAATAAATAAGATAGCATCCTAGATTGATCGTGAATTGACGTGGCATAATAATTATAGGAAATTTTAAATGCGTGGGAATTTTTTTCCATAGGTTTAAACTAAGTGAAAAGAATCCAATATGATAGGTAACTAACCCACCTTAAGCGTACTGACTTTCCAGTGACGAATACACGTAACGGTCATCCTGAGAAGGCTAGAGTAGTCAATAACGTCTACACAAATCGTTAAAACCTTAATCATTAAATCGTTAGATTTTAAATGAGAAAATATAGCATCCTAGAGAGTTTGCTGTTCATTGACGTAGTATAATTATTTAGGAACTCCTTAAATGCGAGGGAATTTTATTTTTTCCATAGGTTAAAACTAAGCAAGAAGAATTCAATATGATAGGTAACTAACCCCCCCCCCCCCCTAAAGCGTATTGGCTTTCTAGTGACACGTATATCTAACGGTCATACTGAGGAGGCTCGAGTAGTCAATGATATCTACACAAATCATTAAAACCTTAATCGTTAAATCGTTAGTTTCTTTTGAAAAAAGGAAAGATAGCATCCTAGAGAGTTTGCTGTTCATTGACGTGGTATAACTATTTAGGAACTCCTTAAATATGAGGGAATTTTATTTATTCCATAGGTTAAAACTAAACGAGAAGAATCCAGTATGATAGGTAACTAACCCACCTAAAGCGTACTGATTTTCCTGTGACACATATATGTAACGGTCATACGGAATAGGCTAGAGTAGTCAATGATGTCTACACAAGTCGTTAAAACCTTAATCGTTAAATCGTTTTTTTTTTTTTTGTTTTTTTTTTGTTTTTTTTTTTTTTTTTTTTTAAAGGAAATATAGCATCCTAGAGAGTTTTCTGTTCATTAACTTGGTATAGTTTTTTAGGAACTCTTTAAAAGCGAGAGAATTTTACTTTTTCCATAGGTTAACACTAAGCGAGAGGAATCCAATATGATAGGCAACAATTCTACCTTAAGCGCACTGACTTTTCAGTGACCCGTATATGTGACTGTCATCCTGAGAGGGATAGAGTAAAGTAAATCTACATAAATCATTAAAACTAGTGACTAAAAAATAAATAAAATCCAACACTAATGATCGTGAATTGAATGCTGGCACTAATAAATGAAATCTTTTTTTTTTTTTTTTTTTTTTTTTTTTTTTTTTTTTTTTTTTTTTTTTTTTTTTTTTTGGCAGTGTTTTGCTGTTCAATATCCCTCTTAATTATATGAAAATTCTGTTTTTTCTTTTATACATAATATATAACATAATATTTTATATTTCTAATTTTTTAAAATTAGAAATCTAAAATATTATGTTTCGCATTTAAATGAATTTCACTTTCAAATACTTCGCCAGTTTTATAAAGTTTTACTTTTCCTCAAATATTTTAATTTTATTTTACTTTTGCCTATTCTTTATAAAGTAATCCCTATTTTTTTAACACAGAAATTAAAGATAAGACTTTTTACCATTTGGTTTTTGTATGAAAGAAATGTGTAAAAGCATTTACATGGATTCTAAAGCATTTATATTTCAATTTCTGATTATTTATAAACATTTATTAAATTTTACAGTGATATAAATCCATAATTGTAATGCAACGAATACACTTCCATTAAATAAATATTAGTAAAATATCAGTTGGTATATTTTACATTTTTTCAGATACCAATTTTCATTTCCAGTTGCAAATTGCAGTTATTTAATGACATTTATAGGGAATAACAACAAAAAAAAATCTTTACCTTTTCATATATACGCAGTTGATAATAATTACTCCAAACATTTTTCTGCATACCCAAAAAACGTTCAGGTTAACATAGGTTTTCTTTTTTCTTTTTTTTTAATAACAACATAAAAATTATTTATTCCTACAATATTTGCACATGCGAAAACATATAAAAAATACTAATTAAAAGAAAATTAAAATATTATCTTTGCATATATGGGGATAAATCAAGCGTTTTTTACCGCTAAGGTTGAGACAAAATATATAAATGCAAAAATAATTTTTTGTAGATACATGCACACCTCAGACACCCAAGATTGTAATTAAATTAGATTGAAGACATATATAAAAATTTATTAGAGATATTCATCATAGAGATAAAAATTCAGCTATTTTCTTAAAAAAAATCCGCATACCCTTTTATAAAAAAAGCAGTAATTTTCTAAAAATTGCTTTTCTATCAAACTTTTAATTCTTAACACTCACAATATTATGTAAATTTTTTGTTATAAGTTTCATATTATTAAAAAATGATTTTATAAATAAGAATAATATTAATAAAAATAATTTAAATAAATAAAAAATTATGTTTATTTCAAAACATGAGATTGATTATAGACAGCATCATAGTACACTTTCATTGTTCTTGAAGTTTCAGTACTTTTACATATTTCTATTGCCTATAACAGGGATGGCCAATCTGCGGCTCGTGAGCCACATGCGGCTCTTTGAAGGATTATTAGTGGCTCTCGATAGATGCACCCGAGTTCCCTCTTCATTTTTGTGTTATTACATTTAACACTAGATTTACGGACCTAGCGAATTTGACTCCTTAAAAATTTGATCACTACATATATATAAAACTTTAATATCCCTTTTCAAAAACATACATTGGTTTTTAGTTAAGTAATAAAATATATGTAAGCTTTGATTCCTCTTCCCCGCTGACCCCTTCATTTCGCATTATCAAATGTGGTATACCTATTTTCACGGTTGTGAGCCAATTGGACTCATAGAATGGTTTAACAGTTAATCGCATAACATGAAATTTATTGGTCCTATCAGGCCTGGGCAACAGTCAAGATTTTATTTTCCAATTGGCTGAAGAGCTAAGAAGTAAATATAGAGAAGAAGTCGAGAACACTTCCATTCCAATGACAGAAATTCATGCTACTGACGCACGGAAGAATTGTCAAGTTCAACAATCATGCAAAAGAAACAGATGTAGAAACCATTGTGCTAAATGTAATAGAAATGTTTGCGGAAAATGGGTTTCAAAAACAATTTTTATATGTAAAAAATGTTTTCCGTGAATTTTTTGACAATAAACATTTTATTTAAATTAATTTGGAACTCTGTTCTTTGCAAAAAAACTTCATTTTTCTTGTATAAGTCAAACTGGCTCACTACAGTAAAAATAGGTATATGATCAACATCCGTAAATCTTGTGTTAAAAAAAGTATTACAACTGATGGAGGTCCGGCAATGCTAGGTAAAAAAATCGGTCTTATTTTTCTTTTAAGAGATGGTTCTCAAATTCCACAATTCATACCGATTCACTACATAATTCAACGAGAACATCTTGTTACAAAATATTTAAAATATCGTGATGTTACGAAAACATTGTAACACATTGTAAATTACATTCACACCAATGGAAAAAATCATCGACAATTAAAAAAATTCCTTGAAAAATTAAAGGAATAAAATGACATTCAATAAATATAATTTCTGTAAGGAAAATGTTTTTAATAATACCTGTTTTGCATACCATTTAACCCTCTGACTGCTCAATTTGTAGACAAAAATTGTACATTTTTTTTGTATATTTTAAATCTACATATATTGAAGAATTGGAATATGCACCTATTCTTTCTAGAAAAGATTTTTTATATAAATTTTTATCGTGAGAAACTAAACTGTCAGAAAAACCAATTTCAGATGTTATCACAAGAAAAAAATTTTTTTAATGAATTTCAATTGAATTACAGTTAATTTCTATTTATTACATAATATAATTAAAATATATACTATATAATTATATAGTATAATTATATTATGTAATAAATACATAATGTAATTATATAATTAATTATATAAATGTATTATTATAATTATAATATATAATATTATAATATTATTATATCATCTTATATAACTATAGTTCTATTCATAGAATTGTATTTATTACATAATTAAGCGTCTAATACGGTATATAATTTATTTCAATGTTTAAACGGTGAAAAACTGGGATGAACTCCTCAAAAAAAGGAAGAAAAGCAAATGCCTGCGAAATGCACGTGATAAGCATATTTTGCTACATTTGAGTTGCCCGTGGAAATAGCGGGATCAGCAGCCAGAGGGTTAAATACGTATTTCATTGCGGCTTGCGAAAAATTTCAAATTTTGAAAAATGGCTCGGACTATCAAGGAGCTTGGCCACCCCTGGACAATAAAAACAATTGGAATATTCTTAAATGTTTTATACAAGCAAGCAGAATGCTGTTAAAACATTTAAACAAAATGTCACATGTTTTACTTATTTTATTTATGTATTTGTCCTTTACTTAATTTTAAATTCACTTTTGCTCGAATAAATATTTTTAATGCTGCATAAAAAAACTAAAATTTCATAGAACATCGGTAAAATATCAGTAACTTCAAATTCAAATTTAATGAAATTGAATATAAAAGTCGACCCCAAGGCAATCTGTTTGGAGCCCACTTATCGGAACCCGTTTCACAGACTGCATTTTTGTCTCAATATATTCCACTTTCCCCTTTCGTTCCGAAGAAAGAAACAAGCGATTCCTGAAAGCGGCAGCCAATAAAACAGGGCCCCCATTATTATTATTCAAGCTAGGGTGTCCCCCTTTTCTGCCGCCCACCCCCACATCGACGACTTGAGCCCCTAACGACCCCTTTTGCTGGAGGGAGGGGGTCCGCCAAATCACTATGATCACGACGGGCCCTAACGCATGATCGCATGTTGACACGGACCGACCATATTTTCTTCGTGCCATTATCGAGGGTGTAGGAGCCCCCAAATTATCGGGCGCCCTTCTCTCGATGGATGGCCTTTTTGTTGGCAACACCTTCCCTCCGACCTCCCCTCCCGTGATCAATGTTGATTTCCCCCTTCCTTCAATCCAGGGGGTAGAGGGCGGGGGGCGAGCGTGTAATACCAGCGGTCATTCGTCGTTTGTATTGGTATCGAATCGGAGTGCATGTGATGTGGGTTAGAGCATTTGGCGAGCTAGCTTTGCATTGGGGATTCCATCCTGCTCATACCTTATATTGAGAATCCAAAGGTATCAGAATTGCATATTAAAGAATTATCCGCACCTGCCATATTAAATTCCTCTCGCTCAATGTTAACCTATGTGGGAAAATAAAATTCCTTCCGGTTGTCTTGCACTTTAAAAATTCTGCTAAAAATTTTACTACGTGATAGAACAACATATTATCTACAATGTTATCTTTCCTTTTAATTAAAAATCTGAGAAAATATATTAACCCTTTAATGCATGAGTCATTTCTGAAAAATCGGCCTCCGATAGCGTGCATCTCCTTTTTGTTTGGAAATTTCCTAAATTGCCCGCTAAGGCAATGTAGAGTTATAATTGGTTAGACTCCTTCACTGAGGACGTAAACTGTATCCCCAGTGGCCAATTTAGGTTAAGGGTTAAAAGAGGAAAGCAATAGAAAGCGGGAATTTTTGCCCATGACTTAAGATTTGAAAACCCCTGAGAATTTTCTCGGGATGTCTTAGGGGTTTTATACAAAATGCTTTCATTAGTTTACTTTTCCTTGCGTATACAGGGAAACCCGCTTAAGAAATTCTCTTTTAAGATGTTTTCCCGCTTAAAACGTTCTTGTAAGTATTGACTTCTCTCAGAATTTAATCTTTTTCTATGATTTTATTATTTAATTTTTTTATTTTAAATTTCTTCTTTTAAGAAGTTTAATTTTGACCGTATAAACCAAACCCCACTTAAGAAGTTTTATTTACTCCAAATCTTTATTTCCATTTCACTGAGGTTTGAATATTGAACAGAGATACAAAAGATAATTTCTAGGAAAATTAAATGATTGCAGAGAATATTAAAGAAAAAACTTCACTTCAACAATCATTATAATAACAGTTCTCAGAAGTTAGTTAATTCTGACACTCTGCTTGTAAAACACAACCTAGACAAACTTTTATAAGCAAAGTTAATTTGATTCTTATTACAAACCATCCCAGACAAGGATGAAAATTTTAAATTATAAAAATAAATGTGTTTCAAAGAGATCAAACAGGAATTTTTAGTAATATATTAATGTAAATTTTTATAATTATATCATTCCTAGTTTCTTTCAGTCTATACCTGTACCTGACTTTCTCCTAACGTTCAAAATAGTTGGTATATTATTCTTAGTTGAGGTTAAATTTTAGATGTTTCGAAAATAGACATTATAAATTAAACGAAAACTATTAAATTTGTTCTTAATTATAAAATAGCACTATATATCTATGAAAACATATTTAGAGGTGAAAAATAAATTAATACTAGGTAAAATATTTTTCTTAATGTACTTTTCTAGTTTTCTCGTTTAAGAAGTTTTCTTGCTTAAGAAGTTTTAATCTCTTGGCCCCTTAAAAAACTTCTTAAGCGGGTTTCATTGTATATAATACACACATTCACTCACTCACTCCACACTGTTGGTTTAATTTTTTCATTTTAAGTCTTTTGTACCCTTAATATTTTTTTTTTCTAAAGATTGTTATTCAAAACAGACATATTAAAGGATAGGTAGATTATTGAGACTGTTCGGTTAGAATACTTATAGTCACATACTAACTCAACGATAGGATAAATTTCAGTTCTTCATGAGAAATTTTACAAAAAAAAAAAAAAAAAAAACCTTATGGTATAATACTAAATTTGTAACAGCTAGTTTCATATTTAATAAAAGACCAGCATTGTATCGATCATTTTAAGTTGTTTGGATTTATTTTCTGGTACATATCAGAAATTTAAATCAAATATCATCAATCAAATATCTGATATGTACTTGCTTCGGTAAAATGATATTAAAGATTAAGAGAATACTGTTAATCTGTAACCGTTAACTTTTTTTTAACAACAAAAACTTAGAGAATTATTTTTCTGATTTTTAAATTTTTTATTGTGATTGATTTAGTTATTAATTTACTTTATTTGAAATTTCAGTTCTTCATGAGAAATTTTACCAAAAAAAAAAAAAAGAAAAAGAAAAAAAAACCCTCATGGTTTAATACTAAATTTGCAACAGCCAGTTTCATATTTAATAAAAGACCAGGATGATATCGATCATTTTAAGTTGTTTGGAATTATTTTCTGGTACATATCAGAAATCTAAATCAAATATCATCAATCAAATATCTGATATGTACTTGCTTCGATAGAATGATATTACAGATTAAAAGAATACTGTTAATCTGTAACCATTAACTTTTTTCTTAACAACAAAAACTTAAAGAATTATTTTTCTGATTTTTAAATTTTTTATTGCGATTGATTTAGTTATTAATTTACTTTATTTGAAATTTCAGTTCTTCATGAGAAATTTTACAAAAAAAAAAAAAAAAAAAACTTATGGTATAATACTAAATTTGCAACAGCTAGTTTCATATTTAATAAAAGACCAGCATTGTATCGATCATTTTAAGTTGTTTGGATTTATTTTCTGGTACATATCAGAAATTTAAATCAAATATCATCAATCAAATATCTGATATGTACTTGCTTCGGTAAAATGATATTACAGATTAAAAGAATACTGTTAATCTGTAACCATTAACTTTTTTCTTAACAACAAAAACTTAAAGAATTATTTTTCTGATTTTTAAATTTTTTATTGCGATTGATTTAGTTATTAATTTACTTTAATTTATAGATGTACAAAGTTTCATAATTCTAAAATAATAACTTACATAAATGCTTTGCAAAGTTCACCTCTGATAAAAGTGCATATTTTCGATAGAAAATAAGTATTACTCAAAATTTAATGAAATTACACAAAAATGTTTCAAATAAAAAAAGTTTTAGAGCTTAATTTTTTTATAGCCTGTGGCTACTTATTTTTACTGTTGATCTGCACAGAAATAAAACTAATTTTCTCGAGCCTGCAGTATGAAAGTTAGAGACAGATATAATACAGCTGATTATCTGTAAATAGAAAAAAAAATCAGTTTAGAATACAGAAAACACAAATTCCTTAATATATAGCATACATTTAAATTATAAATTTTGTATTAAAATAAATCTATTAAAACATTTTTATGGTGTTTTTATGAAATTTTCGTAAACGTTTACAAAATTTGATACATTTTGTGACTCTTAATAAAAGAGATAGTCTCTGATTACTATGCGTATGTGTGTATTATACTGAGCTGTGTTGAGTCTGAATACTTGTGTACATTCATGAATTTATCGGATTAAAATTACTTTTACATCGATAAAAGAAGCTACACAGTCAGCAGTTCTAACTTAGATTGTATATATTGCTCCAACACCTATACTCAATTTATACAAGCCCCTGTATGCAAGAAGATATTCTCCCTTCTATTGGATGCGAAATTTTTGCGTAAACTGGAAAAAAAAACATTAAACCTACTGTTTCTTCCAAGAGATTATCTGTATATGCTTATTTTCTTATACAAAGTCTTGCCTGTAGGGAGATATTCTCCATTCTCTTGGATGTGAGATTTTTGCGTAAGCTGAAAAAAATAAACCTATTGTTTCTTCCAAGAGGCTATCTGTATATGCTTATTTTCTTATACAAAGTCTTGCCTGTAGGGAGATATTCTCCATTCTCTTGGATGTGAGATTTTTGCGTAAGCTGAAAAAAATAAACCTATTGTTTCTTCCAAGAGGCTATCTGTATATGCTTATTTTCTTATACAAAGTCTTGCCTGTAGGGAGATATTCTCCATTCTCTTGGATGTGAGATTTTTGCGTAAGCTGAAAAATAAACCTACTGTTTCTTCCAAGAAAAAGCTATCTGTATATGCTTATTTTCTTATACAATGTCTTGCCTGTAGGGAGATATTCTCCGTTCTCTTGGATGTGAGATTTTTGCTTAAGCTGAAAAAATAAACCTACTGTTTCTTCCAATAGGCTATCTGTATTCTTATTTTTTTACAAAAAGTCTTGCCTGTAGTGAGATACTCTCCATTCTTTAGAATGTGAGACTTTTGCCGTAAGCTGAAAAAAATAAACTTGCTGTTTCTTCGAAGAGGCTATCTGTATATGCTTATTTTCTTATACAAAGTCTTGCCTGCAGGAAGATACTCTCCATTCTCTTGGATGTGAGATTTTTGCGTAAGCTGAAAAAAATAAACCTACTGTTTCTTCCAAGAGGCTATCTGTATATGCTTATTTTCTTATACAAAGTCTTGCCTGTAGGGAGATATTCTCCATTCTCTTGGATGTGAGATTTTTGCGTAAGCTGAAAAAAATAAACCTATTGTTTCTTCCAAGAGGCTATCTGTATATGCTTATTTTCTTATACAAAGTCTTGCCTGTAGGGAGATATTCTCCATTCTCTTGGATGTGAGATTTTTGCATTAGTGAAGAAAAAATAATTAGTAAAGAAAAAGCTATCTGTCTACGCTTATTTTCTTATACAAAGTCTTGTCTGCAAGAAGCTCTTCTCCATTCTCTTGGATGTGAGATTTTTTTCGTAAGCTGAAAAAAAAATAAACCTACTGTTTCTTCCAATAGGCTATCTGTATTCTTATTTTTTTACAAAAAGTCTTGCCTGTAGTGAGATACTCTCCATTCTTTAGAATGTGAGACTTTTGCGTAAGCTGAAAAAATAAACTTGCTGTTTCTTCGAAGAGGCTATCTGTATATGCTTATTTTTTTATACAAAGTCTTGCCTGCAGGAAGATACTCTCCATTCTCTTGGATGTGAGATTTTTGCGTAAGCTGAAAAAAATAAACCTATTGTTTCTTCCAAGAGGCTATCTGTATATGCTTATTTTCTTATACAATGTCTTGCCTGTAGGGAGATATTCTCCGTTCTCTTGGATGTGAGATTTTTGCTTAAGCTGAAAAAATAAACCTACTGTTTCTTCCAATAGGCTATCTGTATATGCTTATTTTCTTATACAAAGTCTTGCCTGTAGGGAAATATTCTCCATTCTTTTGGATGTGAGATTTTTGCATTAGTGAAGAAAAAATAATTAGTAAAGAAAAAGCTATCTGTCTACGCTTATTTTCTTATACAAAGTCTTGTCTGCAAGAAGCTCTTCTCCATTCTCTTGGATGTGAGATTTTTTTCGTAAGCTGAAAAAAAAATAAACCTACTGTTTCTTCCAATAGGCTATCTGTATTCTTATTTTTTTACAAAAAGTCTTGCCTGTAGTGAGATACTCTCCATTCTTTAGAATGTGAGACTTTTGCGTAAGCTGAAAAAATAAACTTGCTGTTTCTTCGAAGAGGCTATCTGTATATGCTTATTTTTTTATACAAAGTCTTGCCTGCAGGAAGATACTCTCCATTCTCTTGGATGTGAGATTTTTGCGTAAGCTGAAAAAAATAAACCTACTGTTTCTTCCAAGAGCTATCTGTATATGCTTATTTTCTTATACAAGTCTTGCCTGTAGGGAGATATTCTCCATTCTCTTGGATATGAGATTTTTGCGTAAGCTGAAAAAAATAAACCTACTGTTTCTTCCAAGAGGCTATCTGTATATGCTTATTTTCTTATACAAAGTCTTGCCTGTAGGGAAATATTCTCCATTCTTTTGGATGTGAGATTTTTGCATTAGTGAAAAAAATAAATAATTAGTAAAGAAAAAGGCTATCTGTCTACGCTTATTTTCTTATACAAAGTCTTGTCTGCAAGAAGCTCTTCTCCATTCTCTTGGATGTGAGATTTTTTTCGTAAGCTGAAAAAAAAATAAACCTACTGTTTCTTCCAATAGGCTATCTGTATTCTTATTTTTTTACAAAAAGTCTTGCCTGTAGTGAGATACTCTCCATTCTTTAGAATGTGAGACTTTTGCGTAAGCTGAAAAAATAAACTTGCTGTTTCTTCGAAGAGGCTATCTGTATATGCTTATTTTTTTATACAAAGTCTTGCCTGCAGGAAGATACTCTCCATTCTCTTGGATGTGAGATTTTTGCGTAAGCTGAAAAAAATAAACCTACTGTTTCTTCCAAGAGGCTATCTGTATATGCTTATTTTCTTATACAAAGTCTTGCCTGTAGGGAAATATTCTCCATTCTTTTGGATGTGAGATTTTTGCGAAAGCTGAAAAAAATAAACCTATTGTTTCTTCCAAGAGGCTATCTGTATATGCTTATTTTCTTATACAAAGTCTTGCCTGTAGGGAAATATTCTCCATTCTCTTGGATGTGAGATTTTTGCATTAGTGAAGAAAAAATAATTAGTAAAGAAAAAG
>CM063509.1:105808020-105873020 GCA_032207245.1 Pardosa pseudoannulata
AGCGGCAACCCTTGCTCGTCCGTAGGATAACGGACCCTCCCCGACCGGCGACTATTTCTCCAACACTCCAAGGTTTAGTTGATTGTTTTGAAGTGGGGCGCTTTTAAGACGAAAAAAACAGAACAAAAACAGGGGCGGGCAGAAAGCCGATGGTTAGAGTGTGGAGCCCCACTGAAAGTGACCCTCCCTCCCTCCCTTTTTTTCTTTCCCTCCTTGCGCCCTCTCTAACAGTATTGACCGTTGATGGAGAAGAGCAAGGTTGTTGTTTAACATTTGACGGGAAGACACTGGAAGTTCTCTTTCTTTTTTTTATCGACGGTCACTCAGTATAAAAATTGGACGGCGGATGTATATATATATAAGAAATAGTTGCAAAGAGATAAAGTGATAGAAAAGGTGTTCTCGGGGAAAAATATGGAATAGAAACATGTTTTTTAAAGATGTCATTTTTCAGAATCTCGATGAAACTAAGCTTGAAAGAGAGGGAATGAAAAATGGGAGACGTCCAGGAAAAGATTCCGAAGCAATTTTCTGCCGTCATTTTCCGCTCGGATGAAAGTGATGGACTGCTTGTTTTTCATTTATCGGGATATTTTAAAAGTTTTGCCTGAATACTTGTAATTTGTATAACATTTTGACTAACATTATTTTACAAATAACGGGTTTCGGGATCTCCCGGTCTATTCCCGCCGAATTTCAAATAGGTTTAAAGACCGGTAAATCGGTAGAAGGCTCACTTCGTGTTACTCTCACAGTACAAAACAGACATTTTCCTTAGACGTATAATAATAGAGAACTGGGTAAAAGATTGTGAAATGTAACGTTTCATATTTGTAGGAATGTCTACGATTGATTGCTAAACTTCACATTCGCTGAGAGATCCTATTGATCATTCGATTGAGTAAAGAAGATCGTTAGTTACTTTTCTCAGTGTAGTTCTGAAATTATTAGAATAAGAAATAGCCTTTTTTCCTTCGATTTTTCAACGAACATATAACTGACGCTCTGATATTTCTTTAATGGAACAAAGGACTATAAATCTGAGAATGGAAGACATTCAACTTTTTACTCTAATAAAAATGCTGATACGTAAAACATGCAAGACAGCTAAATCCTTAATGCACTATATACGAGGGTCACTCTGAAATTTTTGAGATACAACTAGGTTTTTAAAGTACTTACAAAAATTTAGGTGTGTTCAAAGTAGTCTCCTCCAGCATCAATGCACTTTGGTAGACTAATTTTCAACAGATTAAATGCCTCAAGCCATTCATTTCTTTGAATAGATGAAAAAAAATTATTTTTATTTTGTAAATTCTCGTCTGAGCGTATCTCAAAAATTTCAGAATAATCCTCGTATTGGCAAACTCTATTTTGTTCTCTATATGTTAAGCACTTATATTGAAATAGTATGGGTATTGATTTTTTATTTGCGTTAATCGTTGTTAGATGTTTCCAATGCCCCAAAGCCAAAAGTTGCTTGGGTTGAAATAGGGGGATCAGCTAGATAAATCACACGTTCTTCTATAACAGGGGTGGCCAATCTTCTTGATAGTTCTAACCATTTTTCAAAATTTGAAATTTTTCGCAAGCCGCAATGAAATACGTATTTAAAAGGCATGCAAAAAAGGTATTAATTTTTTTTTACAGAAATTATATTTATTTATTTTTGGTTGAATACCATTTAAAAGTTCTTCGTGCTTTAATTTTTCACGAAAATTTTTGAATTGTCGATGATTTTTTGCATTAGTTTCGAATGTAATTTACAATGTGTTACACTGTTTTCATAAGATCAGGATATTTTTAATTTATTGTAACGAGATATTCTCGATGAATTATGAAATGAATCGGTATGAATCATGGAATTTGAGAATAATCCCTCAAAAGTCCAATAAGATTGATTTTTTTTCACCCAGTATTGCCGGAGCTCCATCAGTTGTAATAATTTTTTAAAATATAATAACACAAAAAGGAAAAGGGGACCGGGTACATTTATCGAGAGCCAGAAATGAACCGTTCAGTGTACACATTGGCTAACTTCATTTTTTGTATATTGATAAACTGGAACGTTATTGACCAAAATATGCCAGGCAGTTCTCATTCAAACCAATCTTCCCCAATTTTAGCTATCAGCATGGACTAATGATAATTTTTTAGGGTCAGTAGGTCGGGGAATAGGTTACTATTGACACCTTTTAAGAGCTTTTATAATAGATTTGTAATTTTTAAGAAAGGGTGTTAGTCAGTGTGTGCACTGAGTGGCTCAAATATTCATTCAAGAGCCACATGTGGCTTGCGAGCCACAGGTTGGCTACCTCCGTTCTATAAAAGGATTTTTGAGAACGTTCTTCCTAGGAAGGCTAGTGTGTCCAGGAGCTTCATTTTGGCTTTTCGTTTTGGGAGCATTTGAAACATCTGCTCACTCCTGATAAACCAAAACTATACCTGACTGAAAGGCAGCATTTCACATGTTCTCAATATTTCCCTGGACACACTGTGGTCAATTGTAGAACATTCCATGGTACATTCAAATGGTAGCTGAAAAGGATGGCAGTCATGTTGAACATGTCTTTTAATAATTTTTTTAATCACAGTAAATGTTCTGTGTAGTTGAATTCCATCCAATACGGTAAAACGTTGATCTGTATATACCGTATCAAGATCAAATCGTAAAACAGTACTTTTAGGAAATCATCCATAGAATAATGCAAAATGAGGTATATTTAATAAAATCCATCTAAAGTTAAAATTTTGGGTGTTATTTATGGTCCATAATTACTGTGTTGTTGTAGTTGCCACTTGGTCAAAACAAGCACTATTGAGGCATGCGCTATTCGTATTAAGGCTAAGGGGCGCACCTTTCATTTTAACAAGCACTGCTACGGTGAAAGTACGACTTATGTACAAGTGGGTCCTCGTAATTTAGAAGCAGGGTCCAAGCAGAAGACCCATAGGTTTGGCCTGCCACCCCCAGAGGTACTGATTGACAACTTAGGAATTTGGGACCTCGAACATATTTTATGTGCCCCAGTCACCTTTAACGAACACGGAGGATCTTAGGCCGGCTAAGGCTCCAAACCCGCAACCCTCCAGTTACAAAAACGTTGACTTTGCGGACTGAGCTATTGTGGCTCCCTTAATTACTTTAAAACAACAAAAAATCAAATGCATAAATCAAGCATTAAAATCAATCTCTTATATACCTATTAAACCTTGACAGATATCAGAAAACGATAACATTCATATACACTGATGAAGACGACTAGTAAGTTGTAACAACTAATGGCAGTTTTGAAGAGATATTGCACACCTATAGGTAACAAAGCCATAGGAAATATTTCTCTTTTTTTCATGTCTTGGGAGAAAAATTATATTTTCTATTTATTAGCTCCAGGGTTAGCAATACCTTCCCATGTTAACGGTTACAGCACAACCCCGAAATTCCTACATATTTCGTCAATTTACGTACTTTGTAACGTATCTGTATTTTTAAATAGTCCTCTGAAAAGAATATTAATGAATCTTTCGATAAGAACATGAATTGTTGATTTGAAAGTCTAGAACGTTGCTATTCGACTTCGCTAGTTTTAACTTTGAAAAAGTCTGCGAAACATTAAGATAAACGAAGCCGAAAAGCTCCGATTCGTAATAGGATATCCACTAAAAAGAAACCAAAACCTGCTCTTTGCTCTCCAGACGAACTTTTCACGTGTCCCAATGTTTACAGCCTAAACGTGATGAATGCAGTTCCCCCAAATAAGCACCATTTACACGATCTACTTGGAATTCACTGCGGGCCACTAGCGGTTAATTTCCCAGTCGCGTCGTTTGTTCACATTATTTTCCATAGAGCAGAGATGTCTTAAGCAACGCGAAAGCGCCTCCCATTCCCCTGTTCTTTAGTTCTTTACGTGCATTTCGTCACGCCATTTTTCCCCAACATTTTGCAGCGGACAGCCGGCAGGCAGCAGAGTCGGGGACCCGCCCACCGCGAGAAAAGAGAAGCTTTATGAAATAATGAAGACATAAAAATCACTTGTGACCTCACCTGCAGATCGGTGTGATGTCTCTCGCACAGCGGGTTGCCTCGACGCGAAAGCTTTGGCGCAGTTTTCTCGGGGAGGTTTTGATAGGTGATAAATACACCTGAGCTGTTGTGCTAGTTTGCCCGCCAGGCGGGAATACCTGTTCAGGATTTGGAGTAACTCACTGGTTCTCAAACTTTTCCTGTGGCATCTGTTGCTGAATCAATATTTTTCCAAGGCGCCCTATGTGAAAACTCCACCAAGGACTTTATGCAAAATAATCAGTTGTGATTATTTTAAATTATGAATTTATTTATCGAGAGATATTATACACTTTTTATGTATGTATAGTAAAAAATCTAGTTTTGACAAAGTGGGAATACTTGGTCAGGATTTGGAGTAACTAACTGGTTCTCAAACTTTTCCTATCTGTGAAATCTATTGCTGAATCAATATTTTTCCAAGGCGCCCTATGTAAAAACTCCACCAAGGATTTTATGCAAAATAATCAATTGTGATTATTTTAAATCATGAATTTATTTATCGAGAGATATTATACACTTTTTATGTATGTATAGTAAAAAAATCTAGTTTTGACCAAGTGAGAATACTTGGTCAGGATTTGGAGTAACTAACTGGTTCTCAAACTTTTCCTATCTGTGACATCTATTGCTGAATCAATATTTTTCCAAGACGCCCTATGTAAAAACTCCAAGAAAGACTTTATGAAAAGTAATCAATTATGATTATTTTAAATCATGAATTTATTTATCGAGATATATTATACACTTTTTATGTATGTATAGTAAAAAATCCAGTTCTGACTAAGTGGGAATACTTGGTCAGGATTTGGAGTAACTCACTGGTTCTCAAACTTTTTCCTATTTGTGACATCTGTTGCTGAATAAAGATTTCTCCAACGCACCCTATGTAAAAACTCCACCAAGCACTTTATGAAAAATAACCAATTGTGATTATTTTAAATTCTGAATTTATTTATAGAGATATATTATACACTTTTTATGTATGTATAGTATAAAATCTAGTTTTGACCAAGTGGGAATATTTGGTCAGGTTTCGGAGTAACTCATTGGCCCTGAAACTTTTTGTAATCAGTGGCATCCCTTGTTAAATCCAGATTTTTCCAAAATGCCATATATAAAATCTCCACAAAGCACTTTTTGAAAAATAAATCCAGTCAATTGTGATTTTAAATTATGAATTTATTTATCAAGAGATAGTCCACCATTTTTTATATCGCTATAGTAAAAATAAATAAGCGGATAAACAAAATAGATGTCCTCTAAAATGAAGCTTATATTTATTTTGAAATTTAAATTAGTCTTCAGATTGTATGTCATACCAGCAATTAAGAACTTCGAAAATAAAAAGCACTCATTTTCATCAAAAAATAACCCATTTTATTTTAATTTACTTGTTTCTTTTCATAAATGTAAACTATAGAACTAACAGTGATATGACGGACGATAGTTGATGATTTATCTTTACTCTCAACTAATGGAAAAAGTACATAAGTTATCGTCAAATTATTTTTAAAAATCCAATGCACAGAGTAAAATATAAAACAAGTGATAAACAAATATAAATAAAATGTTAAATATGTTTAATTTTATTTATGTCACTTATTTTGCTCTGTTACTCATAGCAACAGATTAGAGTGGCATGAAAAAAGGGTGGCGGAGCTGGAATTAAAAAGGGAGAAATAGTCTAAATAAAAATAGATAAAATTTTATAACTCAAGTAAATAATGTCAAAAAACTACAACGCTTAAATTACCTTAAAACATATTTTAAACACTATCATATAAATTAAGTGACTTAAAAGGATTTAATTAATTTGGCACGCTATTAAAAGAAAATTATATTCAATGGTATCTTTTTCTTATGGTCGTCAGACCCAAATGAAGGATAAAGAAGTATTCTATCTCTGTTTTGATCTTCCTTTATTTATTTTACAAATGTCGAACAATTAACACCCCAACCTTCAGTTCACAGGTTCTCCGATAGTTTTTAACAATGCCTCATACTTAGAAAGTACAACACAATTATTTAAATGTACACAAGACATAGGATGACTAGAGTCACACAAAACACAGTCCGATGATTCCGCCACTTCAATTCTGTAGAGATGGTCTTGCAAACAGTCATGTCCAGTCATACCTCTAAAATAGGCCACATCAGTCTTTTTCGGAAAACTGGGAAAAGTTCTCTCTGCCTTCAAAATCTTCCATCTCTTATTTGTCTCCCGTTCAACCATATCTTGTTTAAGAGTTTTAAGAGTCAGATTAACAAGCTATTTAGTTGTATGAAATGAAAGAGGACGATTAATGCGTTGATCTATCAAGGCTCCCAATTTAATCAGTGTATCAGCCTTCTCATAACCCAAAATTCCACAATGGGCAGGAACCCGTTGGAAAGAAATTCTGTGTGTCAGTGCCTTAAACAAAGGTCTACATTCTAAAACTCTTTGGGAACTATTTTGATTATTCAAAAAATGCTTGAAACGCACTCTTAGAATCCGACAAGATGACATTATGAGCTTCCTTAACCTCAAAACATTCTGACCTGCCTAAAACCCTGAACTCGTGCATTGTGCCAACTGTTACATCTTAAGAAAACATCTAACAAGACACTATAAAAACAAAAAAAAATCTGTGAAATCTGCAAAGACGAGCATTAGGGAGATATGTACAGAGCTTCCAAGCTTAAATAAATTACTTGCAATAAATATAACATAATAACAGATAACTTTTTCAACACTTATCACCAGCTGTAGAACCAGAATGCTCAACCTATCGAAAGGAACTTTGTAAACTAACTTCAATAAATAATATCTAGTCTGAACTCTTGCATTGTTCCAACGGGTACCTCTTAGGAAAACATCTAACAAGACACTGTAAAAAACAAAAAATCTGTGAAATCTGCAAAGATGAGCATTAGAGAGGTATGTACAGAGCTTCCAAGCTTAAATAAATTACTTTAAATAAATATAACATAATAACAGATAACTTTTTCAACACTTATCACACTGGATCAGAACCAGAATGCTCAACCTATCGAAAGGAACTTTGTAAACTAACTTCAATAAATAATATCTAGCTTTTCAACAAATACTTCTTCTTATTGAAAAAAAAGTACTCTTTTTATTAGGGAAGGAGTTTTTGTAGATAAACCCCTCGCTTTCCAGATTTATATGTTGACATTTTTAAATAAATTAAGGCCTTATTACATTGAGAATGTAGTAACTGTAATGAGCAGCATATTCAGTTAAGGATACCTTTTGCCATCGAAGAATACTGGGATTTCTTATGGTACAGCGAAAAATTTTCTTCCGATTCAAGGTCTTATCATAAATTAACCTGAACTAAAACAAACCAGTTGAAAATTTTTCGCTGTATTACAAGAAATCTGCAAATTTTCACCAGTAAAAAGGAGATGTAAACTAACGCCTACAGGCTGACGTGAGATAAGGCCTTAAGTCTTTTTAGGAACTCCAAAATTTGCGTTGAGTGAGAAGAATCAGAAAACTAGATAATTACTGGACAGTCTAAATATATATTATTTTCTGCAAATAATTACAATTTATATAAACATGGTTGATATTTAAATCCCAGCTCCCAGCTGGATCCTCGTGTTTTATAGACTTAATCTACTTTGCTTCTGCTCCCCCTTTACCCCTTAAACTTTTCCTTTGGAAAAAAAAAAAAAAAAAAAAAAAAATTCTACTGTTATTCTGTTATTATCACAGGACAGTCTGTTAATTTTATTACTTTTACCTAACTGTGTATTAATTTGCTGAACCTACTGTGTTTTATTTGTCAACCTAACTTGTGTATTTACTTGCCCTCACAGAACTCATGAACCTTAGCTTATTTTAACCTTTTTTCTCTTATATTTTTAAATTTTTAAATTATCTTCGACTTTTTTAAGCCTCAATATCGTTGCAATATATCAGCTATGTCTCTTACCATGCATATGCCGTAATCTGGCTTAGAGGGCTTGGCCCAGGAAAGTCAGACCCGAGAGCTCCAGTGCGATGTCCAGTGCGATATTTAAATACTGCAATGTCTATGCAATGTGAGTGTGAGCTGAAATCAAAACAAGACCAATGTTTTTTTATGATTACGAAAAGCGTTTCACCATACATTTTTCATATGACCGCTAAAAGAGCAAGCCAAAAGATATTTTTAGCAGATGATGAATTGTCCTCCGAAATGATAAGAAAAAAAATGAAACAGCTTGGCGAGAAAAAAAAGTGATTTGCGTTGAGTGAGAAGAATAGGAAAACTAGATAATTACTGGACAGACTGAATATATATTAATTTCTCTAAACAAATACAATTTCTGTAAACATGGTTGGTATTTAAATACTGCAATGTCTATGTGAGTGTGAGGTGAAATGAAAACAAGACCAGTATTTTTCAATGATTACGAAAAGCGTTCCACCAGAGATTTTTCATATGGCTGCTAAAAGAGCACGCCAAAAGAAATTTTTAGCAGATGATGAATTGTCCTCCGAAATGATAATAAGAAAAGAGAAAATTAAACAGCTTGGAGAGAAAAGAAGTGATTAGTTTTGATAAGAATAGGAAAACTAGATAATTACTGGACAGGCTAAATATATATTAATTTCTGCAAATAACTACAATTTCTATAAACATGGTTGGTATTTAAATACTGCAATGTCTATGTGAGTGTGAGCTTACATCAAAACGATATCAGTGTTTTTCCATGATTATGAAAAGTGTTCCACCAGAGATTTTTCATATGACTGCTAAAAGAGCACGCCAAAAGAAATTTTTAGCAGATGATGAATTGTCCTCCGAAATGATAATAAGAAAAGAGAAAATGAAACTGCTTGGCGAGAAAAAAGGGATTTGCATTGAATGAGAAGAATCGGAAAACTAGATAATTACTGGACAGGCTAAATATATATTAATTTCTGCAAATAACTACAATTTCTATAAACATGGTTGGTATTTAAATACTGCAATGCCTATGTGAGTGTGAGGTGAAATCAAAACAAGACCAGTGTTTTTCCATGATTACGAAAAGAGTTCAACCAGAGATCTTTCATATGACCGCTAAAAGAGGACTCCAAAAGAAATTTTTAGCAGACGATGAATTGTCCTCCGAAATGATAATAAGAAAAGAGAAAATGAAACTGCTTGGCGAGAAAAAAGGGATTTGCATTGAATGAGAAGAATCGGAAAACTAGATAATTACTGGACAGGCTAAATATATATTAATTTCTGCAAATAACTACAATTTCTATAAACATGGTTGGTATTTAAATACTGCAATGCCTATGTGAGTGTGAGGTGAAATCAAAACAAGACCAGTGTTTTTCCATGATTACGAAAAGAGTTCAACCAGAGATCTTTCATATGACCGCTAAAAGAGAGCACTCCAAAAGAAATTTCTAGCAGACGATGAATTGTCCTCCGAGATGATAATAAGAAAAGAGAAAATGAAACTGCTTGGCGAGAAAAAAGGGATTTGCATTGAATGAGAAGAATCGGAAAACTAGATAATTACTGGACAGGCTAAATATATATTAATTTCTGTAAATAACTACAATTTCTATAAACATGGTTGGTATTTAAATACTGCAATGTCTATGTGAGTGTGAGGTGAAATCAAAACAAGACCAGTGTTTTTCCATGATTACGAAAAGAGTTCAACCAGAGATCTTTCATATGACCGCTAAAAGAGAGCACTCCAAAAGAAATTTCTAGCAGACGATGAATTGTCCTCCGAGATGATAATAAGAAAAGAGAAAATGAAACTGCTTGGCGAGAAAAAAGGGATTAGTTTTGATAAGAATAGGAAAACTAGATAATTACTGGACAGGCTAAATATATATTAATTTCTGCAAATAACTACAATTTCTATAAACATGGTTGGTATTTAAATACTGCAATGCCTATGTGAGTGTGAGGTGAAATCAAAACAAGACCAGTGTTTTTCCATGATTACGAAAAGAGTTCAACCAGAGATCTTTCATATGACCGCTAAAAGAGAGCACTCCAAAAGAAATTTCTAGCAGACGATGAATTGTCCTCCGAGATGATAATAAGAAAAGAGAAAATGAAACTGCTTGGCGAGAAAAAAGGGATTTGCATTGAATGAGAAGAATCGGAAAACTAGATAATTACTGGACAGGCTAAATATATATTAATTTCTGCAAATAACTACAATTTCTATAAACATGGTTGGTATTTAAATACTGCAATGCCTATGTGAGTGTGAGGTGAAATCAAAACAAGACCAGTGCTTTTCCATGATTACGAAAAGAGTTCAACCAGAGATCTTTCATATGACCGCTAAAAGAGAGCACTCCAAAAGAAATTTCTAGCAGACGATGAATTGTCCTCCGAGATGATAATAAGAAAAGAGAAAATGAAACTGCTTGGCGAGAAAAAAGGGATTTGCATTGAATGAGAAGAATCGGAAAACTAGATAATTACTGGACAGGCTAAATATATATTAATTTCTGTAAATAACTACAATTTCTGTAAACATGGTTGGTATTTAAATACTGCAATGTCTATGTGAATGTGAGCTGAAATCGAAACAAGACCAGTATTTTTCAATGATTACGAAAAGCGTTCCACCAGAGATTTTTCATATGACTGCTAAAAGAGCACTCCAAAAGAAATTTTTAGCAGACGATGAACTGTCCTCCGAAATGATAAGAAAAAAGAAAATGAAACAGCTTGGCGAGAAAAAAGTGATTTGCGTTGAGTTGAGAGGAAGGTTAATACGCAAATTCAGCTTGTGGCTTCTTTTCTTTCTTTCTTTTTTTCTTGTTCATTTTCGTGACTCGTTGTTACTTTTCTTCGGCTATATATTATTCTTTTCCTAATGCCGCTTCTACCTGCCAGGTTTGACTTCGCATGCCGCCAAGGGTGAAAAATATCGCTGTTTTTCTTATTTTTCTCCCCTCCGCTCCATGAAAAGATAGGCGGGGGTTTTTTCAGGAGTTATGATGATGGCACCCTAATCTGGGTACAAAGGATGGGCCAGAATTTATTTGGAGGATTTCGAGGATCAAAAGAATTCGCTTATTGAGAAGAGTCTAAACGTTTTTTGTTTTCCTCGGAACTCTTTTATTTGGAGGTGAGATGTCTGTTATTACAACAGAGAATCATTTAGCCGTACGCCTGACAACCAAGAAAATAGCAACAACTTAACGTCTTACTCTAATCTAACGCCGACCAATAAATTTAATCAGTACGAAGCGAGTGGAATGGAACTTTTTTGTTAAAGTTGAAACAACTTTACGGCAACTTCAATGATTGGTACCAACAACAAGAAAGTTTACAATGCAATTAAACTGGCTCCCACTGAATTTATTATGCAGTTATTATAATACCTAAATGGAAGAAATAAATTATGACTTATAAAATATATTTGTTTTTCATGCTACAGTTCCTTTACATTCATTAAATAGCCATCGTGTTCTTACATTTTCACATAGTGTCTCGTTTTAGATACCACTAAAAATTATCTTGTAGAATTTTTATGTTTTATTAGAACAAGCTTTCCTTTTGAGAGTGGGTAGAAGGCAATCTTGTAAACAATGTACAAAATTTTCAAGTAATTTCTATTATTAATAAATTTTTTATTTCAATCGACACTTTATGTTTTTTCGAATATCGCCCATTTTTTCAGCAGGTACATAGACTAAAATCATTCCAGATTATTTTATCTATTATATAACTCCATTTTACAGTTCTTATTTTATATGTAATTCCAAATCAATCTTTTTTTACGAAGTATATCATTTTTCATAAATGGCATCTTATGATGTTTAACCCCTTTTCTGTAACGCCCGAACTCAGTTCGGGCAACGCAAATGCGCCAATTTTGGAATGCAAGAGAATAAACGGTATTTCAATTCCGTGAAGCCCGAAATAGATTCGACCAATGCATAATATTTAATTTGCCCTTACCTCAATAGATAGAAATACGTTCCGGCGAAAAGTTCGGCAATTTCACGCTATATATATCTGTCGTTATTTCTCGGATACTGTAAATAATTTATGAAATTCGAAGGAATCTGGAGGACATGGAATTCATGACAGTTGATATAGATAATAATATTGTTGTATTAGTTTATTATATTTGTCCAGAAAATTATGTCCTTTGATTTATTTTACAGGAGTTTTAATAAAAATTACTGTAACCCATTAACATTTCCTCATGGGTGATTCTAAGTAAGACAAAATTTTCTGAACATTTTACAAAGTTTTCTGAAAAAGTATACGTTACTAATTTAAAATAAAAACTATATTAAGGTTAAGTTCCTTTACATTCATTAAATAGCCATCGTGTTGTTACATTTTTACATAGCATCTCATTTTAGATACCACTAAAAATTAGCTTGTAGAATTTTTATGTTTTCTTAGAACAAGCTTTCCTTTTAAGAGTGGGTAGAAGGCAGTCTTGTCAAAAATCTACAAAACTTTCAAGTAATTTCTATTATTAGTCAGTTTTTCATTTGTATTGACACTTTATGATTTTTCGAATAGCGCGCAGAAATTTACTTTTTCAGCAGGTACATAGACTAAAATCATTCCAGATTATTTTATCTATTATATAACTCCATTTTACAGTTCTTATTTAATTCCAAATAAATCTTTTTTTAACTAAGTTTTTTTCCATAAATGTTCTCTTATCATGTTTAAGAAACTCTTGCTTGTGACGCCCGAACTCAGTTCGGCCAAAGCAAATGCGCCACTTTTGGAATGCCCGACCTGAGTTCGGGCAAGAAAATAAACGGTATTTCAATTCCATGAAGCTCGAAATCACTTCGACCAATGCATAATATTTAATCTGCCATTTTCTCAATAAATAGTGATACCCGCGAAAAGTTCGACAATTTCATGCTATATATATATCTGTAGCTATTTCTCGGATACACTAAACAATTTGTGAAATTCAAAGGAATCAGAGGGAATTCATGACAGTTGATATAGATAATAATATTGTTGCATTAGTTTATTATATTTATCTAGAAAATTATGTCATCTCATTTGTTTTACAGTAGTTTGAGTAAAAGTTACTGTAATCCATTAACATTTCCCCATGGGTGATTCTAAGTAAGAAAAAATTTTCTGAACACCCTACAAAGCTTTCTGAAAAAGTATCTGTAAATAGTGAATATCTCATCCAAATATATCCTCATCATCTAATAACAGAAATAAATGCTAAGCATATAAATGTGTTCAAGTGAAATATTTTCAATTTAAGTCTCTTGGCTGCCGTTAAATTCAGTCTAGGATGTTAAATCATGTATTGGTCCAATGATCACTCAGGCAGCAAAATATTATTTGAATTAACCCTTTGACATAGAAATAAAATGTGCATTGACGCTCCCGTAGAATACTATTAAATTTGGATCTACTGTTGACACTCTAGTGAAGTGATTCTCAACCTTTCTTACCTCTCAACCTTACCGCCCGAAATGTGTTCAACGGCCCCCTTTGAAAAAATTGTAAAAATGCCGTAATTTTAAATGTAGGGTAGGAGAAGTACTCAATTATGAGAGGCAAAATGTTTCAGTAATTTTCTTCAATAGAGTTACAAATCAAATTTTTGTTCCTGAGATACGCTGAAGCAATGTCAAACGAATGGTATGATTGAATTATTTGGGCGCTGACCTCCGGTTCCGGAGTTTGTGAGTTCGAATCCTATTGAGGCATAGATGTTCGTAGACGTTCGGAATCGGCTTTAAGTACGTCCCAGTCTCGATAGCCCTCCTGTTGCAAAAGAATAGACCGTTGCTCTCCAAACCAAACCAAACAAATGCTATTGATTTGGTTTTTGGAGCGCTACGGTCTACTTTTTGCAACACGAGGGCTAAGACAAGGACCTACTGCTTAAAGCCGATTCCGAACGGCTACGAGCATCCATGCCATAGTGGGATTCGAACTCCGGTTCCGAAGGCCAGCACCCTAACCATTCGGCCATCGTTCGGCGCAAATGCTACTGAATAAATAAATTTTTCTGAATGTCGGCCAAATTTCATGCAGAACATAGGGAATGGAAATAACTGGTTCTGATACCACCGCGTAAGTTTGTTTTATTACTGGTAAAAAGCGCTTAAATTAGATAATTAATATAACGATTTTATTTAGTATTTTTAAAATTATGTTTGAAAACCAAAACTTGCTTAAAACCGCCTCCGGGGGACGCAGTATCGCCCCTGTTGAGAACCAATGCTCTAGTGCAAGATTCGAAACAGAGTGCTTTATTTTCAAATTTACATTGTTGTATAATATTCAGTAAAGTTGATATATATAATGTTAATATACAATAATTAATTAATATTCTAAAATAACAATTTAGCAATTTTGTAAAGTATGATACTTCGTAACGTAGCAATGTTAAACATGTCTAATTCCACACAGGAATTAGACATGTTTAACACTGCTATGTTATTTCACTTATGTTTGATACACATGGCATCTCTTTTCAAGATGTTGGTTTTTATTTATCGCAAGTATATGTTCGGAAAGAGTGCCCAATTTTTTGCTTGTACCCAAGTTGGGCATTCACTTTGTTAAAATCTGCGACGTGTGGACATAGATAGAAGGATAGTAATGAAGGGACAAATTACAGAGCATAGCTTCTGCAATATTCAAACGAAAATTCCCAATCAATTGCTTTTGTGAAGTAAAGTTTAGTTCGGTTTGGTTTGGAGCGCTACGGTCTACTTTTTGCAACACGAGGTCTAATGAGACCGGGACCTACTGCTTAAAACCGATTCCGAACGGCTACGAACTTGCATGCCATAGTGGGATTCGAACCCACGAACTCCGGATCCGAAGGCCAGCACCCTAACCAATCGGCCATTGTTCGGCTTGTGAAGTAAAGAATTTGGAATAAAAGATATTATAAACTAGCATATAGCCCGTCATACAAAGGGATCAGTAAAAGTTATAATTTATAAGAAATTTATAATTTTCCAGAATTGAGGCAAGTAAAAAATGGTTGGTTTTTTGGTTGAGAATTATCTGGTACACTCTCAATAATTTGTTTATCTTCATACTCCTCTAAAGTCTCCCGATACTGTGAATGCAGTTTAGAATAACTTTGAATTCATTTACAAACATAATTCAAAGTCTTCTTAACTACGTCGAAGTCATCGTTAAGTTCTCCCCATTTGCCACAGTAATTAATGGACGTAAAAGTATGAAACTATCATTTCCACTACATCCTAAGGTAGATGGAATTTGTTGTTAATACCGGTGATAGAATTTTCATTGCAACAAAAAATAATCAATGATTAAATTTAAAATTATCACATATGTACCTAATCTATTTTATAAGCCAAATATAAAAGAAAATTATTTACGTAATATCCGAGTTAAGTAATAAAACGTATGAAAATAATGCAGAAGATATATAAACAATTTAAATAAAAAATGATTAAATGAGATGGTTAAAGGAATGACGTCACAATGCTGGAAAAAATGTTATTTTTACCTATTTACTATGTAATAAATTGATATATTGAATCGCCTGCTCTTAAACGAGGAAAATAGAACTCGAAATAATGGTGTTAAATGCTAAAAAGGGGGAAGGGGTGTTTCTAAGCCTTGATGATATTAAGAATCCTCATGATTCTTAATATCATCAAGAATCCAATATGGATGCCTCTATCCATTCCAGCTACAACCTCTTCATAAATTCGAGAACAAACGGACAGATAACTAAAGCTGTTATTATAGAGGGGATAGCTATATGAAACATATAAAAGAAAGTTTTATATCAATTTACACTTTTGTATTAGAGGGAAAGATTCAAGACATTGGTCCTGCCTCTCGACAGCTTTCATTTCTTGATTGTACTTTACAACACAGGTCGGTTTCAACACAGTTTTTTCTTCGCGTTCCTTCTTTCTTTTTATTTTTCTGTATCAGCCATCCATTTTTTCTTTTCTTGACATCTTCGTGACGTCAAGTTCTTCAATGGAACATGAAATGAATGACATCTCAGAGATGTCACTATATGGCAAGGAATTAATAGTATTTGAGACTACAAGATTTTTAACCCTTTGCACTCCAGCCTAGTAACTCATAGAGGATACCAATAACTCTAGCACTATATTAGTTACAAATACATACCTGTGATGTAAAAGAAAAATGGAGTCGCATAAAATGGAATATAACTAATTAATAATATCTATAAGTCTAATTAGACAACACGTTGGTTACTCATAAATATTATATGAGAACGTTCTCACCTCCTCGCTTCCTTGTGCCGAACGATGGCCGAATGGTTAGGGTGCTGGCCTTCGGAACCGGTGTTTGTGGGTTCGAATCCCACTATGGCGTGGATGTTCGTAGCCGTTCGGAATCGGCTTTAAGCAGTAGGTCCCGGTTTCATTAGCCCTCGTGTTGCAAAGAGTAGACCGTAGCACTACAAAACCAAACCAAACCTCGCTTCCTTGTGAGCTGGAGTGTATTAAATTCTTGTTTGGATTACTGTTTGCCTTGAGACCAAAATTGATGTTTTGATCTGTTTTACGTTCGGTGGTTAAAGTGAAGACCTTCCACTTCGCTAGCTACTCCATATAACCCAATTACCTTGATCTTAATAGTGATCATTATTGAGTAGATTCCCCGTGTCGCCGTAGCCGCGACAGTGTATTTAATGTTAGCATTTTAATGTCGCAAATACGGCGACAATAAAGTGCAAAGGGTTAAATAACGCAAAACCCACAAATACAAATCTAGACATCTAAGTTTGCGTCTCAGTTTCCCGAAAAAATTGTAAAATCATTTTGTTGCAAATTCATTGCACAAAAATTGCAATGGTAATAAACTTGTAAAACCATTACTAAGCAATAACTATTTTTCTTGGTGTTAAGGATCTTACAATGATTCTATCTTAATATTTTAGAATGAAAAATTTTAATTTTTGAACTTCTAACACTCTAAAGGAAGTATAATTATTTCAAATATCTAAACAATTTCTTTATTGAATTTTTTTCCACCTTCCTCAGTACTCCAGACAATTCCTCGTATATTTCGAAATGAATAATTTTTAAAGTAATGTTTTAGAATTTTCAATGAAAAAAAAGTTCGCAATAAAAGTTTACAAAGAAAACTCTGAATCATTCATGTATACACTCTTGTTGATGTTAGAAGGAAATAAAATCAAATAAAATAAAAATCGTGAGAAATCAAATGCTCTAATCTGAGATCACGAAAGGCGGAAAAACGAATCAGGAGGAAAGGAAGAGAAAAAAAAAACAGCAAAAGAGTAATAATGTGACTGGCTAAAGAACAAAAAACGATTTGGGTTCATCAATGCTCATAAAAGAGCGTAGCAAATGTCAGTGTCGCTGCTCACCACCAGAGTGCGCTGGCAAGCATTAAATATAGAAGAAAGGGTGGGGGGAGAGAGGAATAAAACAAGGCGAAGAAAGAAAAAGAATGCAACACAAAAGTGTCAGTACTAACGACCCCTGGTGCCCCATCGAAGCGTGATCCTCTTCGGGGACGCCTTATAAATCACGGCGTCAGTTGCGAAGTATCTTTTAAGACTCGCTTTTTGTGTTTCTGTTCTTTCTTAAATCACTCCCCCGCGCCCAGAGACGTCCGCTGTTATTGGCGGATTGCGAGTGGCAATCGTAAGACACAGCCGGGTGATGAATAGCTTCTGGAGCTGTTGCCAGATGCGGGATGAGACATTTCTCTCTCGGTCAGTCATTGAGCTGTAATTATGTATGGGTTCCCATGATTAGGCTGCGGGGTTTAATCACTGCTATTAGCGACATCTTTCCGCTGCCAATAATGTCGCACGCCGTTTAAATACCTCGGCCAGTCATTAGTCAAGTTGATGGGGAATTATTCTTTTGCAAACACGAAACGACAAGCGTTTGACTGCTATCGGCTTCCGATGGAGAGAGATTGTTTGGTATCGTTATCGAATAATTTGTGCCTCGATGGTTTCGGTTACGAAATTGCTATTGAACGATTTTTGGTTTGAAAGGTTTTGTTTAGAGAAAATAGACTGCCACCGTGTTTGTAAAGGTTTTGAAAGGAATTTTTCGCTTGTTTTCTTTGAGGCGAAATTGGAGAAAGTGGGAGCTCCAGTTTCAACAGGATTTAATTACAGTTATATGAAAAGGTTTTCTACTGATAGAAATAAATACATAGTTAAAGCCTTTACCTTCTGCACTTACAGTTGTTTTCTTTCTGTTGTCAGTTACATTTGAAATTTTTGATTAACGTCATTAGCGTTTTCCCATTGTGACGTCTTCATTGTTCTTGAGTCAAGAGGTAGCCTGAAGAAGGATCACAGACATAACAGAATTGGAAATCACTTTTATTTTTGGAATAAATACTGGCTTTAAAAAAAAAATATTCTGATATCCCCAAACATTTAAAAATGTAAAGGACTGTTGCTTGGATAACATATCCACGATGATCACAGTCATAAAAAAAGAATTAAATATTCTCACACAATGGGGAAGCCTTTCCAGGGTGCAACGCGAACCCAAACTATCCCCCGTTCGGTGTCCGACATCGCACTGGAGCTTCATTTACTGACTCTCCTGGGCCAAGCCCTCTAAGCCAGTATACTGGAACACATGGACATGAGAAATAACAATAATTGAAACACGAAAATAAGGACTGGGATACTAACAGATTATTTAAGGTATTACAAGAATAAGGTTCACAAGTTCGTAGAAGGATACACAATTAGAGAAAATTAGGTTCAGAATAATCGATAATTGAAGAGTTTAGAACATTATTTGTAATTGACATAGCAATTGAACAACAAACTCTAGAATAATGTGTTTTTTTTCTTTTTCCCATTAATAATAAGAGATGTTAAGAACTCAGCAGAAAAGTAGTTGATTCCGCAAGAAGGATCCTGCTTGGGAAAAGGAGAAATTTCATTGGATCCTGAGAGCCAATGAAATTTGTGCGTGTGCAGAAGAGCTCTTGAGAGAAAATTTTATCTAAGTTCAGTGAGGGATCCAGCTTTTTGCAGGGAGAAATTTGGTTGGTCGCTGAGGGCCAATGAAATTACTCGATATTTCTGCTGAGTACGGCAAGGGGCCGTTTTGCATTAGCAGGATTCGCATGGTCATATTGGGCATCGGTGTCCGAGACCCTGCCGTTCCTTAAATGAGCGGACCTTACGAGTCTCCTGAATGTAATTGCTAAAAAGCTGGCTGCGGTCAAAAGTCGCGGAAGCCCTCCATGAGGTCAAAACACCTACGTAAAAAAATGTTGAAAGAGCCCTGAGTCTCAAAATTCTAGGCTTTTTATACCTGGGGTTCAGTTACGGTCCCAGTTACTTGAGAACTCCAGTTAAAGTTACAGCTGAACAAAGCGTTAGCATTCTGAACCAAGGGGTCTTCACACCATGAAGGATTAAAAATATTTGTTTAATCTAGAAACTAGTTTATATCTTAAATCTTTAGTTTTTACCGTATCACATTTGTTACGGCTTTGCCTCCTGTACTCCATTCACAGTATCTCTCTAGTACTTTATAGCGCAGTATGCTTACTCTCCTTTGATATGTCTTGCATATCAATCTAAATATACTGAACTGAAATGCATTTTTCTCGTTTGTGACGTAAGAGTACATGGTAAAAAATTGACCGTTAATTATCGACCATTGTTTTATATATTTTTCTTATTTTGTGAAGAAACATTTTTATTTTTTGTATAGTGCAGCGGAAATATTTTTCGATATGGAAAAAGAAATGAGTGCAGCAGTTTTTGTTAAAACCACAATTGGAGAAAAAGTATAGGGATCAGTGAACTAATTCCTCTCATTGATTACTTTATATCAATAGTTCTCAAACTTTTTGAAGTCGATGCGTATTTATAATTCTGCAAATAAATGTAGGTGCAGATTTTTAGTAAATATGTTACAAAGAAGTCTAATATTATTAAAAAAAATGTAGTGATGAAAAAATACTAGGAAGCAATGAACAATTTTGCCATTTTATATTCTCATATTAAACATAGCAACATAGATCTTCACATTTGCTTCAAATGGAACAGAAACTTAAATAATTTTCATTATATTTGCGAGAGAGCCATTATTTTGTCTTTTTACATGTATTTAGTTTTTTCTCTTTTCCAGAATGGGTTGCTCCCATACCATGTTTCTTTTTGAGAAATCTAACCATTTTCTTTGGGTGAATCCAAAATTATACAGTGGATTCTGCTTAATGTGATCGCGGTTAATGTTATCAACCGCATATTGTTATAGAAATCACTTGGTCCCGATTTTTTCTATTCATTTGTATGTTAAAATTATCGCTTTATGTTATCGTTACATCGGTTAATGTTATCAGTTTTCGAATCTCATTTTAACTGGCAAAGGAATTTTCACAATGTATTCAGAAGGAACCTATTGTTTTCTTTCCTTTCGATTTTGTTCTAATTTTCGAGAATTTTCTCTCTTCCACCTAGGGAAATGAGGAACGATTTTCCCTAGGTGGAAGATTTTAAGCTAGGATGATTTTTCAGAAATGCGAACAATCTGCTGGTGGTCAATGGTTGTCAGATAATCAGAAGGCAACACATTCTTATGGGAACTGAGAAGGAATGTATTCATCTTTTATGCTTTGCTATTAAAACGAAAGATCGAAATTCTAAATCGTTATGACAGGTTGATTATGATTACGAACAATTTATCAATGAGCTTAAGGCCGAACGATGGCCGAATGCTTAGGGTGCTAGCCTTCGGAACCGGAGTTCGAGGGTTCGAATCCCACTATGGCATGGATGTTCGTTGACGTTCGGAATCGGCTTTAAGCAGTAGGTTTCGGTCTCATTAGCCCTCGTGTTGCAAAAAATAGACCGTAGCACTCCAAAACAAAACCAATGAGCTTAATTCTTAGAAAAAATGGACAGTCAATTTTTTTAATTATGTATACAATTCTTATTTTTCAAAGAATAATAACTGTACATAAACAGTTAGTGTTCGTAATTTAGTTCGTGTGAATTAAAAGGGGGGGGAATTTATCTAATTATGCATATTGGTTATTGTTATCAAAATCAAGATGTCCCAAACTGATGACATTAAGCGGAGTCCACTATACTAAGAAGCAGTGACCCATTTGCCATTTTCTATCCTCATATGAAACATAGCGACAAAAGCTAGTCTTCACTTTTGGTCCAAATTGAACCAAAGTTTAAATAATTTTCATTATATTTGCAAGAGAGCCATTATTTTGCCTTTTTACATGCACTTAGTTTTTTCTCTCTTCCAGAATGGGTTGCTCCCATATCATGTTTCTTTTTGAGATATTAACCATTTTCTTTGGTTGAATTCAAAATAATACTAGAAAACAGTGGCTCATTTGCCATTTTGTATCCTCTTATTAACAAGGCGACAAAAGCTAGTCTTCACTTTTGGTCCAAATGGAACCGAAGCTTAAATAATTTTCATTATACTTGCAGAGAAACATGCTTTTGTCTTCTAGATATTCGTGATATGGGAGAAACCCATTTTGGAAATAAATAAAACTAAGAGCAATATGAAGGTAAAATCATGGCTCCTCCGCAAATACAATTTAAATTATTTAAGTTTCAGTACCCTTCAGACTGAAGTGAAGATTTGTCTTTATGTTTAATATGAGGTTGCAAAATGACAAAATCATGACTCTCCCGCAAATACAATTTAAAATATTTAAGCTTCAGTTCCATTCAGACCGAAGTGAAGATTTGTCGTTATGTCTAATATGAGATTGCAAAATGGCAAATGTTTGTTCTTTTGTATTATTTTAAATTCACCCACATAAAAAAATGATTAGATTATTCAGAAAGAAACGTAATAAGGGAGAAACCGATTTTGGAAGTGAGCAAAAACTAAGTGCAATAAGTTTAAATAATTTACATTACATTTCTGAGATAGCTATGATTTTAAATTTTTATTGCACATAGGTTTTGCTTATACGAAAATTATTGATTATTTTGCTAAAAGTCTATGGGGAAGTATGAAAAGAGCTGGATTCATCAATCATGCCAATGATTGAAACAGTTTAAATCCCAATGTTATTGTAAGGATCCGTTACATAACCCGAGCGAAAGACGAACGGAAGGTGACCTTTCGCAGCGGACAATTAAGGTTACCAGTAGGTAAACACGCGTGGCCCGAACAAAGCCGTTTGTGTACCAGATTTCCGACACAAAGCAGAGGCAGTCGCCTAAGTGAAGGTAAATTAAAAAATTGTCAGTACGCCGGAGCCAGTGTGTCTACACCTTTATGATTTCTACTGCCGCCAAAAGACTCGGATAATAATTAAAAATCGAGTGATGGTGGGTCCCCAAATTAATGGTGCCGCTAATGGATTTAGGATGCTTGGTCGGTGAACTTAAAGAACTTCGGCCACATCTGGAGACGCGTTAGCTGATACAGGCGGGTCGATTGACCGCAAGATTGCGTCAACCTGGTCCTGGAAGGTTCCGGAAGATTCATGCGAGGGGCAACCGGTACCCCTATATAAAGAGATTGGCTGAGCAAGAAAGAGGGTTTTGGAAGAGAAATTTGTTTTATTGGAGCTCGAGCAGAGTCCACTTGTCTCTCCGAATTGCCGGAGCTTTCTTTCTTTCATAGACCGTCAGCGTCTCTGCTTTCTGCTAAGAAGTCGACCTTCGACTTAGGGATCTTATTCCCGCTACCTGAAATAAATTTTTAACTTCGTGCTTTTAAGTAGGTCGCCGAGAGTGACACTTGCTCTCATTTTGGATCATCCTGCATCCTTTGTCCTCAACGAACTCCAGCGATATACGCGCTCTGGGCGTTTCGATCCTCAGTCAAGTGTTCGGCTCATCAGACCGGTAGATTATAGTGTCCGAGTCCCGTACCGGCACTCTGTAGCGAACTGTTCCTGTGTTACTAGCTTCACTGTACCCACGTATGGTATTTTTATAACGTTTATCTCAGCCCGAGATCCCAGAAGAAATTGAATTAAGGAATACTGTACATAAATATATACATTTATTCCATTGAATAAAGCATTTACTCAACAGTAAATCGAGTTTCAGCCTGTATTTTTGATGGCCTCGCCTACCCTTATTCAATACGTCACACTATATGTAAAGGAAAGAATGTAGGAAACTTTATTTTCCTTCCTTGGAGTTTTATTAATAAAGAATACATTAGTAACATTTTCGATAATAACGTGTTATTTAGAATGTTAAACAAGACTGCAAGGTAAGAAACAAAAAAAAATTAGACTTATTTTATTTCCTTATTTCTGGAAAACAATGTTGCCTCAACCTTTTAACCCATGTTTTTCGATTCCTATCCGAAAAGTGCATCACCAGATATATGGAATATTCGGAATAAAATTCGAAATCGGGACAAATCTAGCGCGAAGAATTGCCGGGAGCTGTCCCCCAAGATATTTGTCGTCTGCAGAATGAGTACAATATTCGTGATGTCCCATTCCAAAGCGGGAATTTCCTCTCGCAGCAGAGATGTTGGCCATAAAGAGAATGGTTTTCAAACACGAATAGAAAAGACATAAAATACTGTCCTTTATTTTCTGTCACTAGGATGTTATATGTGACATTAGAAGAGGGAACGCGGAAGGGGCGAGGAATTTTGCAGCTCACCGAGGCGGAAATTCCGATTGAAGGTGTATATGGGTAGATGTAGGGAAATTGTGTTCGCGTCATCTGTATAAAAATGTATTGTTCCGAGTCGGTGAGTATGAGGAGTAATTCAAAAGGGCATGAATAATACTGCAGAACCATTATACATCAAATAGCACTGTTCGGCTATTTTAAGTATTACTACTAGATTGTGCATTATCCTGTAATGGCCGCGATTTCAGAAAAACTTGCATGTATTGTCACGTGTAGTATAAGAAAATGAACTTATACTTACAAGAATGGTAGTCATTTCCACAGCGAGGGTGAAAATCATTTTCAGGAGACGAAATTATGTATTTATTACAAAGCACATTTAAAAAAAAGTGTAGTTTCTAACTATTTTTCTTTTATTAAAAAATAGAAAAATTCTTAATCATACCTGCTTTTAGTTAGATATTTTCTTTTGCTGAACTATTCAACAGAAAATACCAAATGTAAGGTATACAAGGTTCTTCCCAAAAGTAATGAGAAAAAAATTACATAAATAAAGAAATCGTACTTACAAAAATAAATAAATAAATAAATAAAAATAAAAAAAGAGTTAATCTTCAAAGTGCATACCTTGAACTGCAATACAACATATACAGCTTTGCTGCCAGCTGTTGTAGCATCGTTAGAACTCATTTTGTGAGATGTCGCAAAGACCTCTGTGGGCTCTTTAGACATTTTGGAGACCTTCTTAAGCCGTGAAAAAAAGGTCACAGTGGACAAGATCGGGGCTGTATGGTGGATTGGAAAGAACAAATGTGTTCCTAGGTTAGGTATTCAGACAACCAACGCCTTGTGGGGTTGAGCGTTGTTGTGGTGGACGATTCTGCTGCCAGCGTTCTCTGAGGGGACTCTCATTTTCTTCAAGCGCTTGAGCACTTCCAAGTAAAATTATGCATTCACAGTTCGAAATTGAACTTAACCCCTTAACTGCTGTCCATACTTAACCCATTCTCACTCGTTCATTTTTCTTGCGTAGGTCGTCCTATGCACAAATTTTATTGTTCAGTTTTACTTTTCTATGTGCAGTGGAAAATGATTTACGATTGTCGCAAAACTGCATCTTTGTAAGATTATATTTGCAAGATATCATCAACTTTTACCGAATTTAACGCAATCTCATTGTATAGCGGAAGTGTAGATTTTACATCTTAAGCTTAACGATATACTCACAAAGGATCCATGTTACATTACTGGGCAAATTATTTTTCAAATAGCATTTACTTGCAGTAACTGATTTTTTCGAAGATCTTAGTAACAAATTTGAAAGCAACAAAGTGTAGTCCAAAACTCCTGCAAGTCCGGAACAAAAAACCTACTCCTTTTTTATTTTGCTGACTGTGGCAATTTTTCAGTGAACATGAAGCACGAAAATTCTTAGACTTGATGCAGTCTTGTTTCAATCTCGCAGACTTGTCATGCTGAACTTGCTACAAGTTTACAGGATTTTAAAGCAAGACTGCTGCAAGTTTGCAGTAAACTAAATTTGCTATCTGGGTTAGGAGTAGCTTCTAGACTGATGAGAAAAGTCACTGACATTCCAATAAACATTTTTGAGCAATATGTTTTCCTAGTTGATTTGCCAGGAATACACACAAAATTTTTCACATTATTTCTGGCACAAACCTTGTGTTACCATTACATGTCATCATGAATATATAATGTTAAATTAACTAAATGATAAATGACACCAACAACTATTTAAAAAATCACTCGAGATTGAACAAAGAAAAAGAAATTTTTAATTCTTAAAATATTTAAAGTATCAGAATATTCTGATTGATTGATTTTATAAATAAAAGAAGCATATGTTTAAATACAGAAATTTCCAATCATTCCTCAGAATTTTTTAAAGTGTCGGACAGTGGTGAAATTATAGTTTTGGGAAAATAGCTTATAAAGTTAAAGAATATATAAGAGGCTCATATATAATATACTCTAGAACAGGGGGTTTGAACTGTCCAACGGTGGGTTGCATGTAGCCTGAAAAGCCAACTTTTCGGCCCTGGTCATCTTCAAAAAAACTTTTTTAGGCGTTTAATAGATTTTTGTTTATTTTTAATTTTACTGTTATATGCAATTTTAAAATAAGTGTTGTAAAAGCTTCAATTATATACCTTACCCTTAACTTTTCTGCTTGATTATTCTACTTGATTTTCTCCTTTCTCTTTTCTTTATACATTTAAAGTGTACAAATAAGTCATGTATTTTATAACACAAGGCCAATTATTTTAAGTAACTAAAAGGACTATACCATGTTTTAAAATTAAATTATGCATATTCTTTACATTGTTACCTCTGTCTTATTTCCAGAATTTACCCGAAATTTGTCACTTCAGAGAGTGCAGCCCGCAATCCTACATAGAGTTTCTAATGTGGCCTTTGAGCTCTTTCAAGTTGGACACCTCTCCTCTAGAACTCGTCTATAACTTGCGTGCTACATTGAATTTTTCTAGTAGAATTTTTTAATACAGTTACAATTAACTGCAGAAAAATAATTCGTTATAAAGAATTTTTGAATTATTTAAAGGTGGAAAATTTCCAAGACTTCTTAAAATAATAGTTTTTAATTTTAATTTTAATTTTTTTAAATTTTTATTATATATACGAGGGTTGGAACTTTAATAGTGGCAACAATTTATTTACATTGAATACAAAAGTTATTCACGTCACCATGTTTTTCAGTCCTTCAATAGTCTCCAGCATTGTGTATAACCCGTTTTCAACGATATGGAAGTCGCAGAAAACCCGTGTTAGCGCCTGTTCCGTTGATAGTTCGAATGGATCGGTCTATTGCCGTCAAAATCTCTGGAACAGTTGTTCTGAATTGAAGCGAATGCCACGAAGTGGTTCCTTCATCTTAGGAATTAAGACAAATTCATAAGGACTTAAATCTGGAGAATATGGTGGATGGTAAAGCACTTTCCATTCCCATGAATCGAACAAATCAGCCACAGCTTGGACTGCATTGTCATAAAAAATGATAGGGTCTATCCGCAGAAAGTGCAGAATTTTCCTTATGCCCAGGCATTCCTTCAGATTGTGCAGCACAGTCGTATGCACAAATACTGTCTGTCACGAATAGTTTGGCATTGATCACTGTCCACAAGTGCGGCAACAGCATTCAATTCTGCTTCGCTGACACTAGGACGACCTGGCCGATGCATGTCTGCCACATTTTGGCATCCTCCATTGAAGGCCATTACCAACTTGCTACAATTCTGTAAGACAATGCAGATTCTCCGCAAGCCTCTTGAACCCCTAGATGAAATTGTCGTGCTGTACCTCTGGAACATAGAATTTTTTTATCTAACTTTGTTGGTCTCGTTTTGAAAACATCTTGACACTTACTTTACACCGCAAGCTAGTACAAGGATCAGTTCTTCGCATCACTCCGCATGCGCATGAAGTAGGAAGGACGATTCTTTTTGTTGAGAGGTAAGATAGGTATGTAGCTCACCTGTGGTATACGCGATATTCTTTGGTTTTGTTTGCGTAGCGTTTTTACAGCAGTGCTGCCACTATTAAAGTTCCAACCCTCGTACATTAAAGTACAGGGTGTCTATAAAAGAAGTCCGGGGTTTTGAGGCAAAATATTTTAATGAAATAAAAAACATACATACATGTTTTATACATGACTCAAGCTTAATATTAAGTTTTTTTTAACACTTAGTAAAGTTCTATATGAGGTAGTGGCACGGCAGAAGTCTAAACGGTATTTACCTTCTTCCATGTCCTGCGAGCATGTCTGCACAGGTATGCACAAATTGACTATTCGTTCCCTGAGATGTTGAACATCACGAATTTTCTCTGCATACACAAGATTCTTGATATCCCCCAGAAGATCTAACATTCTGTCCACTTTCTCTTGAGACACACTCGGCCTAGCGACTTTTGCTTCACATTTGTTTCCTTAATGCACTGAACCATTGACGAATTTTTGTCAGAAGGCTTAACCCTAGATGAAATTTTCTTGTACGGTAACACAGACTTTTTTTAATAACATATTGAGCCTTTTGTTGCATCGCCGTCATTTCAAATTTCGCGACTTCATTTCAAGGTCAACGCTGCAGCGCAGAATAGTTGATACACATTCGCTGATATGAGTAAAAACTTGAGCTTTTTTCAGAGAAATCGACTATTTTGCTATCTTTTATGTTTGCGTAGTTTTTACAAACAGTTCTTTTAAAGTTCCAACCCTCGTACATTAAAGTATTACAAAAATACAACGAAAGAAATTTGAAATACTTTCGATTAGAATAGAAGTTATCTCTAAAATTTCTCTGTCAGTTTAACTGTAAAGCTCTTTTGTTTCCAAAACTGTAATTTTTTTTCTTATTCTTTGTCCTTTAAAAATACGATGGGGGGGGGGGTCACCACATGACTCCTTGTACGGTTATTATAAAATGCATCTTCTTTTTATCTTGTATGATGGGTCATGAAAACTATCCTTTCCACATTCTCGTCAACATTTAAAGGCCGAACGAGGGCCGAATGGTAGACCGCTGCTCTTCGGAATCAGAGTTCAAGGGTTTGATCTGTATTTGTTTGTATCATTCGAAATCGGCTTTAAAAAGCAGGTCTTGATCTCATTAGCCCTGGTGTAACAAAATAGTGGGCCGTAGAGCTCCAAAACACTAAACCAAACTATCAACATTTAAAGTAATCTTTATTTCTCAAGGTAACCATGATCTGATTAAAGTTCAAGTACTGCCATCTGGTGGAGACCTAAAGCGTTAGTAATTGCTACATCGAAGCATATCATTACATAAATGTTACTTTTTAAACCAAAATATTTCATGATTACATTACACTTTTAACTCCGTACCAAGCAATAATAAACAGCAACAATATAAAAAAATCAAAATTATTCTCCCTAATTAATTTTTATTGTTATGCCTAGAAATTTATTTTAAGGGATAATAGATATTGACATGAAAGAAACAATTTCCTCAGTGTAGAATTACTACCTGGTAAATAGTAAGGAATATGCTTTATCAAGCTTCTTATTCATCCTATTAAAATGAGTCGAAGATTGATACAATTTTTAACAAGCTGAAAATATTACAAAAATAAAAATAATTAAAGAAAAAAAGTAACGAACCATGAGAACAAAAAGTTATACTTACTAGTAAAATGAAATGAAAATTTCTATATATATATTAGTTCTTAGAAAATTATATTTATTATCCGGATTTCTTTCTGAAATATATTTAAGACTTCTTCACTGGCACACACACACATATATGTATATATGTATATGTATATATATAAGTATATATATGTATATATGTGTATATATATGTATATATATATATATATATATATATAGTAACGAATTCTCGTTGCATTAAATTTCCAGATACAGACTTATCTACGACCGTGAGAAAAGCCAAAGAAATAGCAATAGAAGAAAGTGAGAAAAGCAATAGAAATAGCAAACGTGCCTTTTGTAAGCACTGGAACTGAGCTCATCTTTACCTAGTTAAAAGACGTTGTTTTGAGCAGAATAGGATGCTGAATATAGGATTGTTAACACCGAGGACCATCTCAATCATTCTGTCTGAGAGAAATTCATTAGGATGCTGGTGAAGTGTTCCCAGTGTTAGTTTCAATAGCATCCCGAAGAAAGAGTCTCACACGACAGGAATCCTCTACATTGTAAGGGAAGCAGCAATAAGTTTCTACCTTGTTCTCCAAAGGTTTGTCCAGAGACATCGATTAATGATCTGCGAGATTGCCCCCTATTATTGCAAACTTACATTGGAACTGGGCTTGCACCACTCCGGCTAGAGTTCTACAAGCGGTTTCCCCACCACGTCATCAACCAGATGTCCGATCAGTTGAGATAAAAATTTGTGGTCATACGGAGATATAAAAGGACCAGAGTTCGAGGCCCTGGGAAAATTTTTGATCGATCGCGCCTCTTGTGAACTCATTTGCCGAGAGCGTCAAGGCGAGCGACTGAGAACGTCCTCCCCCCCCTTTTATTTTCCCTTCAAACGATTAGGAAGCTGATTCCTGTAACGATCATCATTTTCATTTGTAGATATTCATCGTTTTCATTTGTCTTCATCATAACTTCAACATTGTGTTTCTAATAAAGATCTTTAGTCTGTACGTAGGCCTCTGCTATCCTTTTTCGAGCTCAATTAGAGCCAAAAATGGTACTATATATATATATATATATATATATATATATATATATATATATATATATATATATATGTGTGTGTGTGTGTGTGTGTGTGTGTATATATATATATATATATATATATATATATATATATATATATATATATATATATATATATATATATATATATATATTGTCCATTAAAAATCATTTTCAGATATTTCATTGTTGAAATTTAAATTTTTCCCTTTTCACTAGGCGATGACATCAGCACAAGGAGAAAAAAGTTCATTTAAAAAAAATTTAAAACACTTAATATATTATAACGAAAGAATTTTTCTGATTTCTATTTAATTCTGTGATAAAATCTTGGGACTTGCATATTTTCCTATAGCACCCCACGTACTGGAGACTCTCTTGGTAGAAATTCCTGTTAAAGTGACGAGGATTTCAGAATTCTGCTGCTGCAAATTTAATTCATACCTTCAGATTTTAACTGTGAGATTAACTGTGTATCTCTTGTATATATTCACATAAAATATGGACAACTGAATTTTGCTTATAACCAGAAAGCCTTTCCGACCAATCCATTCATATTAGTCTCTAAAATTACGCTGTCAAAAAGTTCTGATTTTCTCACCACTTTTGTCTTGTACCTTCTTTCACTTTATTTTTTATTCTTATAAAAAGCTGGAAAAGTTTAAGTGAAGTCCGTATGGCTTTTCGGAATCAGTTGCCTGGGAGGGAATCGCATCAGAGTTTGCAAAACACCTTCAGGTGTGAAACGAACGAGGCTATTTTGCGAGCAAAAAGTCGTCTGAGGAAAAATAGGGGATAAAGAAGGTGTCACATTTTCCCCTCAATGTATTCTGGTGCCGCCGATTTTTGTTTTCGTGTTTTTTAACAGCAATGAAAGTTCAAATGTGACGATAGTTTCGTTTCTACCTTGTGTCGTTAAGGCGGACGCATTTTATGTGAAACATTTTTTCTTTCAAAAATCGAAAATTATGGCGTATGGATACCTGTAAATTCAAGTCGCTTAGAGTAGGCATAACTTATACTTTTTTTTAAATAATAATGTTTTTTTTAACTCGGTCTGAATTAAAATTTGTAGAAATTCTTAAGGTGTGGTGGGGTAAAATGGGTATTTCTTTTATAATTTACTTAAAAGACACGTAACAATTATATTTTAGCTTTGTAATATATTTTTAGACATTTGTTGGCAACATTTATTTCCTTAAGAAGTTTTATATTTTGCATCTGTCAACATAGATTTCAAATATATTACATATTTAAAAATGCAAAAAAATAATTATAACATATTATTTTTTAATTTCTACTATTAGCTCACACTCTTCCTATATATATTTATATATCTTGTTTAAATTTTCAATCGTTAATAAAATACTTTTTATTTATCCACTCAAGTTCAAATACATTTTTTAAACTTGTAGTGGATGACACTTGATGTTAATACAGTTTTTCAAATATTAATTCATTAATTAAATTTAATTAATTAATTTCCATCAGTCACTGTGAACTTTGGCAATAATGGTGTTCACAGAATCGAGCCAATATCAGTGCAATTCTCCGCCAAACGCAGCTACGGTACTGCTGAACGAAGAATGCTACCATTAATACTATCATGGGCATCAACAGTACATAAGATGCAAGGTAGCACTGTAGATTATGCAGTAATATATCTAGAACGAAAACTCTTCGCAGCAGGTCAAGCATATGTCGCCTTGAGTCGTGTGAAATCATTACATGGACTATTAATTGAAGAACCGGAGTGCTCGAAACTCACTGGAAAAGTTCTTGCAATAATGAAGCATTACAATAGATGGACAGAATGAGAAATTACAAACCGCAATCGGTTTCATTAGTCAGAAACGAAAAAAAAATAGAAAGCTAATAAATACTATCAAATAAAAATCACAGTCCAAAACCATATACAGAAAGAAAAAAGTAAAATTGCAAGGAAATTCACTTTATATTTTGCCAATTAATATTATGATTCTGACATATGTATATATTTGTATTAATTGTAATTATTGAATGAAATGTAATTAAAATTAAAATTTTTCTTTGTTGACCTAAGTATGAATTGAATTTAAATTTTCTTACAGTTAATTCTCAACTTATTAAAAAAAACTGTGGTCTGATTACGTAGTGAATATAACTTGACTCTGAAGCATGAAGGGTTTGAGTAACTCTTCTGGTTTAACCAGTGATTATAACCTGCCTATGAAGCACGAAGGGTTTGAGTAACTCTTCTTGTTTGACCAGTGAATATAACCTGCCTATGAAGCATGAAGGGTTTGAGTAACTCTTCTAGTTTTGACCAGTGAATATAACCTGCCTATGAAGCATGAAGGGTTTGAGTAACTCTTCTGGTTTGACCAGTGAATATAACCTGCCTATGAAGCATGAAGGGTTTGAGTAACTCTTCTGGTTTGACCGGTGAATATAACCTGCCTGTGAAGCATGAACGGTTTGACCAGTGAATAATAACCTGCGTATGAAGCATGAAGGGTTTGAGTAACTCTTCTGGTTTGACCAGTGAATATAACCTGCCTATATAGCATGAAGGTTTGAGTAACCTCTCTGGTTTCCTTTACCAGTGAATATAACCTGCCTATGAAACATGACGGGTTTGAATAACCCTTCTGGTCTGTTTTACCAGTAAATATTACCTGCCTATGATGCATAAAAGGTTTGAGAACTCTTCTGGTTTGCTTTACAAGTGAATATAACCTGCCTCTGAAGCATGAAGGGCTCTACGAAAGATAGCCTATCTAAGAAGTATGAAAAGTTTAAGAAACACTTCTGGTCGAATATGTAGCAACGAGCTGCCTATCCTAACGTATGAAAGATTTCCTGGTACCACGCTATAGATTACCTCAAATTTGATCATCCTGAAGGGCGAAGGTTTTTGCTCTTTTCTGTAATTCTCACCACCTTCCGACGTTTCAGGAAGAGGATATACATATCTAGATTTAATCTACACGTTCTCTGAATATACGAAGAGATGCCTGTCATCTTCGAACTTCGGGATTTTACCCCAGAATACTGACCACTAGATCATCTCGGACCTACCCTTATTGTCTGCTTAACCAGTCATCATATTCTACCTGTGAAAAAATATCCTTCTATAAACTATGGCGGGTTTAGGAAACCCTTCCGTCCTGCTTAGGTAGTGAATAAAATCTGCTTAAGTAGGGAAGTGAATAGAGTAACCACTGAGTACCACTAATTCCCATCATTGATTCAAGCACACATTTTCTTTCCAAATATGAAGTACTAAACACAATATTCAGAGAGGGAAAATTAATTAATTTAAATCACAAGATTCAATTTAAAAGTGCTACCTTTATCCCACCATAAATAAATAAGACGTTACCAAATATTTATAAAAAAAAACCATATTTACCCCACAATGTTAAATATCTGTTACTGGCTCAATTTATCTCCCTCATTAAATCAAACAGGTCTAGAAAAAAATGTCCAACTCGATGACGACAGAAAAAGAAGGAAAATTAAATACCGTTTATTGAATGCGGTAATGGCGTATTACAATAATTATACCCACTGATGAAACAATGAAAGATAACGATAAACACTTTGATTGATTGAGAAGGTAGTCACCGAAATTAATTCCACTTAATAAAAGTGCTTAAAAGACAATCAGCAGTCTAAGAGAGAAAGAAAAAAATTAAAATAATCTACATAAGATGACGCAAGGGAAAAAAATGATGGGGGAAGTAGTTTTTGTATTTTGTTCAATCTTCGTTGTAATGCAAGTGAAAATTCAATACGCCAATACAAGATTAGCGTCATTTAGCCATAGATCACTTCACTTCAAGGGAAAGTCATCAACCACTTTTTTGAACGGAAAAAAAAAGAAAGAAATCCTGAACGAAGTTGAGGAATGAGGAGCTGACGACAGTATCCCATTGGAGGCAAACGACCATAAGCTGTTAACTGTCATTTGCAAAAACCTCTCCTTCAGCTTTAGGAATGACGCGTTGCTAGCGTTCGATTCGCTAATTTCTTGCGATGATGATGATGACTTCGTGCGACTTCGAAACCTTTGGGGGGCGAAGAGGGGGGATAGAACGAGGAGCTTCGAGGAAGAACTCATTTCTTTTGTTCTCATTTTTGTTTCATAATCATCTTCGTTTCAATTGTTTTTCCCCCTTTAAAAACAGAAAGCAAAGGAGACGTGAAAAAATTATTAAATTTTGCCGGGTACCTAAAACTCAAACTGATGATTTCCCCGCTAGGGGTGGGGGAAGTTGGGAAACGACGGGGGGGATGTGAAGTTTTCACGGATGAGGTGGCTTGGCGCTACCCCATACACTGACTGATTCGAAAGGGGGTGTGGTAGGTGGGGAACAGGCAGGAGAGGGAGAAGTGGAGTTGAGTTGCAAGAAATTTAAGTCGCTGACGGAAAATTAAGAATATTTTTATGCTTTTTCTTTTAATGCATGCGAGTTCTAAAAACTTGGGACGTTAAAAAGATTTCATCGAAGTTTCTGAAAATCATCCCTTGATGTCTTGAAATATGTATCTAACGATTCGGAAAAAAAATGACGAAAATAAATGATAATAATCATTCGAATGAAAAGGAATATTTAGCTGAACTAGACCAACAAAAAAGTGGAAGTTTGCTCCAAACTTATTTTTTAATAATTCACATTTTTCGATAATTTGAAAATAATGGGCATTGATATTTAATTAGCCTCCAAGGTAGAGATGAATTTGGCTCTGTGTTTTTTCTCCTTGGAACATAAATTGAAAAATGTGACAAATAATGGACTAAAAAATGCACTGAATCGTAGCATTAAACTAACGTAAGTCATTTACTATATTAGTTGTTTAATATGAAATATGAGGATACTTATTTCGAATTTTAAAAAAATATGCTGCTATAAATTTTTTGTGGAGAGAATTTCACACTTTTGTGAACCAATCCATAAGGACTTTCTGTATGCATCTTTAAGAGAAAAAGGAGTTGAGAAATTCCTCAAACTTCCTTACACACACATACAAGATATAATTGAGTATTTCATTTTTAGGCTCACTTGCATTAGGAAAATTGTGTGACGAAAGTCCTCAAATGCAAGATCCATGTACGTATTTGAAATTTGCAATGTGGGCCTTTCAGTGGCCAAAAAATTTTCAAAGAATTTTATAGCGTGATATTATTTCGTGTATAACACGTGCCTTGATTTTTTGGTTTAGTTTGGAGCCGGGATGAAACCGGGACCTACTGCTTAAAGCCGAAGTCGAACGTCTACGAACATCCATGCCACAATGGGATTAGAACCCCCGAACTTACGATACCGAAAATCAGTGCCCTAACCATTCGGTCATCCCTTTAATTTTTGGAAAAAATAAAAAAAGTGGGTTTCATACGAGTAAATACGCTGCAATATATATAACCGCAACCTAATTAAAGGTACTGAATTAATCAAAATTAGGTTTATTTAAGCAGAAAAAGTAAAACTGTACTTCTAATATTCTAAAAATTACAAAAACATATAGTATTAATTTTCGAACTTCACTTGTTCCTATTGTCCGTCAATGTGTTCATTTACTGTACATAAAGCATCTGCGAACAATTCGGTCTGTTTAGCAAAATTGCTAATGCATATTTATTGTACCGGTTTATGTTAACATACCATTTTTTTAAAAGAAAAACTTGTTAGCTTCTTCAAAACTAAGCAAATGTAATGGTCGATTATTGTTAATCGACTATTAGGTGATCTTTCAACTTATAAAGCGAAAAAAAGTAAAGCTTACCAAGTTCCAAATAATAGGAAAGATGGTGAAGTGGCCGTAAAAACAGAGATCATTGTTCCAACCAATATGTCTACCACATGTCGTACCTTATGGACGAAATCGAGTAGAAGAAGTGAGCCGTGAACGAAGAAAATACAAAAAGTTTCTCCACCTGTCTGGCCGAAAAAATAATGGGTTGTAAAAAAGAGCGGCTTCTGGCTACCATTTAACACCGGTAATTGACCAGTTACACGTCCCCCTGCATTTAAGGGCACGGGAAGTTAATTCAATAACTGATGATAACAGCAGGCCGCACGTTATCACTCAAGCATTTCGAGAGTGGCAGCACGCGAACAGCGGTGAGCCTCCGGGGTGAATCGAGGCTTCTTAAAATGCGAAGTTCACTCTTCTTTCCGCCATTTTGTTGCAGCTCATTTTCAGCCTCGAAATAAAGACATTTAATCAATTCCTACATCCGAGTAATAAGTAAAAAAGAAATAGGTTTTTTGGCTATTGATATTTAAGGAACTAGCAGGGCAGTTCCTGCTAGGTATCGGCGAATGCCCCGCTCGCAGTCAACAAAATTTACGGGGTGAAATTCGATTGGTATTTTGCAAAGTTACCTGTGCAAGGATAATAACATTATCCAATGATTTTTTTCCATTATAGTAAATATCCAGTCTGCAAAAAGAATTACTGAATCATCGTATTAAATTAAAAGCAACATATTTTTTAAAGAAAATTATCTAATTTAGGAAACCATGACATATGCCTGTGTCTCAAAGAAAAACATATTATTTAAAGAAAAGTATCTAATTTAAATAAATGTGTAGAGACATATGCATATCTATCTATACATATATAATAAGACGAACTTCACGATGGATAGTTACAGTCACGCTGTCGGAGGCAGATTTTCCCACAGATTTTGACTGAGATGTGGACACAGGTGTTCAAGGTCTTTTACATAAAACTTTATGCTAGCTGACCCCTCAGTTTGTCCTGTCCTTATGATGAAGTAGAAACCCGTCCTCAAACGTTATCTTAATGAAGGTCTTTAGCTAAAACGGTGTCATTTTTATGGGCCATGACTGCAACCACCCATCGTGAAGTCCGTCTTCTTACATATATATATGTGTGTGTGTGTGTGTGTGTGTGTGTGTTTGCGTGATCGCTTTAGTGATCTGCATACACATTTCTTAATTAATTTAAAAATTCAACATATTGTTTAAAGTGAAATATAAAAAAAGTATGTCGTGTTAATTTTTAAAAAATTCTTGTTTTAACAATTTAAACAACTATGACATAAAAAATATGTTTAAAGGAAATTATCTAATTTAGTTAAACGTGTAGAGATATACGTATAATAACTACTATCAAAGATAAACGTATTTAATTTAACTTGACATATGATTTTCTTTGATATTTTTCTTTAAACAATATGTTGAGTTTTTAAATTAACTCCTTAACTGCCGCGAGCGTATATATATATATATATATATATATATATATATATATATATATATATATATATATATATATATATATACATACATACGCTTTGCGCTTGGATGCATTAACTGTCCCGTAATGCGTATGTGTATACCTGGTATATGTTAAATGTTGTATAAATGAGTGTACTTACAGACAATCAGGAAAGTACTAAGAAATGTATTGAAAGAAAGCATATATATGTCCAAAACAGTTATAGCACTAACTGCGCAAGACGTATATATACGCCAGCGGCAATTAAGGGGTTCAAAGAATATATGTAATCTGAATCACTGAAACAATATAGGTCACTATAAATAAAGTATAAAATATATATATATATATATATATATTATATATATATAAATAATATATATAATTTATATAATGTATATATATATTATAAAATATATATAATATATATATTATGTATATATACATATATGTGTATATATGTATATATATATAATTATATATATACATAAATATATACATATATATATGTATATATATTATATATTTATATATATACATATATAATATATATAAATATATATATTACATTTATATATATACATATATATACATATATATACATATATATACATATATATACATATATATATACACATATATATACATATATACATATATGTATATATATATATATATATATATATATATATATACATATATATATATATGGAGAGAGAAGAGAGAAAAAGAAATTATATATATAATATATATATATTATATATGTTATAGATATATATATATACATATATATATACATATATATATACACATATATATATATATATGTGTGTGTGTGTGTGTGTGTGTAGAGAGAGAGAGAGAGAGAGAGAGAAATGCATATGTCACTACACGTTTATCTGAATTAGATAATGTTCTTAAAAATATGTTAAGTTTTCAAATTAACTCGGTGATTTGTCAAATGTTTTGACAGACTGTACTAGATGAGCATATTATCACTCTGATATTAAATACTTTCTTGTAAATTTCTTTTAATAACTCTCACTACATTCTATTTCTTTATTATTATTATTATTACAAATTAGACAGTTGGAATAACTTTAAAATAATGTTTATTTATTTAGAGCGTTAGTTTTTATTATTATATTTTTTTTTATTATTTACTCGATCAAATACGATCTTCATAGCATTTTTAAAAGCATAACTTACCTTATTTTTCATTTCAAAATCTATGCTCCACAGTGTAAAGGTGACGACTAAGGGTATATGCGCTGATGTCTTTGCCGAAGCAGAAAAACATATATCGCCAGTATCTTGCAGTTAGTTACATTACATTTATGATTCCCACATCTAGACGTTGTTTCAGCGATACCAAACTGCAATGTTATTGCAATATGTAAAAAGATATGCTACAACCTCTTGCTCCTGGAACGCATTTGAAAGTATCTGCGCGATATGATGTATAGATGCAAGGTTGTAACATTGATGATACGTATATGATACTTTGTGTGATATATGGGGTTGTAATCAAGAAAAATTTATGTGCTCTGATGTCAATGGAAATACTCATATTGAATCTGAAGTGAATCAATTTTGATAAGTTCAAAGTTACGGCTGTACGTGCATACAAGAAAACTTTCAATATTCATTTGGACCATCCCTGAGAACATTTTAACTTGCATGCCGTCTGTCAGTGCGTATGTATGTATCCACGGAAACACAATCAGCCGTTGAAAGTTCACATTACATATTTAGAACTGTTATGACATCTAGTTGTGCTTCTCCCTTTTCCGTTCCAATTATCATTCTACATTACTAAATATTTTAACCCCCTGTATAGTAAGAGCCTAAGTTATCTGCCCGTCTGTCCTCGAATTTAGGAAGCGGTTGGACCTGGAATAAAAAGAGGCATATTGGATTCTTGATGAGTTAGGGTTAGCAACGTTCGAAATCTACCCCCTTCCCACCTTTTCTAGCATTTAATGCCATTATTTTAAATTTTAAGCTTTACTTATTTTTATTCTTAAAATTAAAAAAAAGATTTAAATATCATTTTTATAAAAAAAAAAGTTTTTTTAAAAAAATTTTTTAAAAATTTTTTTATAGAATTTTAAAAAAAATTTTAAAAAATCAAAAATCATACATTTAAAAATTATTTATTTTCTTTTTTTTTCAAAATTTTTTTCAATATCAAAAAAAAAAATACAAAATTTAAACCTTAAAAAAAAAAAATTATTTTAAAAAAAATATTAAATATTAATTTTTTACGAAACAACAAAAAACATTATAGTAAAAATTATTCTGTACCATAATTAAAAAAAACAAAATTTTTTACTCACCCAAATTTTTAAAAATATTAAATTTTTCTATCCCTTTATATTTTAGTTAAAAAAAAAACAAACATTTATTGAAATGGACACAAACCATTATTTATTTAAATTTATCCCTTAATTTGTTTTTTGTTCAGAAGATTTACAATTTATTAAAAAAAATTTTGATAATTATATTTTATTACATAAAAAATAATAAAAAATATTTTATTATCTATTCTTTACACAGATTACTTTTTAAAAATAAAAAACGTCATACGTGCACAATAAAAGGAAAAATCGTTTTTAAATTTGGCTATAAAATCATTAGGAATAGTGAAATAAAAAATGTTTTATTGTGTATAAAATTTTAAAAAAACAACAAATTCTCTACCTGATGTAGTTTATCCCTAATACGTTATTGTATAAAAAATTTGTAAAAATAACGATAATTTCGACGTAGCTAAGAAAACTTTGAATTATCTTTCTAAATGAATTCAACGTGATTCTAAACTGCATTCACAATATCGGGAGACTTTAAAGAAGTATGAAGATAAACAAATTATTGAGCGTGTTCCAGATAATTCTCAGCCAAAAAACAAAACATTTTTTTCCAGCCTCATAAGGTACTTTACAATTCTGGAAAATTAAAAATTTTACTGATCGCGTCATATGACGGGCTGTATGCTAGAAGAAAAATATTAACGCTGCAAGACATAAAGGTAAAATGATTAGCCGTAGAATGTTCATTTGGTTTAGAAAGCTACCTTCTGCTGTTTTGCTATACACAAAGGCTGATGAGACCAGTATCTACTGCTTAACCCTTTAAAGTTCACTATTGAAAATTCTTTGAGATTTCACAGAATTAGGTTAGTAATGTAATCTATGAACCTTATATAAGTGAAATATATGAAAAATATTTCAATTTCTGTCAGTGATGGGTTTTTTTTTGGGGGGGGGAGGTGAGGGGGGGGTTAACTGTGAAAATATCTATACCCTTGTGCAGCGTGAAAATAATACGTTCTTAAAATTTTAATTATAGTGGAAGAACATTGAATAATTATCATTAAAAGGATGTGATAGATAAATAGCTAAAGAATTTATAAGTAATGTTTTATGTAGGTATATTTATTTGGGGACATCAAGGAAAAAAATCAAATTCCTGAGGGTTTTCCCTCAAAGCAAGTTTAAACGTGGATATTTCAAAGAGAAAAATAAATTGTGTGTTCTACCATTTATTAATAGTATAAAGTGTTGCATACATACAAAAAAAATCATATATATTTTTAAAATCAAATATATTTTTAAGAAAAGAAAAATATTTTAACAGATGGTTTCACTGCGAAACCACTGCTCTATAAAGGGTTAAATTAAATTTCGAACGCTACGAACATCAATACTAGTAGTGTATTCAGTCGTAGAAAGTTGAAATTTTGTATTTAGGACTATTGTAATGTATAGTTGTACGTTTCTCTTTTTGATCACAATACTCACTCTGTATAACGAAGCATCTCAATATAACAGACATTAATACTATTGATCGACAAAAGTGGAACACAAAGCTACCGATGTATTCATAAGCAGTTGAACTAATAGTATTACACTCCATTTTTAGAAAACAAGAATAAAAAAAAATTATTTGCAGAGAATAATTTTGAATTTTTATTTTTATTTTTATCTTTACTTTTATTTGTTATTTTTGTTTTTAAAGTTTTTTTAATTTTAAAATTTCTTTAATTTAATTTTTTTAATTTTTAATTTTTATTTTTTCCTGGTACAGAGTAAAGCGTATATTGTGAATGCGAAAAATGTTAGTTTAAAACAAAAATTACCAGGGCCTGATTAAAGCACATGATGACTGGGCCCCCTAAAATTTGGTACTTAATTATTAAATTTTAAATAATTTAATTAGCAAAATTTGAAAATGTTTTTTGTTAATTCTTCAAGCAATATTTCATGAGACCTTATTCAGAAATTAAAAGTTTAAACTTTTAGTATTTATTTATAAATAGCTCATAGTATACATAAAGAAATTTATTATGGTTTGCAGTAATTAAAGGAACACAATATTGGAATAACAATTTATTACATTCAACATTTATAATATGAATCATTAAGAAAATAATTTACAAAATATTACAGAAAAAAGCATTTATCTTATATATTATATAATAGAAATTAGTAATAAATTGAAAATTTCAGCCAGTTATAAAGAAATATTAGCACTTTTTATTATATTTTTGAAACTTAGATATAATTATTATTTGTTTAAGAATCTTATTATTTTATTATTTTTTTTCTCTTATTAATTTTGTCTTAAAATCTACGAAGAGCTATTATTTGTTAATCTTACCTATGCTATTTTATTTTATTTTTTATATAAAAACTTAATTACAAGTGTTAGTTTACATCCTTGAGGATATACAGATTTTTGGCATTGGACTGTACTACAAAGGTATGTAAACATAAAAAAATTAATATAAACTTTCCTCCAAAAATATTCGTTTTGTATCCTCTTTTATGATCTAATTTTTTTCCTTAAAAGGAGGGTAGGTGGGGCCCCGTAAGACTAGCAAGCCCTGGGCCCAACTTTGCCTTGATCGGGCCCTGTCTATATAACCAAATACTATATCTATATACATTATCTATACACTGATAATTACCTATATAACACAAATTAACGCGACGGGTCATTGCTGGATAGAAGAACTTGAGCAATAATCAGACAAATCCGTTACCTTGACAAACGAAACTAACTCTGAAATTGGAATAGAATGTGCAAATGATATTCCTGGTGACGCATCATATGAAATAATGTAATATAAATAATTTAATAAACTTACAAAGAAATCATGTAGTGGCCACATCATTAGCATTTACTGGTGAGCAAAATTAAATTTTTAAGGCTCAATAAGGCAATATGTCGCAACGTCACGAACTGCTATAATACCCTTCCCATTCATTTTCATGTTTACAACAGACAATAGACAAACAATAAACTGCCCTTCCTTTTGAAACTGAAGCCAGGATTGTTATAAGTTGAGAATTTGCCCTACTGCGGGAAATCGCCTTATTTGTAAGTCAATTGCTGCTCTTAAATTAAGTAAACTTCTTAGTTCTATCAATGAGTAATAGTTTTAGAAAACCGTGCTCTACGAAGTATTCTGTATAATATAACGTATATAATTTAATAGACGTACAAAGAAGTCATCTAGTTGCCACATCATTAGCATTACTGGTGAGCAAAATTAAATTTTTAAGGCTCAATAAGGCAATTTGTCGCAAAGTCATGAACTACAGTAATGCCCTTCCCATTCATTTTCATGTTTACAACAGACAATAGACAAACAATAAACTGCCCTTCCGCTTGAAACTAAAGCCAGAATTGTCATAAGTTAAGAATTTGCCCTACTGCGGGAAATCGCCTTATTTGTAAGTCAATTCCTGCCCTTAAATTGAGTAAACTTCTTAGTTCTATCAATAAGTAATAGCTTTAGAAAACCGTGCTCTACAAGTTATTCCGTGTAATATAACGTATATAATTTAATAGACGTCCAAAGAAGTCATGTAGTGGCCACATCATTAGCATTTACTGGTGAGCAAAATTAAATTTATAAGGTTCAATTTGTAAGCCAATTGCTTCTCTTAAATTGAGTAAACTTCTTAATTCTATCAATAAGTAATAGTTTTAGAAAACTGTGCTCTACGAGTTATTCCGTAGTTTGCGAAAATATTAAATTAAAACTGCGAATAAAGCTTCCAGCTATCTATAACATCAATCATGATGTTTCGAGAAAATTCCAGTCACGCATTACGTGAAATGTTACAAAAGATGGCCCAATAGATTATCGTCTGCTAAAAGTATAACAGTTGTTTATAACAGCTACCATTTTGTTCCGAGATGCATGACACGTGTAGCAGGTGGGCTGCGCGAGCATTCTCTCTGAAAATCATAGCCCGATTTCGGCGGGAGAAGGACCACACTAAAAAATGGGGGGACAAAAGGAAAAAAAAAGGAATAAAGCGAAACTGATTGGTGATTCATCTCGCTGTTTTACCGCCAAGTTGCTGTTCTTGCCCCAAATGGGTGCTAAATAGACGTGTCATATTATTTTCGCTCAAACTCGGTTCTTGATTAACCCCCCACGCGAACGCCAGATGCGAACCTGAAAAACAGATTTATTTTCCCCTGACTCGTAATTTGGGTAGTATAGCTTCCTGACGACTAAGTGCCATACTAGGAGTAGTTCTAGGGCTAGACAAACCAAACCCTTGTGCCAGAGTGGCATTTTGTCTCGAATTTGTTAAATAATTTAACAATAGGAAAAATATTTTACAAAGTATTATACTTTATTTGTTATTAAGCTTGGAATATAATTATTTTATATTAATTATTTTCTAATTTAATTAAAATGTCATCCAGTGGAAGTAGTTTTTACGTAGATGAATCTATTAATTCTTTATAATGTAGATTTGATTTAATGAGTATTTTCAGATTTGTATAATACATCTGTTTTAAAAGATACCACTAAAAATATATTGATTAAACATTTTAAATACAGTGTGAAGACTACCCTTTGTTTACAGCAACTGCAAATCAGCTGATCGGAAATCCCACCTGTTGACCAGTTTACAATAGCATGGCGTTGCAGAGTCTAGGATGCTGACAGTTGGATTGAATAGGTGTTACCCCCCTGATCAGTCAAGTTAATGAATTCTAGGGAATTCCGGAATCGGGACAGCTTGCGAATGAGAATTCAACTAAAAAAAACGAGCTGTAACCTTAGCTGAAGTTCTCAGGTAACTGGAATCGTAACTGACAAAAAAAAAAAAAAAAAAAACTGTTGGCTGAACCGTAACTGACCCCCAGGTATAAAAATCCTAGAATGTTTTGACTCTGGGCTTTTCGACATTTTTTTACGTAGGTGCTTTGACCTTGGGGAGGCTTTCGCGTCTTTTGACCGGAACCAGTTTTTTAGTGATTGCGTTCGGGAGACTCATAAAGCTCATATAAGGATCGGCAGGGTCTCGGATACCGAACGGGGGATAGATTGGGTTTGCATTGCACCCTGGAAGAGCCTACCCATATGAGAGATTATTTAATCTTTTATTTTCCGGACTGTTATCGTCGTGGTAATTCAGTGCCAGCCGAAAATCCTCTACATTTCTACTTGTTTTGGAGAAAATTAGAATCCCGTTGTATATATAACCGTATTTAGTCCAGAAAGAATAAAAGTAATTTCCAATTGTATCGTGACTGTGATCCTTCTTCACGCTATCTCTTCACTCTAGAACATTGAAGTCGTCACAACAGATGTCCCTGGCCAAAAAATATATTTGTTTATTCTATCCCTACCTTCTACTGTTTAGTTTTTGTATTATGGACTCACGAATCCACCTCCCTATCCCTTTCTTTCCTAGTTTAGTTGTCTTGTGCTCTGCTCGTTGCCATTTCTCTGCTTACTGTAAGAAATATATGGATTAGAGGGCCATCGCCTTGTATGCCTTGTAAAAGAATTTTTTACACTACCTTCCTTCATCCAATTATTATGTTCGTGGCATCGGTGTGGTCGTATGAAGCGAATTCTAACTTAAAAATTTTAAAAGTAGCTCAAAGTATCATTCTCAGTGAAATTACTAACTCTCCGTGGTACTTTAGAAACAACGACATTCGTAATAAACTTAAAATTCCTTCTCTTCCCAAATTTTTACTCAATATTTCCATTAAATTCCATAAAAAATATGCAATGATCTTAATTATATTCTTTTCAATTACGGTCACATCAATACTGCTTATGAGAAGAGATCTATGACCGTTTCAGCTAAAGACTTTTAACTTTTGTGTGTTTGTCTTTATAAAAAATCTTTAAAAAGGTAAGAAGGAAGTTTAAAATTTATGTAAAATGTCCATCACATTAGTTGTTCAGAAATGATCGCTTTTCATTGGTCGGGATTCCTAACCCTGATTGGCTGTCCTGTGACCGGCTCAATCTTGTATTCGACTCGGGGCTTTTCGACATTTTTTACGTAGGTGCTTTGGCATCGTGGAGGCTTTCGCGACTTTTGACCGGAGCCAGCTTTTTAGCAATGACGTTCAGGAGACTCGTAAAGTCGTCTCACATAAGGAACGGCAGGGTCTCGGACACCGAAAGGAGGTAGATTGGGTTTGCATTGCACCCTGGAAGAGTCTCCCCATTTGTGAGATTATTTAATCTCTTTTTCGACTGTGATCGTCATGGTAATTTTACGCAAGCAAAAATCCTCTACATTTCCACTTGTTTGGGGGAAACTTAGAATCCCTTTGTATATACCCACTATTTACTCCAGAAAGAATAAAAGTGATTTCCAATTCTATTATGACTGTGATCCTTCTTCACGCTACTTCTCACTCAAGACCATTGAAGTCGTCACAAGATCATGATAAAACAAGTCAAAAATGTTCTTAGGTATGATCAAAAGAAACACTTAAAGTTTCAAAATTAAAGTTTTGTACGCAAGTACAAACGTAACACGAAAACTTGTCGAACTTTATTATAGCATGCTGAAAAGGGGTTTTTAAAAGGGTAATTAAAATATGAGTACTGAATTTTTTCCGAAAACAATATTAGTTTTACTTCCAACAAGCATTTAAAAATATGAAAATATTGGATTACATAATTATTTGTTCTTTTCTTTAACTTTCGAAAAAACTCAAACATTTAACTTCGCAGCATAGTGCGAATCAAGAATTTAAAACAAAATACAGAATATAAATATTTAAAACCCAGTCATTCATTTTTGCACTTGCCGCAAGCATAAGGAATTAAGGGTATAGGGAACAAGGACTAAGCATAAGGAGTAAGGATACAAGAATTAAGATTAAATGTTCGTCATTTAATAAAAGGATTTCATTTCAAACATTTATACCTTGAGAAAAATATAATAAATTTTATGCTTATTTTTAGTTTTGTGTATCACTTATTGTAATATGTGTAATATTTTCAAAAATATAAATATTTAAAACCCAGTCATTCATTTTTGCTCTTCCAGCAAGCGTAAGGAATTAAGGGTACAAGGAACGTTGAATCTCATTTTAAAAATTTTAAATTTTTACAATATCCTCATTATGAGATTATACCAGACTGTTACATAAAAAATACAATACACTAAAATCTATCAGAAAATAACTTTTGATTAAAATGCCAGACGACAATAATCCTCCAAAAATGCTCCCAGTGCAAGTAATTTAGCAAATTGCTTCTATTTTTTTTATTTTATTTTTAGAATTTATATAGAAAGAAAACTGTGTATCGATTATCATTTACATTATATAGTATTTAAATCCCACTATCATTTCAAATTTAACAGTATTTTGGTAATTGTTTTTGACGTTTCACGGTAATTATGTCTCTGTAATTGGTAAAAGAACTTTGTGATTTTCCAATGAAAATAACATGGAAATACACTTTAACGTCATAAAATTTGAACGCACATCCGGGCACCCGCCTGAGAGAAGCGAACATTGACTCGCATATTTTAAAATCCCGTTTGATTTGACGTGGGGATGATAAATTATGGTTGCAGTATGGTATGTTACTAACCATCACTTTATGGACAAACACATAGTTTTTCTCTCAGAAGGAAATTTTTGTCTGTCTTTAATATCATTTACACCAAAAGATTATTTTATCTCTTGTTGAATTAAGGTACAGGAGACCTGAGAAATGACATAATTCAATCAAAAATATAAAATGATTTTTTTAAAAAAAAAGTACGTTTTATTATCAAATTACATTTTTGAATAACAAGATTATTTCACTGCATTAAAACATTTTTTTATACTCTTACTAGCATTTAGCCCGTCATATGACGGGTCAGTAAAATTTTTAATTATCCAGAATTATAAAGTACCCTATGAGGCAGGTAAAAAAAATGGTTTCTTTTTTGGCTGAGAATTATCTGGTACACGATGAATAATTTGTTTATCTTCATACTCCTCTAAAGTCTCCCGATACTGTGAATGCAGTTTAGAATCACGTTGAATTCATTTAGTCAATTCATTTAGTAATTGCGAATTTTAATTTATCTTTTCATATTACGTGACAGTGTGAACAGCAGAGATTTGAATATTGACAGTGATTATTTGGTGGTATATATGAATGATGTCCAAAATTTAGCGAATATATTGCAAACCATGTGGTTATGTATAAAAAAAACAAGCACACAAACGAACAAACTTCTTTATTTTCAAAGATTTATAACTTAAACTCTAAATATTTATTAGTTTGTGAAATAGACTCCTAGACTTTTATGAAAAGAATTTGTTGTTATTACCGGTAAGAAAATTTACACTGCAACAAAAAATAATCGATGATTAAATTTAAAACTATTACATCTGTACTTAATCTATTATTTAATACAAATATAAAAGAAAATTATTTACGTAATATCTGATTTCAGTGATAAAAGATATGAAAGTACTGCAGACGATATTTAAACAATTTAAAATAAGAAATGATTCAATGAGATGGTTAAAGAAATGACGTCATAATGCTAGAAAAAAATGTTATTTTTACCTATTTATTACTTGATAAATTGACAAGTAATATTTTTCGCTGTGATAAAGCATATTTATACGAATTTATTTTAGAATCGGATCGATAGTTTAGGAGAAGATAAACTTACACGCTTTGAATTTTGATGACCCTAAATCTCATTAAGAATCCAATATGGATGCCTCTATCCATTGAAGGTCCAACCACTTCATAAATTCGAAGACAGACGGACAGATAACTTAGGCTATTATTACATAAGGGATTTTATACTTTAAAAAATATTTTTCAGTTTGAAAATTTTTGTGCTGAATTAGTAATTATAAAATATTTTAGGTACTTTGCATTTATATATTTCTTATTCTAAATTTTTCTATTAATGTGTTTATTAAAAAACTTCTTATGCTTTTTAAAATCACAAAGTGTTTTTTCCAATTATAGAGGCCGATGGCCGATTGGTTAGGGTGCTGGCCATCGGAACCGGAGTTCGTGGGTTCGAATCCCACTGAGGCATGGATGTTCGTAGCCGTTCGGAATCGGCGTTAAACTGTAGGTCCCGGTCTCATTAGCCCTCGTGTTGCAAAAAGTAGACCGTAGCACTCCAAACCAAACCAAACCAAACCAATTATAGAGGCATACATATCGCGAAACGTCAAAAACAATTACCAAAATAGTATAAAATTTGAAATGATAGTGTTATATAAATAATATTTAAAGTAAGTGAGAATCGATACCTAGTTTTCTTTCTATATAAATTCTAAAGATAAAATGAAAAGCGTACAAGCAATTGGCTAAAATGCTTACTCTTTTGTTCGTTCCCCATTTCCTTAGGTGAAAGTGGAGAATTCTCGGAAATTCGAAAAGAATGGGTTCCTACTGAATACATTGTGAATATTTCTTTGCCAGTTAAAATGAGGTTCGAAAACTGATAACGTGTAACGATCCCATAAAGCGATAATGTTAACATACAAATGAATAGAGAAAATCGGGACCAAGGCATTTCGATATCAATAAGGGATTGATAACATTAACCCTTTAAAGTCACCTATAAGAATTCTTTGGAATTTAATGAAATTAGTTTATAAATATTATCTATGAACCTTAAGAATGCAAAATGTATTAAAGTTTGTCTTTGCAAACATTAGAGGGGTTACCATAGCAGGTATTGAGTGGGGTTAACTGACAAACTCATCCCTTTGTATAGCGTGAACATAAAACTTTTTAAAATTTTAATTATATTGGAATAACAATAAATAGGTGTTCTTAAAAAAGTAAAATAAATAAATAGTTTAACAATTTATAAGTATTTGAATATCTACTTTTATTTGGGGTCATAAGTGAAAAACAATTGCATTACTAACTTTCCAGGTACAGCAAGTATAAATACATGTATTTCAAGAGAAAAAATAAATTAAATGATCTACTGTCATTTATTGTAAGTTTTAAATGTCAAAAACTTTAAAAAATTGAAAACAATTTATATTTCTCCAAAAATTAGGAAAAAAAAATGTTTAACAGGAGGTTTCGCTGCTAAACCAATGTCTTTTAAAGGGTTAAGCGGAGTCCACTGTATAACTGGACAAATGACCGGTGATGTATATGTAAAAATGAGATCGATAATGAATTAAAAGTTCTTATTATTTGTGTTTGTAATGCATAAAAATTGACAATATACAATTTTGTTTAGTTAAAGTAAAATTTATTTGTTTATTTCCTTCCCAATAGTTACACTTTCAATCAGGAAACATAAAAGTTCAGTCATTTGACCGATATGGTAGAAACAGATATGTATTAAGTGTTGGTATGTTTAGTGTTAATATGTTTTTGTTGATTTGAAAATTATTTTCTAAATCACTTATATAGATGAAAGAACATAATTAATTAAAATAATCAGTATGTGTACCCTATGAAATTTAGGTAAATAATTTTTATCATATTCAGTCAATATTTTCTTAATTCTAATTCAAAATAGAAACTTCCTTAAGAAAATAAGAGTTAAAAACCGAAATTACTGGTTTCGTTTGGATGAAAAAATTTAAATGGTCAGTAATATACCTTTGTTTGGTAATTAAATTTCGTATATAAATCGATGTCTCTTTCCAACCAACTTTTCCAAGAACTTTTCTTTCAGACTCTATAGTGCTGCCATCTAGTACATTTTCCAAAAAATATCTTTTAAAACCCATTAACTCAATCTTTATATACTGCTGCCCTCTATTGAGTGAATTAAAACATAATTCTAGCTGGAATATTGCAGTAGAGCAGTTGTAAATTTATAATGTAAATATTTTTCTTCTTCCATGTCAAGGACCTATTTATGGGGGTGAAGGAGGGGGTCTGAGGGTCTAGGACCCTCCTGCAATATTGTAATCCAAGAATTGTTTTATGCTTATTAAATTTTTAGATACATTACTAGTTTCAACTGCCAATGTTCAAAAATCGTTTATAACCACGAAAAGAGTAAAAACATTTCTTCGCAACAAAACTGATCACACTAAAAGGAAAAAAATTCTCATTATTTTCTGGGACTTGAGAATGGCTATAAATTTAGATAAAAGTTTGAAAAAAAACTGGCTTTTAATGTTAGTTCATTTAATATTATATTATAAAATGGTATTTTATAAATTACTAATTATGCCACAGTGTTTTCGAATTTTGTTGTCTTAAAGTATGTATTTTTGTAAAAAAAAATAAATAAATAAAACGATATGTCATAATTATTTTCTAGATTTTTTTTATTTCCCAGTTATTCATAAAATAGCTTTAATTCAAACACATTTGTTAAATCCTGGAGCGTGAATTAAATTTGCCTCTTTTGAATGCAAATTTAAACCTGGTAAAATTTAAGGCAGAAAATGATAGACACAGTGTGGTTGCATATATATTTTTTTAAAATACAGTGTACTTACGTTCACCGTTGCTGATGATTTTATGACATTTTTATGCATGCATTCAAAGCTATGGATGATGTATAAGACTTGTGTATGTATGTATGCATTTTGTATGTGTGTGTGAGTTTAATGAATATTTTTATGAGATCCAAAGTTCATTCTATTTTATATTAAATAATACTTTAATAATACTTCAAGCACTTTTTCTCTTACTATGTATATTAGAGAGATATTTTCACCCATACCAAACAATATAAACAATAGAACTATTTTAGTGTTCTATATACCATTGAGTATTAGGAATAGTTGTAGCTTCGTGCAGTTTGTTTGAAAGGATTTTTTTTTTTCAGATGTGAAAGGAAATTTTTTAAAAATATTCTTTTATCATGAAATAATTATCTCAAAACACCGTTTTATCTGTTTTTTTAATATTTGTATATGAGTAAAAATTTGGTATTCTCATTAATAAAATTATATCTAATTGCCTATACGTATATAATTTGTGAGTGTTTTTTAATGCTATACACTTGCAAGCCTTCGGGTTTAGATAGAGTTGTGAGAAGTGGAAAAAAACTCAGTTTAAACCCGGGAAAAAACCGGGTTTTTTGGGAAGGGAATTTTGAAAATTTCCAAAACATGGGAATTTTGAAGTTGCCAATTCCTATCAAACAATGAGAACCACCATTTTTTCTGTCTTTGTTGTAGACCTCAAAAGTTGATATTTTCACAAAATTTAACTATTATATGCTATGAAAAAAATTGAATAATTAACTAACTATATTTATCAAGGTATCATGTTTAACATGAAAATATAAGTATATTTACTTTGAGACATATCCAATATTTTTTATCACATAAATATTAGGCAATAATCTGTAGTGTCACAAAACCCATAAATCATTATTTTTCTTGGATAACCTCTCACTCTCTCTCTCTCTCTCTCTTTCTGTGTGTATATATATATATATATATATATATATATATATATATATATATATATATATATATATATATATATATATATATATATATATATTGTGTGTGTAGGAAATGGACACAGAATGCAACATTGTCATTTGATTGCACCTTTAAATGATATATGCACTACAAAAAATAATAAACTATTATTTTAAATTTCAAGATATTTATTTTTATATTATAAAAGGATGGGGAAAATTTTAACATAAAGCAATTTACATAATAAATAATGATAAAAATAATGTATATAATTATTATATTAGCAATTAAAATGGAAGCAACCAGTTATATGTTATAAGACTATAACTAGGTAATTCATTACATAAGTACTACTATAAAATTATTTAAATGCTCATTGCTGTTATTTCTTGAATATATATATATATATATATATATATATATATATAATATATATACATGTAATAATATCAATATCTAAGCCCTAAAGCCTATTCCAAAATTATCCCTTTTCCCCATTCATTATTTTAGATCTTAATTTCTTCTCTTTAAATTAACCATATTTCCCAGAAATCCAATTTAAACGATGTTTTCATTCCTTCAGCGTAACCCCGAAATTCTTTCTATGATTCCCAAAACACAAAATGATATGGCTGGCATTTTAATTAGGAAGTTATAACTTTCCCATGAAAATTTGTAACGATCAGCAGTAATGCTCCTCTGAGACGCCACATTATAGCAGATGGCTCCAGTCAAAGGTTACTATCTATAAGCAAATAACTCGTGCCTCAGCATTTTTCCCACATACAGGTTTTAGCCGTCTCTCGCAGAAGGTTGGCATTACTATTACTTAGAGAGAGAGAGCGTTCTGACACCGTGCGGTTTAGACGTCTCTGGATTTTGAGCAATTTTTATAGGATGAAATAAAAAGTTAAGTTCGGCCACGACGAATGATATGCTTCTTTCTAACGGACGGTTAACGGGACACTTGGCAGCCCAGCATGCCCGGGCTGAGGAAAATAATAGGGGCAATTTCAAAAGAAGTTTTCAAGTGTAAAGTTCGGGGCCAGTTGGTCCCTAGACTGATTACACACACACACACACACACACACACACATATATATATATATATATATATACATATATATATATTGCCAAAAGTTAAAAAAAAACTTTTATAAATAATAGGCTAGTTCTTAAGTAGCTACTGTTGAAAAAATAAATGTAGACATTGTTAAAAAGATTTCTTCCCAAAGTTCCCAAAATTCCGGGTTTATTCCCCAAAATTCCCGGGTTTATTCCCACCTCTTCAAAATTCCGAGTTTTTTTACATCTCTAGGTTTAGAAGAATTCCTTTGAAATATTATATATAGATAGACTATAACACATAATGTAGGCTACTTTTAATTTCATTTTGTAGTTTTTAACTTTATTTTTAGGTTTTAATTAAATAGTTAATAAAGTCATAAAAACTACAAATATTTTAACAAATAGATTTAATTTTCGTAGGAGAAAACAATCCCAATTAAGCTACTGTATATACTAATATAAATTTTAAATTTAATTACCCACTGTTTTCTACTAAATAAGCTGTTTCGTAAATGGAATAGGGTCTGGTGTTGTCAATGGCGGACTAAGACTAAAGCCGGCTCTAGGCAACATTGTAATTCCGGGCCTATTTTTCAGTCATGACTCAAACTTTGCTTTTGGTAATTTGGTTTTAAAGCATATAGTATGTAGTTCTATTTAATTATTGGATTTCAAGAAAAAAAAGGAAAAAAATAATGTAATGTGCAAAAATTAAATAAGCATAATTCATTAAAATAAATAAGTATAATTTATTAAAACAAACAATAATTCTTAAACAAATATACCCAGATTGATTAGTTATATTGCCTTTTTTTCTCACTTTTAATTCTGCAAACTAGTCAATTAGTTTGTCATAATTAATAGAGTTATTTAATAACTCTTTTTTTATATAAAATAATGATAAACTATTTAATTTTTATTGGCTTAATATGGATCTTAAAAACCTTTTTATTTTGGACATTAATGAGGTTGATCTTTCATTTCTTGCATTGCTTATTGGAAAGGTTCAATAAATACTCAGAATTATGTTTAAATTAGAGAATGTTGCAATAGTATTATTTTCCTGAATAAATGTCCGCATGGATACAGGTGAAGTATGATTTTCTTTACTTATAAAAGTCTTAAATTGTAATAGTTCATTTTTCAGTTTTGCTAGGTTTAAATCTTGTTCTTAACATTTTAATTCCTTTATTGAAGAGTCACTAACATCACTATCATGAAAAATTGTTTTGAATTTATTGTTAATAGTTTTATATCCATGAGATCTGTTTTTAATGTATAGAATCGTATACAACAAAAAAAATATTAACTTTAAAATGTTCTTTGCCACTGAATCTTATTTCATGTTCTAGAATTTCCCATAAGATGCAATACGTTCAGGAGACACTGATTTTGAATAGCTACGTTCGACTTTTTAAACACGTGCTGACGTGCATAGTAAAGGCTTGATAAGCACGAGGCTCGATCGTATTTACACACATCGACACTGTTGTGCGTGGATGCATAAGTAAGGGAACGCTCGTCCACACTTGTCGACTTTAACAATCAACGATTCGACATAATTTGGATACGTTTCAGCAATAATTATGAATATCACGTTCTTCTGTTATATAAAAATAAAAATTAAAAACCTAATTTTCATGGGCCAAAAATTACGGGCCTTAGGCACGTGCCTAGGTTGCCTAGGCCTTTAGTCCGCCCCCGGACACACTGGGGAGCAAATGAGAGTCGTGACTCCAGATTTGGCACCCAGTACTTTCAGCACGCTACTGGGGACGAGTAACACTAAAACGGTAATATTTATCAAAATCCTGAAGAACACTTTGACTATTAAAATATTTTTTCTATACTTCGTACAAGAAAAAAAAAAAGTAGGATGCCACAGGAAATAAAACTAACTGTTCGAATACATTAGTAAATGATGTTTTGTTACTGAAAGAAGCCTATGGGTAAACCCATAATAATATTATTGCTAATTAAATAATCGCATACAACAAAAAATATTAACTTTTAAATGTTCTTTGCCACTGAATCTTATTTCATGGTCTGGAATTTCTTACAAAAGGAAATACATTCAAGAGACACTGATTTTTAATAGCTACGTTTAACTTTTTAAACACTTGATGACGTACATAGTAAAGGCTTGATAAGTGCGAGGCTCGATCGTATTTACGCACATCGACACTCGCGGGCGTGGATGCATAAGCACGGAAACGCTCGTCCACACTTGTCGACTTTATCAATCAACGATTCGGCATAATTTGAATATGCTTCAGCAATAATTATGAATATCACGGTTTTCTGTTAAATTAAAATTAAAATTAAAATTAAAAACCTAATTTTCGGGCCACAAAAATTACGGGCCCTAGGCACGTGCCGAGGTTGCCTAGGCCTTAGTCCGCTCCTGGGTGGGGTAAAATGGGTAGAAAAAGCGGGATTTCTCATTCAGCACTCTTTTTCACTTTAAAAAAAAAAAAGAAAAAAAAAAAAAAAAAAAAAAAAAAAAAAAAAAAAAAAAAAAAAATTTTTGCATGTATTCATGCAATGGGTTCATTGCCATTATTGTTAAAATGGTTTTATACATGTTCTTAAATTGCAAATTTATAATTTTTTGCTTCTTTTTTATACTCATTTTACCCTAGAGGTGGGGTAAAATGGGTATTGATTTAAAAATGCTATTAATTATAAAAATGTAATTAAAACTTTTAATTTTTTTTTGTACAAACACATTTATATGTGATATAATTACAATTTATATTAGAAAACTATAATGGCCACGGTTAATAAGTTGAACTATTGTCTGCTACATCATAAAGTCATCACTTCTCCATTCTTAGTTTGTACCCGCTCTCTTTTTCGTCTGTCATTTTCTAAGGCTTTTTACCCCTTACAAGTGCAGTGGTGAAACTGTCGTAAGGATAGCTTTTTTTAAATCCTTATAATGGAGAAGAAATGGCAAAATTCAAAGTAACTGAACTGGAAGTTTGCATAGACAGAGCTTTCATAGTACCTGTTGTTGAAGTCTGTGCAACACTATTTGCCGTTAATTCCCCATCTTTTTCAGCTAACACTATTTTGTGTTTAACCGCTTTTTTCCTCCACAGTGTCAAATAGCTGTTTCAGCAGATTAGGGAATGTCGCTTAGTACACAGTTCTCCTTGTACCACATCTTCAGGATTTTTCTCCAGGCACACTTCATAGGGGCAAATACTTCGACATCCAAAGATTGCAGAGCATGGCTTGAGTTTTATGAGAGGCAATGAATGGTGATTCTATTGTCCATCACTTGTTTTACTGTCTTATATGTCAAGTGACCATCGAACATCAAAAGAATGGGTTTTTTCAGATGTTAAACTTGTTTGAGAAAATGTCCCATCCAAGATTCCAACATTGTATCATGAATTCACTCTGACTCCGTGAAGCCGTGTAATGCACCAGGTGGTCGACCCTTGGTCCAAGTTTCATATCAATTTAGACTCTATACACTCTGTATAATTTGTTTATTTTCATACTCCTCTAAAGTCTCCCGATACTGTGAATGCAGTTTAGAATCCCGTTGAATTCATTTACAGAGATAATTCAAAGTTTTCTCAGCTATGTCGAAATTATCATTAAGTTCTTCCCCTTTGCCACAGTAATTAATGGAAGTAAAGGAATGAAGCTATCATTTCCACTACACCCTGGAAGTAGATAGAATTTGTTATTAATACCGGTGATAAAATTTTCATTGCAACAAAAAATAATCGATGATTAAATTCAAAATTATCACATATGTACCTAATCTATTATTTAAGTCAAATATAAAAGAAAATCATTTCCGTAATATTTAAGTTCAGTGAAAAAAGGTAATGAAACAATGCAGACGATATTTAAATAATTCAAAATAAGAAATGATGATGGTTAAAGGAATGACATTATAACACTAGAAAAAAATGTTATTTTTACTTATTTATTATGTGACAAATTGATAAATTTAATCGCCTCTCTTAACCGGAGAAAATAGGGCTTGAAATAATGGCATTAAATGATAGAAAAGGGGGCAAGGGGTGGATTTCGAATGTTGCTAACCCTAACTCATCAAGAATCCAATATGGATGCCCTTATCCCCTCCAGGTTCAACCGCTTCATAAATTCGAGGACAGACGGAGAGATAACTTAGGCTATTATTATATAGGGCAGGGCTGTCCAACTGTAAAGAGCCCACGGACCAGAATTCCGGTCACTGATCCTCTAGCTGGCCGCAATTTGAAAAAGTGGAACAATAACCTTTTACCTCTTATACAATAACAATTAATAGTTGAATTATTAATTATAAAAAATGGAACAGACGGATTAGAAAACATTTTGCTTATATTTTAATTGGAAAATTGAGGCTGATCAGTCTTCTTTCAAGGGCAGAAATGCCAACATGGATGTCTGTCGTTGCCAGCCGAAGATGGTCTAACAATGAACTGTCGGAGAGAGAGCTCCTGTGACGATTGTTGATAAACTTCATAGCTGAAATAGCAATTTCGTATAAATATGTGCTCCCGAACATGGAAGTTATTTACAGTCCTAAGTCAAGCAGATTTGGAAACCGTTCAGTTGGAAGCAACTTGAAGAACTCGGGCCCCCTTTCGGTTCTTGTTTAAAAGAATGGGTTAGCCTGGAGATCATAGATCTCTAATTGTGGGTCGGCCGGTTGTTCTTCAATGCTTGCTGTGACTGGGTTACTAAAAAGATCCACATCATTCTCGATGCTTTCAAAATCTGAAAATCTCGTGTTGAATTCATCAATTATAGTCTGCAACTTAGGGCCGAATTCAGAAAAATCAGCACTTCCTCACAGTCTGACGCCAAACGACTGCAACTGGCGAGGTGAGCTAAGTTATTTTTTCCCAAAGTTTCATGGAAAAATTTTCAGCTTGTTTCTAAACCTATTGATGTGTACCATTAGGTCAGACACCAGTTGGCCTATTCCTCGTAAAGTTCACATCGTTGAGGTGGCCAGTAATATTAGTTAGAAATGCCATGTGACACAAAAAATCCATGATTAAAAGTTCTTGTTCAAGGTTTTCTGATGTAGAAAATTGGTGAAGGAAAAGAGGGATTTCTTTTCTCAACTCGAAAAATCTCTTGAGGCAATTTCCGACACTAAGCCACCTAACTTGATTGTACATAACCAGGTCTCTGTATTCAGCTTCAATTTCCTCCAAAAAGTTACGGAACTGCCCTTGGATAAGAGCCTTGTTGTCGCCTCTGATCATGTTGATGACATTCAAAACTTTTTTGAGGGTTTCAGTTTGTTTCACCGATTTTCTACATAAAACATGCTGGTGAATGATGCAATGAAGTGCAGGGCATTTCATTCCATATTCTCTCAAACATCCAATCAATCTTATCTTAGCTCTGACGGAACACTTTTCAAAAGCTCCGACACTGTTGACCGCTTTCATCACTGCATCCTACCCTTTTTTGTGGAGTGAAGAGAACACATGGCGGGCCGCTAGTTGGACAGGCCTGATATAGGGGATGAATGGTCCTGGAGCTTTGCATGTCGATTTACGTAATTATTTTTTGTATCATATTGTTTTATTAAATTATCATATGCTAAAATAGCAACCTGAAGCAGCTACAAACTGCTCCATACCAAAACAATAGGTTTATAATGTTTCTTGTTTTATTTAGTCCAACAAGGTTAGCAACAAAATTTAAAGATACAAACTAGAGACTATCATGTAAAACATAGAAAAAAGTCACAATACATGAAACCCGTACACGCCTAAAGGAAGTGTGTGTGTGTGTGTGTGTGTGTTTTGTTTTGTTTTGTTTTTGTTAAAAATTTTCCCATGTGATGACTTCAATGTTCTCGAGTGAAGATGTAACGTGAAGAAGGATCACAGTCACTATACAATTGGAAATTACTTTTATTCTTTCTGGAGTAAATACTGCTATATATACAACGGGATTCTAATTCTCCCCAAAACAAGTAGAAATGTAGAGGATTTTCGGATGGCACTGAATTGCCAAGACGATCACAGTCGGGAAAATAAAAGATTAAATAATCTCACAAATGGGGAAGCTCTTCAGGGTGCAATGCAACCCAATCTATCCCCCTTTCGGTATCCGACACCCTGCCGGTCCTTATATGAGCGGACCTTACAAGTATCCCGAACTCAATCACTAAAAAGCTGGCTCCGGTCAAAAGACGCGAAAGCCTCCACGAGGTCAAAGCACCTACATAAAACAAATGTCGAAAAGCCCCGAGTCGCAAAATTCTAGGCTTTTTATACCTGGGGGTCAATTACGGTCCCGTCAACCGTTTTTTTTTTTTTTTTGGTCAGCTACGATTCCAGTTACCTGAGAACTCCAGCTAAGGTTACAGCTAGTTTTTGTAGATGAATTCTCATTCGCTAGCTGTCCCGATTCCGAAATTCCAGAGGACTCATTAACGTGAACAATCAGAGGCGTAACGCCTATTCAATCCAACTGTCAACATCCCAGACTCTGCGACGCCACGCTATTGTAAGATGGTCAAAAGGTGGGATTTCCGATCAGGTGATTTGGCGAGTGCTCTCAAAAAAGGGGAGTCTTCACACCCAATTCACGTTCTATTTTTTTTATCTTAATTCACTCCCCCCAACACACACACACACACTCAAAATCAAGGACATGGTTCATTGAGATTGCATTCCTTCCACACTTCTCAAAATAATAGTAGTGAATTGATAACTGCTATATATGACTCTTTCTTTCCCATTTCTAATCACCTGTCAAATCTCCAGGAAGTAAAAACACTTCTAAAGAATGGTAAGGGGAAAATATAATGTCTAAAACTACAAGGTTCCTTTAGAAACACCACACGTCAGAAAAGTTCGGAAGGCAATGAAAGGTTGAAGAATCCTACTCTAAATAAAATTTGTTATATTATGTCTAAAAAATAGAATTTGAATGGAGCATTTTTCATGAAGCAATATTTGAAAATAATGATGAATAACTACTAAAATAATTAATATTTTTACTCAAAATTTCAACCCGAAGTACCGTAATTTCGCATGTATAGTCCGCACCATCCTATAGTCCGCTGGCGCGATTTTTTATTTAAAAAATTTCATAAATCATCAGATAGTCCGCACCACCACATAATCCGCGGATTATACGTGCAAAAATATGTATTTTAGTATGACAATATTAAACCATTTTAAGAATAAAATCCGAAGTACAGTAGAGTGCTGAAAAATCTGGATTAGACTCAATTAATTCTCACTTTAAAATTTGAAATCATTTCTTCAGTCATAGCCTCGGAGAAGAATTTTAACGGAAGAAACAGAGCGGCCTATATTTCTCTGTTCGAGAACCCAGCTATGTAAATCACCTTCTAATGCAGGCCATTGTATTTTTCCAAGACGATTGGATCGCTTTCTTCTCATATTTTTTTATGTTTCCTTTTGTTTGCACCAATTTCTTACTGATTTATCGTTGACCTTCTGATTTACCTTCCGCTTGAAATCAGAAGTGACGATGTTTTAAAGACATAATGAATGACCAATATGACCGCAAATCTAGACTTTAAAAAACAAAACACTGTGAAACGAGTGATCCTCGTGGTGAACGAACCTTCGACCCTCAACCTACGATCTTGAACCCATCCACTTGGTGTTGTCAATCGGACCCAGTGGCGTGCGGTCCATATGTGCAGGTAGTGCACTGCACACCCTGGGAAAATTATGAGGGACAATAATTTTCTGCACCTATGTCTACCTATCTTTATATGGTATATAATAAATATTATGTATAATATATTATGTTGATTTGCTTACTTGTATTCCCACAGTGCATGCGGTACTAGGTACTGCACCACGTAGCGCTTTCAAAAGCAAACAAACATAGAAAGTTCTAATGTGTACGCACTGTGCACTAAATTGAAAATCACGCTTTATATATATGGGCTAGTGGAGAAGAACAGCATACTATGGCACTGAGGCAAGCTATTTTTCCTGCACTTGGCATTCAGAATCATCCGAAGGTACGGTTTACTAAGCGTTGTTTTAGAGCGGGGACTTATGTGCTGAAGCGATTTTGGTTTTTTAACTGATTAACTGGCCATACGATTTTGCAGACGGTTAATGATTAAATTTATATATTGTGATATTTTGTTTTCATGGAAATATAAAGTAGTATTTCACCAATTTAAAGTGAAATGTTTTAGTGTAGTAAAGTAATTTCGGTGATGTATTATATTAATTGAAATAATTCTCTGAAAAACAATGTTTTTTTTTTGTTTTAAAGAAACGAATTTTAACAGAACAGTCCAAATTTTACCATTCATTGTGTCTTACAGATGGTATATAAGTTATATCTGTAACACCATATCCCTGGTTTTGTTTTTAAAAATTGTCAAGATGTTTTTCGCAGAATATATCATTTTCAAATGTTAAAAAATAATAATAAATAGAATTTAATCCACTGACCGAACAAGAAACAGTTCGCTCTATTGTGCCGTCTATTGTGGAATACACAATCGGTTTGTCGGCACCCATGACCATCCGGATGAGGCACCGCAGCGGCGGGCGCCATGTGGTGCTACGTTTGCTGAACATATTAGTTTTTCGTGGAAGCCCGAAGCGTTGATTTTTCGACGCCGATATGACGCCATACAACAAAAGACATGATTTTTGCTTCAGTGCTAGTAGAATTCTCATAAGTTTAGCTCTTTTTTAAGTTATAACTTGACTACTCGTAGGTAAATATTTTGTTTATTTAAATTTATATACATAATAAATAACCCGTTTCAGAATGGAGAACTCAGATGTCTCAATAATTAAAGATTTATTGGGAAATCCATGTGCTCTGCTCACCCTGCATAAAAACCTACCGCACACCACTGATCGGAGGTGTAAAAATAGTGGCTATCGATATTTTTCCGTACTCCAGGACACAATTTAAGATTGCTCTACTTGCTACTACTGAATCTTTCTGCTTTATTGGTTATATTTTTTTTATGGTTTATTACAGATACGATACGATGTTTTCTTGACATCTTGTGAGTCGTAGTTTTGATTATAATTCATCATCGGCCATTCTCTTGACGTGCTTTCCCCCCTCCCCCCCTTCTTCCGATTTTGATGATTTGAGCAATGAACAACCAGCAGATAGTCCGCCGCTAAAAAAATTTGCTTTTTAAACACAGATAGTCAGCGGACTATACTTGCGAAATTACGGTATAGAAATATCTTGCTAACAACATGTCAAATTTTCTAGAACATGGATGAAAAAAAATTAGTTTTGAAAGTCAGCTGTAGCGTCAAAATGATCAACCGTAAAAATCACCGCTAGTTCATTTCCATTTCTCACTTGAATGCTTCCTAATTCAAAAGATTAAGACGCATTTCCTTCAAGTGTCTGATTGTTTGTATTTTTCCTATTCTCATTATTTCCCCATTTTTGCGTTTTGTTCCCAATCTCTGTATGTATCGGAGAACCGCTGCTACTGGTGATTCATTCAGCCTTCACCTACGTTGAGTCAGTAACAGTGATGCTATGCTGAAGATTGCGATGAAGATGTTGAGTGAACGAGTTACGTATCATGCAAACAGATACATTTATGTACAGGAACAAAGGAAATTGAAGCAACAGGATTTCCTGATCCTAGCACTCTGAGATTTCTATTAACGGTACATGAATTTGACAGTGAATGGGAAATAAAAACACAAAAAATAGGTTACCAACGCCTTATTTACAGGGGGATTGTAGGAGTCCGGACTTCTTCCGAAATTTTAATATTTAACCCCCTTATTTGTGGAGTATATTTGAGAAAAAAGTTCCAAAAATGAAAAATAAATCTCTCTAATTTTGTTCGATATTATCATCAAAATGTTAGAAATAGATTTTTTTAAACAAAACAAAATTTTAAACGAAATAACTACTATTTTCAATATTTTCACATATATGTGAAGTGTTAATGGATTACAGTAATGTTTACTCAAATGGCAGTAAAATAAATCAAATGACATAATATTCTGGATAAATATAATAAACTAATACAACAATATTATTATCTCTATCAACTGTCATAAATGCCATGTTCCTCAGATTCCTTTGAATTTCACAAATTCTTTACAGTATCCGAGAAATAGTGACAATGGCGCGAAACTGTCGAAATTTTCGCGAGAAAGTACAGTAGACATTACAGGTCATTTGTCCAGTTATACAGTGGACTCCGCTTAATGTGGTCGCAATTTATGTTATCAATCGCTTATTGTTATCGAAATCACTTGGTCCCGATTTTCTCTATTCATTTGTATGTTCAAACTATCGCTTTATGGGATCGTTACATCCGTTATGTTATCATTTTCCGAACCTCATTTTAACTGGCAAAAGAATATTCACAATATATTCAGAAGAAACCCATTCTTTTTTTTCCCTTCGCTGTTGTTTGAATTTCTGAGAATTCTCCCTCTTTCACCTAGGGAAATGGGGAATGATCAGTGGAGTGGAGAATTACACGTTCGTGGAATTTTTCAGAAATGCGCAAACCTCTCTGGTGGTCAATGGTTGTCAAATAAGTAGAAGGAAACCCATTCTTGTCGGAATTGAGAAGGAGCATATTCACATTTTATGCCTTGCTTGCTTACTACTATACAGCTTGTCGATATTTAATTGCAATATTAATATCTCTAATAATTAACGTATATATTTAATTGTAATATAACAGGGTTAGCCAAGCTCCTTCATTGTCCGAGCCATTTTTCAAAATTTGAAATATTTCGCAAGCCGCAAGGAAATACGTATTTAAAAAGTATGCAAAAAAGGTATTAAACATTTTTTTACAGAAATATTTATTGAATGTCATTTGGAAGTTCTTCGTCCTTTAATTTTTTAAGGAAGTTTTTGAATTGTAGATAATTTTTTCCTTTGGTGTGAATGTAATTTACAATGTGTTACACTATTTTCATAACATCAGTATATTTTAAATATTTTGTAACGAGATGTTCTCGGTGAATTATGCAGTGAATCGGTATGAATTGTGGAATTTGAGAATCATCTCTTAAAAGCCCAATAGGAGATTTTTTTACCCATCATTGCCGGAGTTCCATCAGTTCTAATATTTTTTTAAAAATATAATAGCTCAAAAATGAAAAGGGAACTCAAGTACATTTATCGAGAGCCACAAATAATCCTTCAAAGAGCCGCATGTGGCTCTCGAGCCGCAAGTTGGACACACAGAGATCTATACGGATCACTGATCTATACGGATAATGGCAAATTAAATGTTATGCATCGGAAGAACCGATTTCGAACTTCGCGGAATTAAAATAAAGTTTTACCTCTAGCCCAAAGTCAGGTCGGGCATTCCAAAATCTGCGCATTGGCCTTGCCCGAACTGACTCCGGGCGTCACAAGCAAGGGTTTAAACATCGGTTTACCGGTAATTACCAGGTAGTTTTTCCCGAAAAGTAACTTAATAGTATTAGGTATTAAATAGTTATAACAACTTTTTATATGTTCCCCTCCATGTGAAAGCCAAAATAGTGATTAGGAATAAATATGAAAATGAAATATATAAGTATCAACAAAATATTTAATAATAATTTTTATTGATTTAATAATCAGTTATAAAATATTAAAGTAAGGTTTAAAAAAATGCTAAATATGAAACGTAAGCATGCAAAGAATATTACATATGTAATGTATAATATATATATATATATATATATATATATATATATATATATATATAATATATATATATGAACATTTTTCAAAAGCATATTCGAAAAAATGGTAATCTGTCAAAATTTTATAACCTAATGAAGATCTAATTTTGGTGCAAAACAATCCACTTGCTGAAACACTTTTTCTCGGGTCTCACACTCGTTTGTTGAATGATATCTTGATTCACTTACGTTTCTAACACCAAATAATTTTTGCAGGTCAAAGGACAGCTGGTAAATGAGATACTAAAAAGCACTTAAAATTTCTGGCCAGGTCATTTGATTTCCTTTTTAGAGACGGGTGAATTATTTAATTGTTTATTAGGCAATTTAATAGTAAATCATTTTATCGATATTATCAGTTTATAATAAAATATCTATGTAACGAAAGATCTCAGTGTGGCAAATATTAATGCTGGAGATCTCCGCCAGATGGCAGTACTTTAGTTCTACTCAAACA
>CM063509.1:105878020-105885520 GCA_032207245.1 Pardosa pseudoannulata
CTTTATGTTTGAAAAGCATAAACTGGAAGAGAAATTGTAATTATTCTATTAAAGTTTAATTTAAATGAAAGCTTTCATTTATTTAATTCATACCTTACATATGCATAAAATAATAACAAAACGCAAAGAAAAATTTTCTTTGCTCAGTACTAGAGTGTATTAGCCTTAGTTCTGTAATTTATCTAGTATTCAATCATGAAGAGAGTAAAGATTAAAACTATTTCGATATTTAAAAAGTTTTATATTTATTTTATGAAGGGATCAATGGATTTACAAAAATTGGCTTACAATAAAATTATATTTAAAATATAATAAAAAAACTGTTCCATTACTACGAGGCAGGAAATTTTATTAGACATATTTTTTATTTATTTGTTCTAATTGATAAGAACTGTTGATAACATAATACATCTTTTCTCTAGTTTCCATTAGTATTCATTTTCTGAATAGATCGCTATATCCTTAATTTAAAGCTAATCTTAACAATATCAGAGTACTTTATACATATGCTACTTAATTTTCCTTCCCAATAATCTAGTATGTATAATTTTATTTAACATTTATAATCTATAAATTACCATTATTTATATCCGACGCATTTATTTTAGTACACGTATGCATTTAAATTTCAAGATAGCATTTCTAAAAGTATTTCAGTTTCTTTTTTGAATTTAAATTAACATTTTTATAAGAAAATTATGAATAATCGTCTAAATTTAAACAAATCTAAAATTAGAATATGTTTTAACTGACCAGAATTTAAATAATTTGTTTACCACAAAGAAAATATTCGTATTTCTTATAGCAAAATGTATCATTTTTTTCATCGAAACACAATGAAAATGGCGTTATTCTAAATATAGGATATGAATAAACAGATAAATGCATTTCTAGAGGAATTTATATTTGCCTAAATATGCCATTGCTGATGAAAAGTAGTAAAGAATTTGCTTTCACACTCACTTGAACATCAAACAAACGAAATTTACATTTGGCAGAAAAGAGAATGGACAAATTGAACTGACTTGATCTAGTTACTTTAAATAGCCTGGGATGTGTACGAGAGATGTGTAATTCGCGATCCATTTCAGCCCATTTAAAGAAAATAGACTGACAGTTCCATGATAAACAAAGACAATTCACGTTATGACTAGCTGGCACAACTGATTAGCATTGCCAAAATCTTAGAGACTGATTCAGACTGTTGTAAATTTCAGCCATTTCCAAATCCGGAAGTTTCTATAGTCAAAATGTTTTAAATAACTAGATTTCAAAAATAAAACGAATTAGGAAACGGTCTAATGAATTCGTGCATTTTGAAGTTTACTTAGACCTGATCTACTTCAGAGTTCATTACTACATTTAACAGGGAAAAAAACAATTGATCATGTTGCTTTAACATCAGATTATTTTTAGATTTAGAACTTTTAAATCGTGCCTATTATTAAAATAGTGCAGTAAAATCTGTGTATAACAATAGAGACTTAGAAGAGTATTGTTATAGACTGATTAGCGTTGCAGGCAATTAGAGCATTAACCATATTGTAGGCACTTAGAAAAAAATTGTTATAGTTTGACTATTTGATATGAACAGTTTGAAGATTACAAGTTCTTTAGAGACTTAGATCAATGTTGCTATAGGCTGGTTATTGTTATATACAATGTAAGCATTAACAATATTTTAGAGATTTATAAAAATATTGTTTTAGAGTGGTTATCGTTATAAGCAGGGTAAGAAATAACAATACTTTAAAGACTTCGAAATAGATTGTTATAGAATGATTGCTCGTTAAAAACAGTTTGAGCACTATCAATGCTGCAGAGACTTAGACAAATGTTATAGACTCGTTGTTATTATTGACAGTGAAAGCATTAACAATACTTTAGAGATTTAGAAAAATATTGTTATAGAGGGGTTATCCTTATGGCAGGATAAGAATTAACGATACTGTAGAAACTTCGAAATATACTGTTATACTTTGATTATAATATTTATAAACAGTTTGAGCATTACAAGTGCTATAGAGACTTAGAACAATGTTGTTATAGACTGGTTATTGTTTTATACAATGTAAGAACTAACAATACTTTACAGATTTAGAAAATATTGTTATAGATTGGTTATCGTGATAAGCAGGGTAAGAAGTAACAATACTGTAAATATATTATTATAGAATGATTGTTCGTTTCAAACAGTTTGAGCATTATCAATGCTACAGAGACTTAGAAAAATATTGTTATAGACTGGTTATTGTTGTAGATAGTGTAAGCATTAACAATACTGTAGAAACTTCGAAATATATTGTTATAGTCTGATTATTCGTTATAAACAGTTTGAGCATAACAAGTACTATAGAGACTTAGAGCAATGTTGTTATAGACTGGTTATTGTTATATAAATGCAAGCATTAGCAATATTTTAGCGATTTAGAAAAATATTGTTATAAAGTAGTTATGTTTAAAAGCAGGGTAAGAAATAACAATACTATAAAGACTTCGAAATAGATTGTTATAGAATGATTGTTCGTTAAAAACAGTCTGAGCATTATCAATGCTGCAGAGACTTAGATAAATGTTCTTATAGACTGATTAGCGTTAGAGACAATTAGAGCATTAACCATATTGCAGAGACTTAGAAAAATATTGTTATAGTTTGATTATTCGTTATGAACAGTTTAAGGATTACAAGTGCTATAGAGACTTAGAACAATGTTGCTATGACTGGTTATTGTTATATACAATGTAAGCATTAAAAATACTTTGGAGATTTAGAAAAATATTGTTATAGAGTGGTTATCGTTATAAGCAGGGTAAGATATAACAATATTGTAAAGACTTCGAAATAGATTGTTATAGAATGATTGTTCGTTAAAAACAGTTTGAGCACTATCAATGATGCAGAGACTTAGAACAATGTTGTTATAGATTGGTTATTGTTATAGACAGAGTAATGATTAACAATTCTTTAGAGATATAAAAAATATTTTATAGAGTGGTTATCGTTATAAGCAGGGTAAGAATTAACAATACTGTAAAGACTTCAAAATAGATTGTTATAGAATGATTGTTCGTTTCAAACAGTTTGAGCATTATCAATGCTACAGAGACTTAGAAAAATGTTGTTTTAGACTGGTTATTGTTGTAGACAGTGTAAGCATCAACAATAATTTACAGATTTAGAAAAATATTGTTATAGAGTGGTATCGTTATAGGTAGGATAAGAATTAATAATGCTGTAGAAACTGAGAAATGTATTATTATAGAATGATTGTTATAAAGAGTTTGAGCATTATCAATGCTGCAGAGACTTAGACAAATGCTATTATAGACTGGTTATTGTTATATACAATGTAAACATTAACAATACTTTAGATATTTAGAAAAATATTGTTATAAAGTAGTTATCGTTATAAGCAGGGTAAGAAATAACAATATTATAAAGACTTCGAAATAGATTGTTCGTTAAAAACAGTTTGAACATTATCAATGCTGCAGAGACTTAGACAAATGTTGTTATATACAATGTAAAAATTAACAATGCTTTAGAGATTTAGAAAAATATTGTTATAGAGTGGTTATCGTGATAAGCAGGGTAAGAAATAACAATACTGTAAAGACTCCGAAATAGATTGTTATAGAATGATTGTTCGTTTCAAACAGTTTGAGCATTATCAATGCTACAGAGACTTAGAAAAATGTTGTTATAGACTGGTTATTGTTATAGACAGTGTAAGCATTAACAATACTTTACAGATTTAGAAAAATATTGTTACATAGTGGTTATCGTTATAGGTAGGATAAGAATTAACAATACTGTAAAAACTTCGAAATATATTGTTATAGAATGATTATTTGTTATAAACAGTTTGAGCATTATCAATCATGCAGACACTTAGACAAATATTATAAACTGATTAACGTTACAGAGAATGTAAGCACTTACAATACTGTAGAAATTTAGAAAAATATTGTTATAGGCTGGTTATTCGTTATTGACAGTTGGAACATTATCGATACTGTAGAGACTTAGAAAATATTGTTTGAGACTGGTTATTGTTATAGATAGTGTAAGCATTAACAGTACTGTAGGGATTTAAGAAAATATGGTAACAGACTGATCATATAGTATGAGCATTTTCACATCCATTTTTATGCAACTGGATTATATCTTTATCCAATTGGGTTGTATTTATAGATCTAATTTAACTTTATTTAAATAATTTAAAATGCAAATATCAAAATTGCAATTACTAATTAAATAACAATATTAACTTATTTAATCTCTTACATTTTACGTTGAGTAAATAAGATATTCCGGGAATCAAAGAAAATGGCGCTATATGTAGGTTTATCGTTATACAGAGTTTCACTGTATTGTATCACGATTAAACTTAAATTTTTCACTTAAAAAGAATCCAAAAAATGAACAAAATTAGAAAAATTTATGAAAAACTCATTTAGAGTTATGTCTATATTGAGACTGACTATTTTCATTTAAAAAGATAATTTTTTAGTTTAGAACAAATACATTTAGAAAAGATAAACTTTAGATTTCTTTCCCCGATATTTAAGCTTTTTGTTACCCTTCCTTTACGAAAATTGTGTAACGTAAATGCTTTTAATTTCGCATGAGAAGGAGACTAGATTAAGTACTCAGAAATAATATACCAATCTTGAATATGCACTGCAAAGAAATAGTGGAGAATAGCCATTTTAGATAAGCAGATCATAAGTTCTTTGCGGGCAAAGATAAAGAGGTCTATTTTCAGAATGCGATGCATTTGAGAATACAATTGGTATTGGATACTATTCATAAGCACATAGAAATAGTGTACAGAATAATCAGCCTTTCATAATCAAAAGTGAAACAAGATTTGGTTGGAGGTTTTCCAATAATAGAAGCTGAATATTGTTACAACTTTTCTTAGGAACTCAGTGAAAAAACTTTAAACGCATAAAATTTGTCATGGACTAAGCAATTTTGCATGCGTAGAAAGTTTTGTATCCGGAACTATTTGAATTTTCTTACAAGGGGTTAGCCGATTCCATCGGAAACCACGGACTCTGTAGATGTCCATCCACAACGTATATTGGAGGCACAGACTGCTCTGCAAACCTATGATATTTGTAGAATCCTTTGGGATCTACCTTTCCTGGAAGTTCGACGACTTTAGGCTTTATCGGCTGGCTCAGCGGGCTTTTCGGATTTGTCCTGATTTCTGGCAGTGCTTCAATGCCGTAGATGGTGGCATCGTAGTCAGATGGAGGATTGGCGTTCATGACGATATCGGCAGGATTTGGTGAGTCCATGCCAGGTTCGTTTGTCTTAACTGTGGCACGAAATCCACCATCGTCCGCCACGTAGTGGACCTTTAAAACGTCGAAAATCATCAAAATAAAAATCAATGCCAACATTTTGCATAATGCATACCAACAGGGATTTCGCATTATGGGAAATGACACTAATGGAAACTACACATTTTTTGTAAATACAATATTTTTAGAAAGGACTATTTTTTAAACGTGTAAAGGTAATTTTCAAATTATTATTTGATAACTTTTAAAAAAATAAGTATAATAAAGGCCTGAAAATAATACTTTTTTTTCTATTTTAGAATTTTTGTTAACACATTGTATGCGGGTCATGTACTAGTATGTTTTCTGACGATTGATAGTTGAGCACGGGTCACGTACTAGTACGGGTTAGTGTAACAACACGATTTGGTTGTGGGTACAAAAATAACAGTATATACAGGGAAAACGAAGCCGAAAGTTCTTGCCTACTACATAGATTCTGGAAAAATTTAAACAAATAAAAACTAGTTTTTATACCAGTCGATGCGAAACCACAGAACGGAAAAAAATAAAACTATATAGTACTATTTCTATTTGATTTTTCATATTTACGATACTATTATAAATTTATCCACTAAAAAAAATATTTTTATTTACTTAACTTTTATATTTATACCTAATCACTATTCTGTCTTTGATATGGAGGCTCACATATAAAAATCTATTAAAATTATTTAATACCTAATACTATTTTTAACACATTGTATGAGGGACACATACTAGTACTTTTTCTGGCGATTGATACTTGAGAGAGGGACACGTACTAGTACGGGTTAGTGTAACAGCATTGTTTGTGGGTGCAAAAATAACGGTATATACAGGAAAACGAATCCGAATGTTCTTGTCTACTACATAGATTCTGGAAAAATTTAGACAAATAAAAACTAGTTTTTACATCAGTCGATGCGGAACCACAGAACGGAAAAAAATTAAAACTATATAGTACTATTTCTATTTGATTTTTCATATTTACGATACTATTATAAATTTATCCACTAAAAAATATATTTTTTGTTTACAAAAATCTTATGGTTGTTATTTATATATTTCTATTTATATATTTGTTTATATATTTCAATACAAAATACGAAAAGTTGGTTAAAATTTAAATAACTTTCGATCTATTGAGATTTAACTGAATAACTAAATTTACGCGCAAAACGCCAAATCCTGGTACAATTCCGCTGCAAAATGTACCCGCACACAATGTGTTAAAATAAAGACAATTTTGAATAACCTTCATCATTATATGAAATACTGCTTATTTTATACAATTTATTTTAATTTGGTTTCCTAAAGATAATTTCAGGAAGGAAACTGTATATAACACAGTGAGTTTAACTGATTACGCAAGAATGTAAATTGCAAGTAATAACTTATCTCAATATTAGTAAAGATGGTGTAAAAAGTAATAATCAGCTAGTTAAAAATACTTGATTAATAGTTTTCTCATATCAAAATTTACTTATTGTAACAGGGAATTTATATGCCTGTCTGTGCTTATACAAGGTGCTCGGGAAAAGTGTCTCTGATTTCAAAACTATATAACTCGAAAGGAAAGATGAATAAAATAATGGTGCAACAAATGGTATGTTTATGGTAAAAGCTGTAAGAGTTTTATACAGAAGTTTTGAAACAGATTAAAAAGCTAATAGATGACACTGTACGCAAAACAGCTTGTGTCAGCATCTTCTTTTGGTCGAAAACCATTCGCAAGCCTTTCTCTAAATTCAAATGCACAGACGGTATGGCTCATGATCCAGTGGAGAATGTTGACCCTAAGCAAAGTGTTGTTATTCCAGAAAATATCACCAGTTTCTAGAATTATTCAGCAAAATCTAAAATTCCATACGATTAATAGTCGAACGATGGCCGATTGGTTAGAGTGCTGGCCTACGGTACCGGAGTTCATGGGTTCGAATCCCACTGTGGCATGGATGTTCGTAGCCATTCGGAATTGGCTTTAACCTGTAGCTCCCGGTCTCATTAGCGCTCGTGTTGCAAAAAGTAGACCGTAGCACTCCAAACCAAGCCAAACCAAATCCATACGATTAATTGAAGCAGAGATAAATTTGAAGCCTTACAATACACATAAAATACAGAGATGTTGATACGAGATGTATTGCGTACAGCACCATCTGTTAG
>CM063509.1:105888020-106085520 GCA_032207245.1 Pardosa pseudoannulata
ATATCTGTGGGAAAAAAGATCTGTGACAGCGTGTATCTCCTTTTTATTTGGAAATTTCATAAATTGTCCGCTAGGGCCATGTAGAGTTATAATTGGTCAGGCCCCTTCTCTGAGGGCGTAAACCGTAGCCCCAGTGGTCAATTTAGATTAGGGGTCAAAAAGGGGAGTGCAAATTGACGAGGGAATTTTTAGCCCTTGATTTAATTTTTGAAAACCCCTGAGTATTTTCCTTACGTATGTATATACTCGTTGAATTAATATTTTATAAATTTCTGAAACTAATGTTTTAGTAATTACATAACTGTCCCTTTTATAAAGGAAATGTAGGATCTTATGTCAAATTTAACACACTGAGTACGACGTGAATCCCAAGGGACTGATAGGGGTCTTTCCATTTGAACGACGCCAGTCCCTGGAGAATATGTGTAACAGTAAACTTTCCGTAAAGTCCATTGTCAGTCACCAGGGACATATGCCACCTTAACGGAAAATTCCTTGCCAGTCCCCAGAGACTGACATCGATTAAATAATTATTAATAATAAATAAATAAATAATAAATAAAATAAATTTACATTTAATTCAGTAAAAATTGTGTATAATTAATAGACGTACAAGAAAGTCGTGGTCACATCTATTGTATATAATATTCAATCTAAAGGAATTTGCCCACTTCTCTTTTTTTCTCTTTTCTCCAAATAATGCTGTTGCATATAACATATAAGATATTAAAATCTACGATGAAAGAATTTTGATAGGAACAATTTAAACAGCAGTAAACAATTTAATGAATTTCATTTCATTGAATTGAGTTGTAGATCAGCTTTCTTTAAAAATGTTCCTAATGCACAACATAACTAGCCATTTATTTGTATTATTTCACCATAAGTTTACCATTTATATAAAATAAAACTACTTATCAATTTTCGCGTGGACTCACCAATGTAGTTAGTATAATAAAATTAGTTTAAAATAAAATAAAAAATTATGAAATCAGTAAAATTATAAAATAAAAGTTACCAAAAAAAATCCTGGAAGATAAAGCGCATATTAGAATTTTGTAAGTCCTTACCCGAGGAATTTTCCTGCCTAAAACAGATGTGTGTTCTACATTTTTTGCCAGCACTTACATTTGGGAACAAATTCTCTAATGATACTGAATAAGTCAAAAACTAAAAGAAGAAATTGTCGATAATTTGAAGTGAAATTTAGACAGACGCATCCTATTTTTAACTTGAAATGACAGTTAATTTGGGGGCCCCCTTTTGATTGGGGGCCCGGGCGCTTGCCCCGTTTGACCTGTCGGAAATCAGGCCCTGGTTTCACGATATTAAACCCTAACTTGTCCGAATACTTTCAAAAAAGAGTACCCAGTTTTATGACAAATACATTAATAGACAATGTCTCAAACTTTGCGGTATATTGAAGAACAAGTAATGTACCTGGAACATTTGGAGACCACTAATATGATACTAAAAACGCGAAATTGGAAAGTATGATGTTTAAATTTTAAAATAAGGACGTATGACAGTTTACAGTTTTTGAGAAGTAAATTAATCACTCGGTTGGAAAAATGTCCCTTCACTGTGAAGTATATGCCTGTCTATATGTTTTCAAAACAAAAAAAAATTAAATTCATAATTTTAATAAGAGATTTATCCTTTTGAAAACCTCTTTTCCACTTAACCCTTTAAAGAACGGTGGTTTTGTAGAGAATCCACCTGTTAAAAGTTTCTTTTTTCTACTTTTTAAAAACATATGAACGATTTTTTTTAATTTTCTATGTTTATGACATTTTAAACTTACAGCGGATAAAAACACTACACATAAATAATTTTTCCATTTGAAATATCCATGTTTAAACGGGGTTTACCCAGAAAATTCAGAAATTCGATTTATGTTCCTTGTGAGCCCAAATACTTATATTTATCCAAATAACACATAAAAATTGTTTAGCTATTTTTTTATTATGCAGTTTTAATGATAATTATTCATTGTACTCTCAGCTTAATAAAAATTTAAAAGAAAGTATTATTTTCACACAGTACAAAGGGATAGTTTTGCATTTAAACCTGCCCTCTAACCTTTCTTCCTCCCAATGAATGCACATTTTTTTCATGTATTTTACATTTATAAGGTTCATAGGTAACATTTATAAACAAATTTCATTAAATTCTAAGAAATTTATATTAGTGACCTTTAAAGGGTTAATGTATAATAGCAAAGCATTTTTCCTAAGGATTTTTTTTTTATTTCAAATTTTATTTAAAGATTTGAAATCATTATGAGTATATATTTTTCTCATTGATGCTCTACTGTTATTAGCGAAACAGTTATATATCCAATTGTAATTTTTTTTTTCAAATATTTATTTTTGATATATTACAATAAAATTTCTGACTTACAGCTAAGCCTATTTTACGAAACTACGCAGCGATGGCAACATTACTTCCCAAGTGACTCATTGATGGTTTATGTTTTATCTGAATCATTTTTTCCTTAAACAACCAGTCGACAGCTTTAGCCATATTCATCGAATTCAAAATTGAAAACAAGTGGTATTTTGCTTTATCTTAATGGATGAACAAGGTTGTTTTTTCCCACAAAGTTATTTTCATAGCCTCGGGTCTGTCAGAGTCAGTGCTGCAAGATCCGACCGAATTAGCTATAAAAAACGTACTTATTCTCTGGATTAGTAACAGATCGCACTTAAAACAAAATGTCCTGTCAAATACTCTTTCTATTTAGTATTAATTCTCGAGAGAAATGATCATCAAGTGGTTCAGAAGGTTAAATACCGCTAAAAATTGAGAATATCGGTAACTCATTCTTTGAAACCCTTGCCTGTGGAATACATTTGAAAAAAACGTAGGAAAAATCGAAAAAAAAATTGTCTTTAATTTTGTTCGTTATCATCATCAAAATGTTAAGAAACAAATTATTGTTGAATAAAACAAAATTTTAAACGAAATAACTAATATTTTCAATATTTTCACATATATCGGCAATATTAATGGATTGCAGTAATTTTTTCTCAAATTACAACAAAATAAATCAAATGACATAATTTTCTGGATAAGCATAATAAATTAATACAACAATATTGTTATCTATATCAACTGCCATAAATTCCATGTCCCTCAGATTCCTTCGAATTTCACAAATCAGTTACAGTATCCGAGAAATAGCGCTAAACTGCCGAACTTTACATGGGAAAATATCTCTATCTACTGGAAAATGGCAAATTAAATATTATGCATTGAACGAACCGATTTCGGGCTTTATGGGATCGAAATACCGTTTTTGGTCTTGCCCGAACTGAAGTCGGGAAATACAAAATTGGCGCATTTGCGTTGCCCGAACTGTGTTCGGACGTCGCTGCCAAGAAATTAAGTAGTTAAGGTAATTTCAATGACGACGATTTGCTTTTTGCTTCTATCCTATTAAAGCTTCTTCAACTGTATCTATAAAACAAGGAGATTTTAATCACATGCATGTATTAAATGAATATTGAATCTCCTGTTTACAGAAAACGACTTACAATTTGATGCACAATAAGTGTAATGTTATGCTGTTGTAAGATTACCATACATCCTGGACATTTGGAGACAGTTCCCAAATTTAGATAGGTTTTTTTAATTTGTTTTCAAAAATACTTTTTATTACTTGATGAAGCGAAGAGTTCCCAGATGTAAAAATTTCTCCTATTTTTTGTTTTATAACTGAACTGCAGATTAATTTTTTTAATTATTAATTTAGGCAAGAATTTTTGAACGATAACAAGTCATTCCAGGGGATTTGAAGATCTAGAGCCGGGATGGGCAAACTCCGGCCCGCGGATAGAATTTTAAGTTGCCGGTCCGAGGCAAATTAAAAGAAATATATATTTATACATTATATAGCCATCTCCTTTTCTACTTTGCTTAAATATTATATCCCAAATTTATTATCTCACGCCCAGAAGATCAGCGGTATATTTGCTTCTTATATGTGAACAAGTGTTTTCAACTTTGAACCTTAGAAAGAATAATTTCAGAAGTAGACTGACAGACGAGCATTTAGCATCGTTCCTTAAAATCAGTACATCTCACTTCGAACCTCAGTATAAGGAACTTTTAAAAATGAAATCGCAATTTCATTCATCTCATTAAAATATTTAAACCGTTAGGTACTTGTATATTGTTTTTAAAATTTTAGAAAAATTTATCTTGGCCCTCCAAATTTATTTTCTTTCGATTTTTGGGCAGCGGCCGAAAAAGTTTGTCCACAGGACCACAGGATGGTTTTGGCACAGAACTGCCTGGGCCTAGTCCTCTAGTTCTGCAATACATGGAAGTTTGGCAAAACAACATATGGATTTAATTGGCTCGAACATGGAAATAAAATATAGTAAAATAAGGGAAGGGGTGCTTGGGTTTAGGCAGGGAAAGACACAAATAAAGGTAAAATGAGTAATAAGAAGGTGAGTAAGAAAAAGTTTGTCCATCCCTTATCTAGAGATTATATTGCTGTTGTTTTGTCTACATTTACTGGTAAAATATATTTTAAAAGAAAACAGTTTTAAACAAAATAAACTTTATATTTAAGCAGATTTTTTATTCATACATTATTGTTAAAAGAATGACAAATCCGCTATTTTATTTTAATTACAATAAATTCAAGGTTGAGTATATAATGAAAGAAATTTTATCACACTATTGAAATAAAAAGCTATTTCAGTTATTTAAAAGTATATTAAGTCAGTAAAAGTTTTGAAGTAGGGTATTCCTGTTAGTGTCTTATGTCTCCGAATGAGTCCATCAAAATATTTTCCAGTGTCCCCAAGTTTTTCTGGGGTTCGGGGACACCGTGTGGTTTGTTCTGTAATATGGTCAACTTTTGCTGTTGATGTAAGATTAGACTGATGCCAAATCATAATTCTGAACTTTTATAGCAATCACAAAGGTGAATTAGAGAGAGTATAGTTTCAAAATTTAACACTAAATATGTTTTTAAAAAAAAAAAATAGAAAAGATAGCATCATAGAGAATTTGCTTTTCAGTCACGTGGTATAATTTTTAGAATTTTTTAAATACGAATCGGTCAGAGGGAATTATATTTTCACCATAGGTTAACATTAAGCGAGAGAAATCCAGTACGACAGATACAAACTCATCTTAAGTGAAATAGCTATGCCAATATTTCACTCCGATATCCAAACACAAACTCACATGTGGCTCAGTTCTCCCCTTTTGTTCATTTTAAAGTATATTAAGTCAGTAAAAGTTTTGAAGTAAGGTTATTCCTGTTGGCGTCTTATGTCTCTGTGTCCTTCAAAATATTTTCCAGTGTTCCCAAGCTTTTCTACTGTTCTGATATCCCTGGCCAAAAAATATTTTGTGTTTTTCCTATCCTTAAATTTTCTACTCTTTAGTTACTGTGTTATGAACTCACGAATCCCCCATTCTATCCCCATATTTTAGTTTTTTTTTATGCTCTGCTCGTTGTCAATTTCTCTGCTTACTGAAAGAAATCTCTGGATTAGAGGGCTAGACCCAGGCAATCCAGTTGCCCTACCATCCTGAAGGTCCTGGAGGAAGCGTAATTTGTTTTGTAATATAGTCAACTTGTGCTGTTGATACAAAGTTAGACTGATGCCAAATCGCAATTCTGAGCTTTTACAGCAATCACAAAGGTGAATTACTGAGATAATATAGTTTGAAAAATTTTAAATGTGGACTGTTTGTAAAAGATCGTAACTATGAAGCAAATATTAGTACAACTGATGGGTTCGTGTAATTCTCAAGAGAAACTTTAAAAGTGTAAAATTCCTGTACCGTCAACAAAAAGACAGTACCTCAACATACAACCTGTAGTTATAATAGCTTGTTCAAAGGTTAGTTTAAGCACAATGAATATATTAAGACATATACGATAAAAATTGCTTTATTTACTCACTCCAATCTCATCCTCGTATGGTGGAATCACTGACATCACGCATGGAACCACAAGAGCAATAACTAGAATCTGAAAATCAGAAAGTAATACATTACGGATAAATAATACAATAAGGACTAAATAATTTTCCAAAGTATCTAATTTTAAAAATCTAATTGATTAGAATGTCTAAATGCGTTTATTCTGTCTGAAAATTAGCATTTGTAAAATGCTCTTCGAAAATTCTTCTTTCTTGCCCTGTTGTTTAATTAGTGCCATTTAATTAGCGCATTTTTACAAGTTCAACACAAAGTACCACAGGAATTCTTAATTATTAATAATTTAATAAAGATGCATTTTACTATAGATGTTAAATAACCTGTTCCAAAAAAAAATCATTCCTTAAGGGTAACAAAACTGGCTAAATCGTACGGTATAGAACCATTCTCACTGTAGAAATATTGCTTAATAATAGCAACAAGAATATAGTAAAATCTCCATGTTTCTACAACCTGCCTAAATAGAACAAACATAATTCTTATTTTTTTCTTAAAGGGGGTTTATACCTGACATATTGGATTCAATAATTCAATAACTTGCTCAATATTAACCTGTGGGAAAATAAAATTCCTTCTCGCCAGCTCGCATTTAAAGAATTCTTAGAATAAATAAATAAATAAATATATATATATATATATATATATATATACGGGATAAAAAAGCAAATTCTCTAGGATACTTATTTACCCTTTTATTGAATTTATGTCTTTTAAACGCTCTTATTTCAGTTCAAAAAAGAGTATATTAAAATTTTTAAGAAATAATTTAACGCTAAATATATTTTTTAAAAAATAGAAAAGATAGCATCGTAGAGAATTTGCTTTTAAATCCCGTCGTATAATTTAAGGATTTTTTTTTAAATGCGAGCCGGTGAGAGGGAATTATATTTTCACCATAGATTAACATTAAGAGAGAAAAATCCAATATGGCATATACAAACCCATTTTAAGGCTTTAAAAAATAGGAAAGATAACATTGTAGAGAATTTGCTTTTAAATCCCATCGTATAATTTTTAGAATTTTATTAAATGCGAACCGGTGAGAGGGAATTATATTTTCACCATAGGTTAACATTAAGAAAGAAAAATTCAATATGGCATATACAAACATATCTTAAGGCTCTTTTAAAAAAAATAGGAAAGATAGAATCGTAGAGAATTTGCTTTTAAATCCCGTGGTATAATTTTTAGAATTTTTTTAAATGCGAGCCGGTGAGAGGGAATTATATTTTCATATAAGTTAACATTAAGAGAGAAAAATCCAATATGGCATATACAAACGTATCTTAAAGCTTTAAAAAAAATAGGAAAGATAGCATCGTAGAGAATTTGCTTTTAAATCCCGTCGTATAATTTTTAGAATTTTATTAAATGCGAGCCGGTGAGAGGGAATTATATTTTCCCCGTAGGTTAACATTAAGAGAGAAAAATCCAATATGGCATATACAAACGTATCTTAAAATGAAAAAAAAAATATGAAAGATAGCATCGAGAGTTTGCTTTTAAACCCTGTGGTATAATTTTTAGAAGTTTATTAAAGGCGAGCCGGTGAGAGGGAATTATATTTTCTCCTTAGGTTAAGAGAGAAAAATCCAATATGCATATACAAACCCATCCTAAGTGAAATAGCTATGTCAATATTTGACTCCGATATCCAAACACAAACTCACCTGGTGCATGTTTTCTACTGTGGCTCTGAAGCTATGGCGCTGCCTGTTGCTCTTTCTCTTTCGAATGCGGTGGTATATTTACTGCCCGCCTATTTTAAATAGTAGCACTGCGAGCCGGTTGGGCAAATAGAAAAACTCTTCCTTTACCGGGATTTCGGAGACCGGGAAGTACTTAGCTCCGAGCGTTGACGTCGGACGGGAAAACGTGAGCACCCCCCGAGATTATAAGTGCGAACACGAGAGGAGAAAGTTCGTTGCTACGATGCTTCAGGCTCCGATGCTTCCCCAAACTACCGCGCCTTTCACTTTCTCCGCAATTCCAACTTTTTGCCGCGAGACATCCAAGTAAAAATGCTCCTGGGTTATAGTATACTTTCGCTGAAAATGCCTGGAGAATAATCACCGCTTGGAATCAGATAATCTAACGGTGGTGGTTGTTTATTTATATACTCAACGAGAAGATGGTGTTTGGATGCCTGCTTTCTTTGCACTTTAAAAAGATCTCGCTGTAAGTGGCTATCGATTGATATTATTTCTCGATTTTATCCTCTTAAGTAAAGAGCCTAAGGCCTCGTGATACCAAACATATCTCTTGTAATGCAAAAACTTCCCAATGAAGCCTAACCCATATGGTAATGTGACATACGTGAAACCGGTAGAAGAGTTCAGAAGTCACCTTTCTGAGTGACCAGGGAAGTAGGGTTATCGAACAAGTTCAAATCAATCAAAAATCAGTGGCCTAGGAAAGCGGATGCGGTTGGTGTGGCAATTATACCAAAAGTATATCACCGGTTCTTCGGTTGAGTAATGCGATTCTCTACCTTAGCCATTTTGTTAAGTGAAAATAGCGTACCTAAGTTATCCATTTTGATAACGCAATGTCGAAGTTTGCAGAAAAAAAACTGAGAAAACTGAGTACCATGTTAAAGGTACAGTTTGCTGGATTAGTCCCTGAAGGACGAAACTTGTAAACAATTGAGATTTCTTTAAATTGTGTTATAATAATAAGGATGCCATGCGTTAGATACTAATACTGTGAAAAAAAATTTCTTACTAAACTGACTTATTAATAAAAAGTATTTTACACTTTTATTTTCTCATAACAAATTCATTACAAAATAATTAACTAATTAACATTTTCTTCTCTGTATTAACCATTTAAACAAAAAGAAATGCTTTCTTAAAAAATTTCATTTTATATCGTGAGTGAACATGGGAATGGCAATTTAAACTCAGTACCGGGTACCACTAGACCTTGCTATGCCACTGCCAGTGTATTCTTTTTTTAATAAATATTCATAAACATAATGTGTTTCAGCAGATTCTGTAGTGTTTGTAAGCCTCTTTACCCTCTTCTAGAAACAGCAAAATTCGAAAACGTATAGAAAGAAAGAGTCTTTAATAAGAACTTATTAAATATGGCATTAAGATAATGAATTTGTTTACATTATGATATTAAAAGAATTGGAAATATTTTTCTTTACAAATATGATTCATACATAATTATATGTGGGTCACTTCTTGTTTGTTGAACTATTTATGAGTCTTTTTCATATATATTTTTCCGTTGCAAGTGAAAAATTTACCTATTTTTTCTAACTTTTTCATTTGATAGGAGGATTTGTGTGGATCTGATCTATTTTACCTTCCATAATTTTATTTACTTAAAATACAGTGAATATCAGCTTTATAACGATTAAGAATCTTGTATTTCACAACATTTTTCGTATTTTTTTGTTCACTTCGACTAGACATTTCGCTAATAAATCAAAAAATTACATTTGTTTCCTGATCATTGCTATTTTTTTCATTTTTAGTTAGAGTTAACCAATAAACATAACGTAAAGATTGCTGCATTAATCAAACAAAAATTATCTTATATTTATGTAACACCACAGTCCTGAAAAATCTTTAGACACTAAAAACATATTCAATCTGTTTTTATTTTATTAGCTGAATCAACTGTAAAAAAAAATAGTTTTATTTCATATACGTTCTTTAATATTCTTATTAATATTGTCTTTATTTGGGAACATTTTTAAGGGTCTTATAATTTTGTAATACTCTGTATATATTAACACATTCGCTGCCACTAAAAATGATATTACCATCCTCAAAAGCCGCATTACAAAACAGGGTTTTTAATCACGCACATAAAAAAATGCAAACACAAATTTTGAAATCCAACCACAAAAAATTAAAAAATAATGCTTCACTAACGTGCCGAAACAACCTCGCCGTTCAATTTCCAAAGCCACACTAAACACAGAGCATATAACTTATCAAAGTCCGTCGCCGCGTTAGTGCGTCGTCGGCATACCAGGAGGTGCCGCTCTGACGCGCCAGTGCGTCGGTGGCAGCGAACATGTTAAAAGTCAAGAAATTTGAGGCCTGAGTTCAATATTTAATTAGACTCCCTTTCAGGCAAAACAAATTCAATAATTCTAGTTAAACAAACAAGTCCAGTAAGGCATGCTTACAGTGTTTGTAAAGAAAATCAGGAGACCAATTCAAAACTAGCAAAAATGTGTTCTACGCCCTTTAATTCGTCTCAGGCTTTTGAACTGCATGAACAAGACAGTATTGGTCATGACCTTATGGAGGTTTTTACTAAACCTTATGCTGTCTGTCGATGCATGAGAAGGCGGGGTGTGATGCCTTTATCCACATCAATTTTGACTTCAAAATCGGTCTTCAGGTATGCCTTTTACTTCAAGTAACGTAAGTTAATTCTAGTTATTCTCGCCAAAATAAGCGGTTTTATCACTTCATGCAACTAGAGTTGTGAGCTGTGGAAAAAACCCGGGAAAAAACCGGGTTTTTTGGGAAGGGAATTTTGAAAATTTCCAAAACATGGGAATTTTGAAATATTTTGTTTATATTTATCCTATTCGCACAAGACAACTTTTACATTTCATAAATGATTTGATATTAATAGTTAACTGGAAACTGTAGTGAATAAAAATATAAGGAAGCCAAACAGCCAAAAAATTGAATAATTGGGATTAACTAACTATATTTGGTAAGGTATTATGTTTAGCATAAAAGTATGAGTACATTTTTCCTTTGAGAAATATCCAATATTTTTTATTACATAAGTATTAGTCAATAATCTGTAGTGTCACAAAACCCATAAATCATGATTTTTCTTCTATAACATTCTCTCTCTCTCTCTCTCTCTATATATATATATATATATATATATATATATATATATATATATATATATATATATATATATATATATATATATATATATATATATATATATATATATATATATATATATATATAATGTGTATGTGTGTAGAAATTGTACACACAATGTAACATTGTCATTTGATTACACCTTTAAATGATACATGCATTGCAAAAATTTTAAATTTATTTTAAATTTAATGATTTATTTTCATATTATAAAAGGAGGGGAAAAAGTTTAACATAAAGCAATTTGCATAATAAATAAAGACCAAAAATAATATACATAATTATTATATTAGCAATTAAAATTGAAGCAACCAGTTATGTGTTTGATAAGACTAACAGGGTCATTAATGACATAAGTACTACTATAAAATCATTTAAATGCTCATTGGTATTATATGTTATATATATATATATATATATATATATATATATATATATATATATATATATAAGTAAAAAAGTAAAGTAAAGTATATATAAGCCAAAAGTAAAAAAAAAAAAAAAAAAAAAAAAAATCTCTTAGAAATAATAGGCTAGTTCTTAAATAGCCACAGTTGAAAAAATAAATGTAAACATTGTTAAAATGATTTCTTCCCAAAGTTCCCAAAAATTCCGGGTTTATTCCCCAAAATTCCCGGGTTTACTCCCCCCCCCTCTTCAAAGTTCCGGTTTTTTTTACATCTCTACATGCAACTATTTGTAGCCACTCTATAAAGAAGTTGACAAGCGTTCTGACTTTGCGGCAAAGAAGTGGCGAAAGTCAGTTTGGTGGTTTGTAAACCACTTTCGATGCAACTTTATGCATTGTATAGTTGTATTTTAAAAAATAATAAGAGATTTGAAAAAAAAATTTCAATTTTACAACTCCTCTTCAACCTTCACTCAAAATACAGTTTCTTTTAAGTCAAAGAGTTTTTTGCTGGATGAGATCCCGCCTACCCTCAAGTAAATAGAGCGATCTTAATAGAACTCATTAGATACTTGGTAAATTCTTTTTCCAATTTTTAAGTAAATCGACCGATCTTTGCAGAACACGTTAGATACTTATTTTTTATTTCAATTTTTCAAGTAAATCGACCGATCTTTGCAGAACACGTATTTTGAGTGGAGGTTGAAGAGGAGTTGTAAAATTGAAAATTTTTTTTTCAAATCTCTTATTTTAAATTAATTTTACAATTTACACTAAATCACAAATTTGTGATGAAAATCACACTCAGTTTATTTAATTTGTGATTAAGTGAATGTTTCAGTCTATTTAGTATGAATGTTATGTGTTTCCTTTGTGTTTTCTTTGTTAATTCAATTAGATTTTAAATATTCAATTTTTGTAAAATTTTTCCTCAAAATGTTGTTTTTGTTTATGTATCAATTTGTTGAGTTACGATCCCCTCGCCAGATTTCAAACGCCACGCTGCAAGCACGCCACGCACTCAAGCTGCAAGCACGCCAATTTCGCCAAATGTGGTTGAAGCACCAACAAGATCCATGATTAGAAACAGGAGAGTGGGCTAAGAAGAGGAGTTGAAAAAAATCGTTATATTCAGAGGAAAAGTATAACATTGCAGAATTCTTTCGATATACCAAAAAGCTCCAGTATTGCATACTTTCATTATATGTACAAGAAAACCAGGGGACTTGTTCAAAAATGGGCTTTACACCCTTTTATTCGCCTGAGATCTTTGAATTGTATGATTAAAACAATATCGGTCATGATCTTATAGAGGTTTTCACCAAACATTATGCTGTCTGGCGATGTCTGACAAATCGTGATGTGATTTGTTATCTGTTTATCCACATCAATTCTAAATGAAAGTCTTCAGATATGCGTTTTTCTTCAAATGATGTAGATTAATCAGGATTATCCTCGCCAAACAAGCAATTTTATCACTTCTTGCAATGTCTATAGCCTATTAAAAAGTTTTGTCTGATCCGATTCTCTTTTCTGTTGTACAATACTCACCTCTTATTTTTTAGTTTTTGAAAGATTGCTATTTCTATTTTCCACTTTTAAGCACATTCCAATTTAAGGTAACCACTGACTTGATAAGGTGCCTCCTGCAGGATGAGGCCAGACAATAAGTTTCTATCCTAATGAGGAATGGTTTGTCGTTTTTTCTATCACATTTCATTTCTCAGAAAACTAATTTACATGTATAAAAGAACAACTTTGTTCAAAAAAAGAATATTATCTAAAAATTACTTAGTACATGAGCTACACTTTTCTACGTTACTTTTCTTTTTTTAGGTATCAAATTTGAAAAAGAATCATTACATTATGTAATGTAGCCTCCACACTATGGCCAATTGTTCACCACTTCCTGATGGTGACCTTGAACCATAGTTCATGGGTTGCATTCACACGCTGGGCCACTAATTAAGCCGAGCACGTGGATTCGTCCATAGGGTCTACTGCACACTTTAGTTGCGAATCTGGCTGCCTTTGATCTTTGGAGAAAAACCGCCTCCGAAGCCATCGTCCACCACGGCTATTTTATCGTCTGCCACCATCTACCACTATAAGTCGTAAGGTGGTAATGGCTTGCAGTGGACCATAGTGTTGAGGAGCCTTTACAGTTGTGACAAATATCTGTCGGCTTTCAACATTTTTACTAAGCCATAATCTTCATTTCAAAACTATTAGTTCAAAGAAGATTTATGACACATTACAAACACACACACAAAAGAATGTTGAATAGTGTGATGCGATATTTATGTAGCACTAGCATATAGCCCGTCATATGACAAGATCAGTAAAATTTTTAATTTTCCAAAATTGTAAAGTACCCTATGAGGCAAGTAAAAAAATGGTTTGTTTTTTGGCTGAGAATTATCTTTGAAAATAAAATCGATAATTAAATTTAAAATTATCATATATGTACGTAAACTATTATTTAAGCCAAATATAAAGAAAATTATAAGGCGATTTCACGCAGTAGGGAAAATCTCAATTTATGTCAATTCAGGCTTTAGTTTCAAACGGAAAGAAGCTTTATTGTTTGTCTATTGGCTGTTGTAAACCTAAAAATGAATGGGAAGGGCATTATAGTAGTTCGTGACGTTGCGACAAATTGCTCTATTGCCGTAATATCTCAGTTCAGTTATAAAACGTATGAAAATAATGCAGACGATATTTAAATAATTTAAAATAAGAAATGATTAAATGAGATGGTTAAAGGAATGATGTCATAATGCTAGAAAAAAATGTTATTTTTACCTATTTATTATGTGATAAATTTAATCGCCTGCCCTTAACCGGGGAAAATAGGGATCGAAATAATGACATGAAATGCTCGAAAAGGGGGAAAGGGGTGGATTTCGGACGTTTTAAAACGACATTATTTTTCGCTGTGATATGAAGCATATTTATACCAATTTATTTTAGAATTAAAATAAATTGGTTTGACATCAAAAAAAAAATTTTTTTTTAAATATGGATTGAAATAATAGAATTAAATGCTATAAAAGAGAGGAAGGGGTGGATTTCGAACGTTTTAAAGACGACAGTATCTTTTGCTGTGATATAAAGCATATTTATACCGATTTATTTTAGAATCGGAGCGATAGTTTAGGAGAAGATAAACTTTACTAGCTTTGAATTTTACTAACCCTAACTCATACTCTATCCATTTCACGTTTAACAGCTTTATAAATTCGAGGACAGACGGAGAGAACTTAGGCTATTATTATATAGGGGATTAATTGTATCCCTTGTTTCTTTTAATTTCTGGCTTTTTTTTTTAGTCGGAACAATGCTTTGTAATCTACACGAGAATGAAGGTATCTTTTTCTTCCTGTCTTCATTTCTACCAGTAGCATTTAAATTGTGACGACTTCAGTGTTCTTAAGTGAAGAAGTAGCGTGAAGAAGGATCACAATCGTAGCATAATTGGAAATCCCTTTTATTTTTCTGGAGTAAATACTGGTTATATACAAAGGGATTCTATTTTCCCAAAACAAGTCGAGATGTAAAGGATTGTTGCTTGCATAACATTACCACGACGATCACAGTCGGAAAAAAAGATTAAATAATCTCACAAAATGGGGAGGATTTTCCAGGGTGCAATGCAAACCCAATCTATCCCCCATTCGGTGCCCGAGACCCTGCCGTTCCTTATATGAGCGGACTTTACGAGTCTCCCGAACACAATCAACAAAAAGCTGGCTCTGGTCAAAAGTCGCGGAAGTCTACACGAAGTCAAAGCACCTACGTAAAAAAATGTCGAAAAGCCCCGAGTCGCAAAATTCTGGACTTTTTATACCTGGAGGTCAGTTACGGTCCTGCAAACTATTATTATTATTATTATTATTATTTGTCAGTTACGATTCCAGTTACTTGAGAACTCCAGGTAAGGTTACAGCTAGTTTTTTAGTTTAATTCTCATTCGCTAGCTGTCCCGATTCTAGAATTCTCGAGGCACCCTCCCTCCGGGATAATAACCGCGACTGATCAGGGGATGACGTCTATTCAACTGAACTGTCAACATCCCAGACACTGCGTCGGCATGCTATTGCAGCCAGATCGAAGCAGAAGGAATTCAGATCAACTGATTTCGGTCTTTAGTGTTCTGAACAAAGGGGGGCTTTCACAACACAGATTGAGCAAAGATAAGCCGAAGACTTGGTATTTATTCAGGGCCCCCCAACCAGTTCAGTATAAAGTTCAATCAATTTACTTAACTATAACAGCTTTTTGTTACAAGATACTATTATTAAATGTATAAGTACTAAAGAAATATAACTTTGATATTTGATTTTTCATAAATTTCATTCAGAAAAAAATATTCTGCGCTTTTATAAAACTTTCTAAATAATGTTTTATGAAATATTGTTTGAAGAATTAACCAGAAAGATGTCTAAATTTTGTTAATTAAAAATAACTTAAGTTTTAAAAAATAGATATAAAATTTTCAGGCCTCCAAATTCAGGGCGCCCAGGACTATGGCACAGTTAAGTACTTTAATCAAGTCCTGTACACAGCAAATTATAAAACGTTAGTTTGACTAATAAAATCGACCTGCTTGTAATTGGAAAATTCTTTTTGTTTTTATCATTTCAATACCCCCTTTTTTACATTTAACTGAAAAATACAATAAGATAAAATTTTATTGAATTTATTTTAAGTTTCTTTGAAGTTTGTTTTTCTAATGTAAGTTTTTGTTTCTAATGTTTAAAAACTATTAAAGCACGTTTCAACATAGAAGTCTATTAAAGATTTTTGATTCTGTATCAACTTATGTAAGATTGAGCCTTAATTTATTTTTTTTTAATCTTTGGAAATTTCAAAGCTATTAACAGGTGCTGATTCGAAATAATTATTATGTTCTTAATTTTACTGCTATAGTGATTTAACTTTGGAATTATTTTTATTGTTACAAAATAGACTTTAAAATACAATAAGAATTTCAGATGTATAAAAATTATATAAAACTGTAAGATATCCGATAGATTTAATTCCATTAAGTATGTAAAACTGTATCGAAATGTGACTGCTCACAAAGCGTGCTGAGTTTCAATGAAGAGATCGCCAGAAGCATTGGTTTTCTTTTAAAACAAAGGCTTAGAGGTTCCGAGAAGTTATTGATAGTTGCCAGAGACAAAACATAACGTTGTTGCTAATTTCCTTTTCTAGCCTCGAGCAACTGCATGGCTTCTTGCACGCGGAAAAAAACAAAGATTGATTCACTTAATCATAATCATCTCATTCCAGCAGTGGTAGTTTTTCGTGTTCCACATCCTTATCTAACTGTACTAACAGTTGATGGAGTGATTGATTTATCCGACAGATAAATGCAATATCCACGCTTTTTTCACCCTAGGACATCGATGAAAACGTGAAAATTCAGAACAAGGAGTATATACCAAATGGTTGGATATATGTAGACATATTGTACCAAAAAACTAGAAATTAGAAGATTTTTTTAAAGTATAAAACAAAGGTTCATCCATTTAATCATAATCATCTCATTCCAGCAGTGGCAGTCTTTCGTGTTCCACATCCTTATCTAACAATTCTAAAAGTTGATAGAATGATTAATTCGTCGGACGAGACATCCTGAAAGTTCAGAACAAGTAGTATATACCAAATGGTTGGGATATCTGTAGCCATATTGTAGTAAAAAATTAGACGTCAGTAAATGTTTTTTTTTTTTAAATATAAAACAAAAGTTCATCCATTTAATCATAATCATCTCATTCCAGCAGTGGCAGTCTTTCGTGTTCCACATCCTTATCTAACAACTCTAAAAGTTGATAGAATGATTGATTCGTCGGACGAGACATCCTGAAAGTTCAGAACAAGTAGTATATACCAAATGGTTGGGATATCTGTAGCCATATTGTAGTAAAAAATTAGACGTCAGTAAATGTTTTTTTTTTTAAATATAAAACAAAAGTTCATCCATTTAATCATAATCATCTCATTCCAGCAGTGGCAGTCTTTCGTGTTCCACATCCTTATCTAACAATTCTAAAAGTTGATAGAATGATTGATTCGTCGGGCGAGACATCCTGAAAGTACAGAACAAGTAGTATATACCAAATGGTTGGGATATCTCTAGCCATATTGTAGTAAAAAATTAGACGTCAGTAAATGTTTTATTAAAATATAAAACAAAAGTTCATCCATTTAATCATAATCATCTCATTCCAGCAGTGGCAGTCTTTCGTGTTCCACATCCTTATCTAACAATTCTAAAAGTTGATAGAATGATTGATTCGTCGGACGAGACTTCCTGAAAGTTCAGAACAAGTAGCATATACCAAATGGTTGGGATATCTGTAGACATATTGTAGTAAAAAATTAGACGTCAGTAAATTTCTTTAAAATATAAAACAAAAGTGCATCCATTTAATCATAATCATCTCATTCCAGGAGTGGCAGTCTTTTGTGTTCCACATCTTTATCTAACTATTCTAAAAATTGATAAAATGATTGATTCGTTTGACAGATATCCCGAAAGTTCAAAACAAGGAATATATTCCAAATGACTGGATGTGAAAATAATGTATTACATAAATATTAGACATCAGAAGATCTAAAGCAAATTTAGCGATATAATATACAGAACTTTTATATAGACAAATGGGAATTATATTTTCCTCATAGGTTAGCATTGAGAAAAATCCAATATGGCATGTACACCTTAACCGCCGTCCGTTTCCAACTTGTTCTTTGTAAAATATGAAATTGAAGGGATGCATAGTTGTCTGAAAAAGATGAGAACCATGTTGATAAAAATCGCTTAATAAAGCGATACTACATGCATCACTATAGTAATTTTATTTTTATCTAAAATCTTCGCTTTATATAGAAGACGATTTTACGCAGCAGGGCATATCTCAACTTATGGCGATTTTAGCTTTAATTTCAAACGGAAGGGCAGCTTATTTGTTGCCTATTGGCTACCGTAAACATCGAAATGAATGGGAAGGGCATAAAAGCCGTTTATGACGTTGCATGAAATCGCTCTGTATGTCCACTAAAGTATACTAAAAGTAACACACTGGACAGTATTATCCCTGACATTATAACTAACTCGTTGGTTAGTTATCCAGTTTATTGTATGAGCAAAATAACATAACTAAAAGCTACCTATTTCAATTCGATTGCAAATGAGGTAATCAGTTATCCTTAAAAAATAAGTTTTAGAAATTTTAAATTTATATTATTATTATTTTAAATTATGGTTGCTGCATATTTAAAAGTTTAAATAAAGGAAAGGATATTCACTCTTGTGAAGGCTTTAAGCCTCTTTAGCTTTGCCCGATAGCTTTAGATCCCAAGCATGAGTCACTGCTGTGATGTACTCCGAAATCATCATTAATTAGTGTTCACATTTCGCGGTTTTTGAAAGGCGGTGCGCCCTACCCTTTTTTTATTTTAAGTTGACTCGCCCTGCCCCTTTTTTAACTTTTCAAATTTACATAAATTCTGAAATCAATTAAAAACTGAGAAAGTGCCTTTTTATATAAAACATTCCTTTTCATTCTAAAAAGTGCCCTCTCATTTAATACAATTAAAATAGAATATTATTTGATTGGAGAAACAGTACCCTAGTTCGTTATCTTTTAAAAGAAATTGACGCTCGAGTAAAGCAATCGAGTAATCTAGGGCCTTACTCTGGGAGTTGCGGTTCGTACCGCAAGTGCGGTATGACGTCAAGTTGACGTCAGCTCGCGAAAATTTTGAGAGCAAACGATACTTCGGTACTCTGGGGTTACATGCGGAAAGTTACCGATAGCTACAGGTTGCGGAAACTTTCCGGCAGCAAATTTGGTAGAGAGAACTTCCCGATAGTAAGAAAACATGGCGGCTTATTTGAGTTACGAATAAATAGCTCAGGAAAATATGCTTGTTTTACCAAAATGTTCCATGCCATCGGATACCACTCATATTAAAAGTATGAACTAAAAAGTTGTTTTTAAATATATTAATGCTGAATTTAGAGCAGTATAAAAGTATGATGTAAATATTGTGTATCTTCAGTTTTGATCGTATATTTTATGTTTTTCATACTAGTAGAAATCTTGTTAACAATGCTAAGTAATAAAAAGATCGAAGCCTTTATAACTTTCGACTTTTATTTTACATATTTTAAGCACAAAATTTACAATCTTCATGGATACCTGTGATGTTAGTCTGAACCCAAAATTTGTGTTTACATATAATAAAACTGTTTTTAAAATACTATCAAAGTATGATTTAAATATTATTTATCTTTAATTTTCATCATATTTATATCTTTTATTTTCATCATAACCATAATTTTCATATTGTGATTTTCAAATTTTAATTTCTTGCATTTTATATATTTTAATAACTGTGTTCAAAACAAAACAATGATGTTTAGATTTTAGGTATTAATATATAGTAGTAATATGATAAATTTTGATGGAATAACTATCATTTTACAGTTTTTTCAGTACAAATATAACTTTTTATCAAGTTTTTTTTTATCAATGATCTCAATGCAGTAATATTTACATCATAATATTCATCAGTTACATCATTTTTATGCATTCCATCATAATTGTAATGTATAAAATATATCTGTAAGAGAATGTAACTTGCAGAAACCCAGAAAATTCAACTGCAGGTCAATTAAGCTGCAGGTCCCGGTCTCATTAGCACTCGTGTTGCAAAAAGTAGACCGTAGCACTCCAAACCAAACCTATGGAAAGCGCCTCTATATGCTTAATAAAATTCCATACTGTATATAATAATGCTCCATAAAACTAATCATGGGTAAAAAAGTTTCCGTGAGACAATCTCTTCGATTTAAACTCTTGAGATTTGGCTGCCACTTTTATCAATACCGTACGCATGCAAAGAAAAATGCGAATTATTTATTTGTTTATATTTACAAACATTGCTGTTGCCGAAACTGAAAATCAGAATTATAATTCTAAATTTCTGATTGGTTTAAATGGTGCAAAGTAGAAGATCCCATTAAACTCCGCCTCTAAAATAAGCCCAGCCCAAAGGCGGGATTTATTTCTCAAACTCGATAGTAAGCTAGTTACCGCACCTTCGTTTCCGTGCTCCCAGAGTACGGTTTGAGCTTAGTTGCGGCAACTAGGTATCGTTAGGCCAAGTTTCCGCGACTACGTCATACCGCACTTGCGGTACGAAACGCAACTCCCAGAGTAAGGGCCCTATACTCTGTGTAAACTCTATAGGCACTTCAAGGTCACTGATTTTTTCCCGAAGACCAACTGTAACTATGGTAACGACAGTTGGGGAAAGACTTTACTCTTTTTTCCCACTGTGTTAAGGGGTGTCATGCATCGTGTGGGGAGGTAAACTTTCTATTCCAAAATTGCACTGTATTAATTATTTTATGATTTTACAAGAATTGAAAGAGGTCTTAATGCAATAACAATATTTTGTATAATTTTACTATGTATTTAAAGATTTATGGTCTATTGACACATTTTTAGAAAGTGAAAATTTCTTTAGAAGGTACAGATTCCTAATGTTTTAGTAAGAATTCTAAATTAAAATAAATTTTTGTATTTTTACAAGAACATCTATGATTCATTATAAACTTTTTATACATATTGTTAATTTTTTCTTTAAAAACTAAATAAAAAATATTTCCTGTTTTTTAGTTAAACGGCATTTTAAGGGCAGAAAAGGTGACACTTTTGTCGAAATCATATAATTCTGTTACGCGCCTTTTATGTGAAATTTTTTTTTAATATTGTCGCAGTTCTGGATCGGCACAAATTATTTTAGAAATACCACGGGCATCAGCAGTTGCTTGTTGAGTTTGCGAAAACAATTCCAAAACTGTAGCAACTGGATTGGATTCAACAAGACCTTTCAAGTATCTGTATACGTTAAATATCAGTATTTTGGACTGTTTTCTAACATCAAAACTAGCTATTACAGGAAATATTTTATAAAGTGAAAAATTAATAATAAAAATTAAAAATAAATATGAAGCAAAATTTAAATAAAACAATGAATTAAAAGATAAATAATGAGAGTAATATCAGATAAGTGCAAAATAAATATCTAAGAGAAGAAAGAAAAGCAAGAACGTATTGGAATCAAATCCTCACCTGAAGTGCTGAAAATAAGTGTAAATGCACATGCTTCTTGGTCGCTACCCTAGTAACCGATGACTGAGGAAACGAGAAAGTGTGACCTTGAAGCGCCAATAGATTTTACATGAACTATAACAATATATTGCACGGCATTCACAGAAAACCACCTTGACGTTTTAGACTAGTCAAAGTCTACAATGGTACATGAAATGAATAACAATCCCAACTCGTTATTTTATGCCAAAGAGTATGTATCATTTTGAAATTAAAATCACAGAAGTGTACTTTTTTAAAGAAAGAATTTGACCAAAATCCACTCCAAAGAAGATAAAATAGAGATTGGAAAATGCATGAAAGTTCACACGAACGTGACAGCTGGCATAGCTACTTAAATATATTTTTCTCACTGATTTATATCTATGCAAATAATTCCATACAATCGACAGAAGAAAGAAATGAAAGAAAATCATAGCAACATGGAGGAAAAATTCAAACTATTCAAAACACATTATTTTATGTAAATTTAATAATTTCAAAACATGTAATGGACAAACAAATCTTGGTGAAAATTTTACCTGTTTATGAGAGTAGTTAATGATAGGTTATTGTCTGAACAGCTCGATCCTGGTAGTAGTACAAGCCGGTACTTTACACTTAAATCTTCATAGAGTTCAACCGTCTATTCCAACTTTTATTTTTCCTGAAATAAAACTGCCTTAAGGGTTTTTTCCTGAAGGAATCATCAGATTAAAATCGATTATTCTTATTAGATAACACTAGAAAATTGCTTTAACCTTCTCGCTTGCATATTTATTATAAGACATGGTTTTTAAATACAGTAGAACCCCGATTATCCGACATAATTGGGACCGAACTACTTCGGATAATCGAGAATTCATCAATAATCATCTAGTTTAATATGTAATATCGTCATTGGTGCAATAACATTCGATTGTTCTGGGACTCGGCAGTATGACCTTCCAAATTTCGAAATGGGATGTGTTTTTGTTTAGAACAGGGATGTTTGAAAGTGGGGAAGAGTACACTCATACCGAGAATTGTGCTTGCGAGAAGGAATTCTAAAAAAGGGAATTCCAAAATATTTATCTGCACTCGTAGTTTGGAAAGGACGGCTTGCATACAAAAGGAATGTGGGAAAAAAGAAAACTTTAAAAATGCATGTTTGTAAAGAGAAAATTTTGGATGATAGTAGAAAGTGAAAAAAAAAGTGAAGAAGAAACCGACTTCGGTTAACGGAGAGTTTTGGTTAATCGAGGTTCGGATAATCGAGGTTCTGCTGTATGTACCGTTTTGATACTAAAAACACACATGTATATTTTTTTCTATCAATTCTACCTTTACATGAAACCTTATACATGGACCCGCTAATACGTTCTTTTACTTTAGCAGTGCCCGTCAAACGAAAGGCTCGCCCCTTCGCCTTAAATCGTGTGGACTCTGGCCCTAGTGCTTAGTTCGCCCAAGTGGCATTGGGAACAACAACAACATTACACAAGGTACATAGAAAAGTCTTCGGCCACTTTTTTTTTTTTTTTTTTTTTTTTTTTTTTTCCCTTCTCAGCAACCTTTGGTCGAACGTATGTACTTCTAATTTTTAAAAAAAGTATCAAGTACGATAAGTTTTTTAACTGGACGTACATATCTACGAAGCCCAGTGACGTTGAGGCACTAAACTTGTTCCTTAATCTGCTTTTTAACATAACTGCCACCTATATCGAAGAAATTGTCGAACATTTGAACTATCTTTTGAATTCCATATTCATAGATATGTACCGCCCGGGAATGTACTAGCTATACGTTTGATTTTTTGCCCCTCAGTCGATATTTTCGATCATTGTCGATACAAATTCATGAAATTTAAGTGCTGCGCTGCAACTCCATAAAAGAAACTTCCTGAAACTTAAGAAAAAGGGAAATTGTAAAGTGCCTGCTCTCTCAAAAGTTTTCATCCCATTTCTTCCAAGTTTTCAGTAATGATAATTATTCATTACTCTCTCAATACTATGATGTATTTCACAGTGGTACCTAAATATCTGTAACAATACAATTCTACTAACGTAATATCCTAACTTAAATGTTTTCTGTTTTCCATTAAAAATTTAGATTCCCTATTGACAAATTCTACAGGACATATTTCAAAATAATGGTGGCGAACACTCAGTTCCTGGCACCTTGAATTTAGAATCGCAGCCCCGTTGATTCATTTTTCTCGTACATTGTAGAGGCACTATATCTTCTAGAATAAACTAGAAGTAGACGTGATTGGTTCCGTGTAAGGTTGATCACCTAACCGGGACATAGGCTCCACACCCCAGGGACCTAGGTCTTGAAAACGGAGACTGGCAACGTAGCCCTTGGCCCCCAAGTTGGGCTGTTGCGCCGAGGAATGTAGTTTAGTTTATATATGTATATAAATTTATATACATACATACATTTATACATTTTTTATATTATTTTAACATTTATAACATTTTTATATTATTTTATTTGTAACATAAACATATTTATAATTTTTTTCATATCATAATGTAAACAAGCTCATTATCGTAATGCCATACTTAATACTTTCTTACTTAAAGACTCTTCCTTTCCATACTTAACATAGAGCAGGAGATACAGACCCATATTAACACTTTGTGCTCATCCACTGAGTATAAACCATTATGCTATCGGAAAGTATTACACAAAGTTGGAGACGCGGCAGCTTAGTTGGCAAAAGGCAACGATCTCGTAACTGGAGGTTTGCAGGTTCGAGGCTCGAACCGGCGCAAGATCCGTCGTGTTCGTTAATGGTGACTGGACACGTAAAATATGATCGTGGTTACAAAGTCCTCAAAGTTCTCAAGCGATACCTCTGGGGGTGGAAGGCAAAAGCCTGGGGGGTCTTCAGCTTGATCGCTGCATCTAATTAACGAGGACCAGCTAATACGTTCTTTTACCTTAGCAGTGCCCGTCAAACGAAAGGCTCGCCCCTTCGCCTTAAATCGTGTGGACTCTGGCCCTAGTGCTTAGTTCGCCCAAGTGACATTGGGAACAACAACAACATTACACAAGGTACATAGGAAAGTCTTCGGTCACCTCTTTTTTTTTTTTTTTTTTTTAAAGTATCAAGTACGATAAGTTTTTTAACTGGACGTACATATCTACGAAGCCCAGTGACGTTGGGGTAGCGCGCTTCGCGTTCCCGCGACATAGGTCCGAGGTTCGATCCCCGGATTGGGCAAGGTTGACTCAGCCTTTTATCCTTTCAGTGAGTATCGAACGCTGGCCGATTGGTTAGGGCATTGATCGTCGGTACCGGAGTTCGTGGGTTCGAATCCCACTATGGCATGGATGTTCGTAGCCGTTCGGAATCAGCTTTAGTAGTCAGTCCCCGTCTCATTAGCCCTCATGTAGAAAGTGTAGACCGTAGCGCTTCAAACAAAACCAAACCATTCAGTGGGTAAAGAAACTGAGGACCAAGCATGCTTGGGAACTAAACACTGGGGGTTCCGCGTAAGGCTGACGACTTAACCGGAACATATGCTTCCCACACCAGGGCTCTTGGTCTTGGAAACGGAGATTGGCACCGTAGGCCCTGGCCCCCTACGGGCTGTTTCGCCGAGGAATCTACATGTCTGTGACCAACGGTCGAGGAAAAGGACAGTTCTTAACTTTAGTATGCATCCCGTATACACCATGGGTGATTCTAAGTAAAAAAAAAAAAAGAAGTTTCTGAACATCCTGCAAAATTTTCTGAAAAAGTATACGCTACTAATTTAAAATAAAAACTGCATTAAAGGTAATTTATGGATGTCAAAACTAGAGCTGGATGATATTTGAATCTTAGTATTGTGATTTATCGTTTACCAAATATCAATATATTAATATGTTCTAATATATATTACCTTATTATAGAGTTACAAATATAAGTGTGTTCCGTATAAAATAATACAAACACACATGTATCAATGCTGCATGTGTTGATACTCTAGAAAACAAAAATTCAATTTCTTAATCTGAATACACAAAATTTAAATTTTAACATATTACTTTAAAAAAGAAAATTACATAACATATTGTTACTGTTCTTCGGTAGAAAAAGATTTGTGGATACTGCAAAAAAGAAAAAAGGGTGAGAAAAACTACAAAAACTTTCTAACTATCTTCAAAATTCATTTATACATTTTTTATTTTAAGAGGAAGATGGTTTTAAAAAACTTTTTTTTTAATTTTCAGAAACAGATTTTTCCGAAGATTCTTTTTAAATTTTCTTTTTAAAAAAAATCTGTTTTTTATAAGTTTCGGAACAAACTCACACAAATTTTCGGAAAATTCGGCAATTTTCGGATCAGAATCACTTCTGGTATACAGGGTCTAATTAAAGCACGGGCCGACTGGGCCTAGACCCTGGGCTCCCTAAAATTTGGTACTTAAATTTTAAATAATTTAATTAACAAAATTTGAAAATGTTTTTTGTTAATTCTTCAAGTAATATTTCATGAGACCTTATGCAGAAATTAAAAGTTTAAACTTTTAGTATTTATTTATAAATATCTCATAGTATGCTAAAGAAATTTATTATGGTTTGCAGTCATTAAAGGAACATAATCTCCTATATAATAATAGTCTAAGTTATCTGTCCGTCTCTCCTCGAATTTATGAAGCGGTTGGACCTGGAATGAATTCCCCGGCTAAGGGCAGGCGATTAAATTTATCAATTTATCCACATAATAAATAGGTAAAAATTACAATTTTTCTAGTATTGTGACGTCATTCCTTTAACCATATCATTCAATCATTTCTTAGTTTAAATGATTTAAATGTCGTCTACATTATTTTCATACTTTTTATCACTGAACTTACATATTAAGCAAATAATTTTCTTTTATATTTATATTAAATAATAGATTAAGTATATAAGTGATAATTTTAAATTTAATCATTGATTATTTTTTATTGCAATGAAAATTTTATCACCGGTATTAACAACAAATTCTTTTCCTAAAAGTCTAGGAGTCAATTTCATGGCCTAATAAACATCTAGCGTTTATGTTATATATCTTTGAAAATTAAGAATTTTTTTCGTTTGTGTGTTTGTTTTTTATACATAACCACACGGTTTGACTAAATGAACTCAGCTTGATTCTAAACTGCATTCACAATAAGGCGATTTCCCACAGTAGGGAAAATTCTCAAATTATGACAATTCTGGCTTTAGTTTCAAACGGAAGGGCACTTTATTGTTTGTCTGTTGGCTGTTGTAAACATCCCCTATATAATAATAGCCTAAGTTATCTGTCCGTCTGTCCTCGAATTTATGAAGCGGTTGGACCAGTAAATGCTAATGATGTGGCCACTAGATGACGTCTTTGTACGCCTATTAAATTATATACGTTATATTATACGGAACAACTCGTAGAGCACGGTTTTCTAAAGCTATTACTTATTGATTGAACTAAGAAGTTTACCCAATTTAAGGGCAGCAATTGACTTACAAATTCAGCCTTAAAAATTTAATTTTGCTCACCAGTAAATGCTAATGATGTGGCCACTGCATGACTTCTTCATACGTCTATTAAATTATATACGTTATATTATACGGAATAACTCGTAGAGCACGGTTTTCTAAAACTATTACTTATTGATAGAACTAAGAAGTTTACTTAATTTAAGAGCAACAATTGACTTAGAAATTGAACCTTAAAAATTTAATTTTGCTCACCAGTAAATGCTAATGATGTGGCCACTGCATGACTTCTTCATACGTCTAATAAATTATATACGTTATATTATACGGAATAACTCGTAGAGCACGGTTTTCTAAAGCTATTACTTATTGATAGAACTAAGAAGTTTACTCAATTTAAGAGCAACAATTGACTTACAAATTGAACCTTAAAAATTTAAAATTGCTCACTAGTAAATGCTAATGATGTGGCCACTGCATGACTTCTTTATATATCTATTAAATTATAGACGTTATATTATACGGTATAACTCGTAGAGCACGGTTTTCTAAAGCTATTGCTTATTGATAGAACTAAGAAGTTTACTCAATTTAAGAGCAGCAATTGACTTACAAATAAGGCGATTTCCCGCAGTAGGGAAAATTCTCAAATTATGACAATTCTATCTTTAGTTTCAAACGGAAGGGCACTTTATTGTTTGTCTGTTGGCTGTTGTAAACATGAAAATGAATGGGAAGGCCATTATAGCAGATCGTGACGTTGCGACAAATTGCCTTATGTAGGGAGACTTTAGAGGAGTATGAAGATAAACACGTTATTGAGCGTGTACTAGATAATTCTCAGCCAAAACACAAACCATTTTATTACCTGCTTCATGGGGTACTTTACAATGCTGGAAAATTAAAAATTTTACTGATCCCGTCATATGACGGGCTATATGCTAGTATTGGAATAACAGTTTATTACATTCAACATTTATAATATGATATCTTATATAATATAAATTAGTAATAAATTAAAAATTTCAGCCAGTTATAAAGAAATATTAGCACTTTGTATTATATTTCTGAAACTTAGATACAGTTGTTATTTGCTTAAGAATTTTTATTATTTTATTCTCTTATTAATTTTGACGAATAGCTATTATTTGTTAATTTTACCTATGCTATTTTATTTTATTTTTTATATAAAAACTTAATTGCAAGTGTTACAGTTTACATCCTTGAGGTTATACATTTTTGGAATTCGACTGCACTACAAAGCTATGTAAACATAAAAAAAAAAATAATATAAACTTTTCTCCAAAAAATATTCGTTTGTATCTTCTTTTATAAACTAATTTTTTTCCTTGAAAAGAGGGTAGAAGATAAGACTTCCAGACTCTGGGCCCAACTTTGCCTTGATCGGGCTCTGCTGGTATACACGTAAGAAAAAAGAAAATCAGTCATCTCTTGAGTTTTTTTTTTTTTTTTTATCTTGCTAATCATGATATACGCATATTATCAAATACTTCTACATTAATTACTCTACATATTTTACTGTAATCAAGTGGGATAATGGTAAAAAAAAGTTCCCCTAGTCTACTAAATACGCTCTCCACTAAGATCTAGAGAAGAATGTATGCATTTTACAAAATACACGCACTATTTAAGAAAAGTAAGATTCGTCAAGTTCGTACATTTTTTTCTTTTTTTAAAAAGCAATCAACTGTGTAATCAAAGTGATTTTATCTATAAGCTATGCAGTTTCATTTCAGCGTATTACTCTCTTACTTCCTTTCTTTGACCTTCATGTAATTGGACTTTAACTACCAGCCATATCAAAGTGGTTACAGACCTCTTACTGCCCAACAGTAACTACGGTTACTTCTATATTTAAATGAAAGCACAGTTTAAGTAATTTTCAGCTAAAAACCAAGGTTAATGGGAATAGAGAGAGATGTTTTCTTTTTCTTTACCTGGTCTTTGAACCGATTTCGCCAAAAACCCCAGTGACTCAGAAAAGTCTCCGAAACATTGGGTAGATCGGAGAGAGAACTGCAGTTGTGAATCGCAACTGTGGCCTTGAAAGGCAACGAAGCGTAAGATGGCAAATCTTTTGGCGGGATTTGCTATTTTCGTTAATGGAAATGTCTCACGACAGTTAACTCTTGGGGATTGCCTCGTGTTCCTGACCTTGTGATCTATATCGGATATTTCAGGCCTTGTCCAGGAAAGAGAAACTCGAGGTTATTGGATCTTGTCGCGTTTCAACCCTTATCTTTCGAGTTGCGTGACAAGACTAAAACCCTTTTCCCACTGGGCCCAGGCCTAGAGTCCATATCTAAACGGGGCCAAATGTTGGCCTAACATTTAATCTATTCACACCAAATATTTTAGTGAACATTAGGATCTTGTCACGTTTCAACCCCCATTTTTCGAGTTGCGTGACAACAAGACTAGGACCTTTAGCCCAAATAGGACCTATAGTCCTAGCCTTGGATCCACATCTTAACACTTGACATGCGGGTATACTTCACCGCCAACTTACGCGTGCTGCAGGCGTTTTTTCGTGAATCGCGCGAAAGTTTAGTTATTCAGAAAAATCACAGTAAATCGAAAACTACATTGTTTTTATCAACGAAACTTTTTTATTTTACACTTTAATATATACTGTATGATTATTCAACAAAAAAAACAATGTTTTTACGAAATCACAAAAATAAACGATTTTTAAAATTAAAGTCCGATAATCTGTCAGAGCATATTTCTTCATCACTATCTTTGTCCCAACGGCTCATTTTATCAATTTTGTATTCAACAATAAAAAACCAAGCTTCAAATTGACAAAACACGACTTGTATGTTCTGGAGCTAGGAATTCGATTGAAGACGAAATAAAGCAACAAAAGACCGAGTAACTCGACAATCATAACTTGTGGAAAGAAAAAATGCATAACAACGCAAACACGCATATAGTGTCACACATACATATAATTATACGTATTTAGTAGATTTGTGGTGGTTAGCGGGTATCCACCACAAATCTACTAAATACGTATTTTTACGTCACCCGCGCTCCAGTCACAGACTGCAAAAAACGTAAAAATACGTTGCCCGCACGCGAAGTGTTAAGGTGGCCAAATGTTGGTCTTATATTTAATCTCTTCGCCATATATTTTGGTGAACATTAGGATCTTGTCGAGTGTCAACCCGCATTTTTCGAGTTGCGTGAAAAAAGCCTTACTTCAATTAGGTGCGATATGCCCGGACCTAGAGCCTGCTATTAAAAAGGGTCAAATGTTCAGCCAAATTTATAGTTTAATAATTAATCTCTTCACACTAAACATTTTGGTAGACATTACAAAGTTTTTATAAATTATTAACTCGGAATTTGGAAATTTTATGCACATATATACTGAAGTATAAATAAATTAATCATTAATTTTTTTCTTAAAATCAATTAACATTTTTTACAAAATTTTTGCTTATTTTTAAAATGCTCTAAGCGATTTCATTTTTCATAGATTCCTACGAAATATTTACCAAACATTATTTTATGTATATAAAAATAAATCCGGATATATGTTTTAAATTTCGATTTTATGTAGATTATTAAACCTCAATTTAAGTTTCAAAAGCCCAAAGTTTTCATGAAAATTCTACATACAGACGTAAAAATACAGTGGACTTCGCTTGATGTGATCAGTTTGGGACACCGTGATTTTTATAACAATAACCGATTGATAACAATAAACGATATGCAAAATTAGATAAAGTACCTGACGAGCTCCGCTCGGAGAAAACAGGTATCGAAGCTAACTCGAAGATTTAAATTTTCAATTGTGATTTATCAACAATACATGCCATAAGAAAATTTGTGAACATTATAAAAGATAACCGGTTAAAGTGCACCATTGTAAACTTTTCTAAACAAAGTTGTTTGGAAAGGGAACTATTCTATACAAAGGTAAAGTTGGAAAAGTCATAGTAAAATGTAATTGATAACAAAAAAATTATACAATTAATAATGGTACAGTAAGCAGTGTAAAGATTGAATTGTGTTGAATGGAGAAGCATTCTGACAATGACGGTATCTTCTAGTTGTCCATTTGCGGGTATAATTGAGTTGATCGCTTGTTGTTCCAAAATTCCGGCTCCTTGAAGCATTTCATGTAGAGGTGCGTTCTGCATGTTGAAAATGTAGCTTGAAATCTGATGAATGTTGAAATGTCGAACTTTGTTGACGGTGATTTGAAATCGAAATCAGTTCCTTAACACGCTGCCACCGACGCACTGGCGCGTCAGAGCGGCACCTCCTGGTATGCCGACGACGCACTAACGCGGCGACGGACTTTGATAAGTTATATGCTCTGTGTTTAGTGTGGCTTTGGAAATTGAACGGCGAGGTTGTTTCGGCACGTTAGTGAAGCATTATTTTTTAATTTTTTGTGGTTGGTTTTCAAAATTTTTGTTTGCATTATTTTTTTTTTACTATATCGTTTATGTGTTATATATACTTTGCTACATTAATTTAATATTTAGAGTTGATAGAAAATAAAAATGGAAACTGATATCAAGGAATAAAGACAAATCAATAAAGACTTTTATTATTATTATTATTAATTCGTCAGAACTACAGCCAATCGATTCCTCATGGTCGAAAACCCCCGGGTACCAATTTTCACTTGGTTTGGACGCATGAGAAAAAAGTTTGCCCGCACCGGGGTTCGAACCCGGCCCTATCTGTAGCGCCGAACTACGTGACCTTAGCGCGTCAAAACCGATGCCAATCGATTCCTCGTGACCAAAAACCCCAGATCCCCAAGTTTACTACAGTTTATTAATTCTGGGGCGATTTTCGACTTGACAACCATTCCTCGTATTATAGTATAGGATTTACCCCCCTCCTTTAATTTACGCGTACTACATTTCAAAATAAAATGAAAAAACTCCATCTTATATTTATGAACTGTATATTATCCTTTAAGACATAAGAATTGTTTACATAATAAAAATAATTGATCAATTGTTGACTGTCTACAATTCTTTCTAAGAAGCGCATTGATAAATCATTCTTAATCAATGTTTTTAAAGTCATCGGAGCGGTGTTGTACTCCACGTTTCAACATTTTCAATGCAATTCAGAAGCTGAGGAATGTTTAACTGCGTTGCAGCATTGCGCTGACTCATATTTGGTAACCTGTCATAATGATTTAAAATTTCGATCTTTTGTTTTAATGTTAAATCATTTCGCTTTCTGGCTTCCATATCGAAAAACTGCATGTAAACGAGCAAGGCATAAAATGTGAATACGCTTATTTGTTGCCTTCTACTTATATGACAGCTATTGACCACCAGTAGGGTGTGCGTATTTCTGAAAAATTCCAGGAATGTGTAAATCCCACTCCTTTGTTTTTTCTCCTTTTCCCTAGGTGGAAGACAGAGAATTCTCGGAAATTAAAACAAGAACAAAGGGAAAGAGAAGAATGGGTTCCTTCTGAATACATTGTGAATATTCCTTTGCCAGCTAAAATGAAGTTCAAAAACTGATAATATTAACCGATGTAACGATCACATAAAGCGATAATTTTAACATACAAATGAATAGAGAAAATCGAGACCAAGTGATTTCGATAACAATAAGCGATTGATAACATTAACCGCGATCACATTAAGTGGAGTCCACTGTATTTCCAATAAATGGACTATTGAACTTTAATTTTATTAAAGGCTATATTTTAGCAATTATATCTCTGTATATTCAGAATAGAATTGGAGTATTGTACCGCATATAAAAAAAACATAAGTTTAAATGTAGTGCAGAAAAAAAGGTGTTAAAATTTATAATATGTACATGGGATATCCACATTAGATTTTTTGTAATAAGCCTTGTTATCAAAAGAATCAAGAACATAAGTAAGCAGTGATACTCAAAACGAATCCAAGAAATTTTTTATGGGTTGATTTTAGTTTCGTTTGGAGCACTGCGGTCTACTTTTTTTACAGCATGAGGTGTAATGAGACCCGGACCTATTGCTTAAAAAGCAGATTCCAAATTGCTACAAGGATTCATGACCCAGTGGGATTCGAACCCATATTCCCCGGTACTAAGTATCAACGCCTTAACCATTCGGGCATTGTCTGGCTTTTATGGGTTGATACATTTTCCAGAGAATAAACCTAATTTGATGTGACAGGTAACCAAAAAAATAAGAGAAAAAAACTATCATTTTTTGGTTTTGGTTTTTCATCAACGGATTCCTCTGTTTCTCCAACTGATTTAAATTTACCAGTGTCTTTAAAAATTATTTGCTTAGATTTCGATACTTCGCTCTGTTGTCCATATATATGATAGTCCATCCCCCTAAAACCATTCTGGCTACGGCCTCTTTAAAGGGGATAAACATATCTCATAGTGAATAATCCAGATTTTCCAGATTAGTATTTCCAAGATAGAGGGGACACATCACCTTCAAGAATTCGAATTTTCTGTTTTTATGTTTTTAAAATATTTAGATATTTCTGAATCGTATAAAACAAACCCCATTAAAATATTCGAATTAGAACCTGCTTAATCAAAAAACTGCACAATCTCTGCATTTAATATCATAGCTTTGAAGGAAACTATAACGAAAATATGTAAACTTTAAATGCATTTGACTGAAAATCATGTTTTTTTAAACATAAGCGAATTCTAAATAAAAAACTGTTACGTGTCCCTTTAATGCCCAGCGTTTCATTTTAGATACCACTAAAAAAATAGCTTGTAGAATTTTTATGCTTTCTTAGACGCAGTTTTCCTTTAGAGAATAAATAGAGGGCAATCTTATAAAAAATTAAAAAATTTTCAAGTGATTTCTATTACTTGTAATTTTTTTAATTTGGATCGACGCTTTTTGATTTTTCGAACAGGCGCTCATAAATTAACTTTTCCGTTCGGTACATAGATAGAAATCATGACAAATCTCTTATCTATTATCAAACTCTATTTTACAGTACGTATTCTACATGTAATACCAAATAAATCGTTTTTCGCGAAGTTTTTCTTTTTCATAAATGGCATCCTATGATGTTTAAAACGATGGCTGATCAGTAACGTGATGTAGCCTCCACACTATGGCCAGTTGTTCACCACTTCCTGATGGTGACCTCGAACGATGGTTCACGGGTCGCATCCACACGCTGGGCCACTGAAGGAGCTGAGCTCATTGATTCGTTCATAGGGTCTACTGCGCACTTAAGTTGCGCATCTGGCTGCCTTTGATCTTTGGAGAAAAACCGCTTCCGAAGCCATCGTCCGCCAAGGCTATTTTATCGTCTGCCGCCATCGGCCACGATAAGCCAAAGCCCCTCCAGACGGTGGTGATGGCTTGTAGTGGACCATAGTGTGGAGGCGCCTTGACATTCTGTGTTATTTAAAGTTGTTTAAACTTCCTATTTATTTTATTCATATTATATCACTTTCAAGTGATTTCTATTATTTGTAATTTTTTAATTTGGATCGACACTTTTTGATTTTTTTAACAAGTGCTCATAAATTTATTTTTCGGTACGTATACAGATAGAAATCATGACAAACCGCTTATCTATTATCAAACTCCATTTTACAGTACTTATTTTACATGTAATACCAAATAAATCGTTTTTTGCGAAGTTTTTCTTTTTTACAAATGGCATCATATGATGTTTAAAACCATAGCTAATGTGACGTTCTGTGGTATTTAAAGTTGTTTAAACTTCCTATTCATTTTATTCTGTACAGTTCGTAATAACTAAAGAACTGCATCGATATGTAATCGGCAGAAATGGCTCGGCCATATAAAGGGCTATATTGCTTTCAAATTTTCACAGTAAATTCATTATAAACCCAAAATGAAACTCTAAATACTTTTTCCGTTGTTGTTTATTTTATTTGCCATTTATAGTATTTGAAATGAAATTTTAAATATTATTTTGGCCTTTTTGAAAATTCAATCCCCTGGTATAATACATCTGATACTTTTTTAATAATTTAAATAGTTAGCGAATAGTTAGCGCTGACAATTATTAACAACTTCAAAAATAGTAAGAACCGAAATAATTACTCCCACCATAACTAAATTACTAAATCCCAAAAAATGATAAGAACAAAAAAATATTCCAAACCAAAGCATCTTGTTTGATTTAAAATATCTTGATACTTTTTTAACAATCTCAAAAATAGTAAGAACCGAAATAACTACAGCCACCATAACTAAATTACTAAATCAAAGAAAATGATGAGAACAAAAAAAATTATTTACTAAATCCCAGAAAATGATTTTAAAAAAAAAATTGACTTAGGCGACTGTAAACCAAAAAAACAGCTAAGATGCAAATTTCTCGAATAGTGCCGGGTACTAACGTAAGAAATCACGTGCACCAATGGGGTGCAAGAACACATTAGAGCTGCCATACCCCACCACCAAAGTCAGGGCAAACACACCAACCAACTCATCGCCCCATAAAATAGCCAAATTTGGCGACAAAAAAAAACGGCGTCTATAATGCATCTGTACCGCGAAGTATACTAATTGTTTACAAAAAAGAAAAAATTATAATGAAACTCACTTTGTGTTATAGTAAGTCTGAACACAGTGCGTCAGAAAAAAAATTAAAAATTTTCGTAACAAGCTCCCATTGTTCACTTTATAAAAAAGTTCTTATTAAAAAAAAAACAGTAAGTTCAGCAAAACTAATTATATAAATGGAAAACAAATGCTGAAAATCCCATGAGCTTACGATATTTAAAAAAGATATGGTAAAGTGAAAAGTAAGAAAAAATCTTCTATTTAAAGTTGCTTAAAGGTGTTATGTCCCTTTAAAGAAGAAATATTCATTTATTAATGTAATATACTTTATTCTATACATAAGAAAAACGTTGGTTTACAATATGAATGAATAACAAACAACATTCATACATTTTTTATACATTTGTGAATGAAGAGGTAGGAAGCTATATACTGGTATCTGAAACCAAGGTTAAGATTTTACGACTGACATGGATTTTAAAGCTGCTCAGAATGTGATACAAACACCAGATCTTAGCCTTGGTATAAGCAAACCTCGTTTACAACATGATGGATAAAGTATTTATAATGACATTCTGGAAGAAATTCATCTTTCAAAGATAGCACAATAGTACGATTTTATTTCAGTTTAGAAAAACATTCACATAAATTAAAAACACAATTTCTAAAATACAGTACACTTCCGAGTATCCGGCTTCCGTACTATCCAGCCTAGTTTTATTTTATCGTAATTAAATGAGGAAGACAAGGCGTTGCATTGACAACAATGTCATTGTATAGAAAAAGTGCATGCTTGTAAACAAATACGAGTGCTGACTACAACTCAACTTTTCGTTGGCAAAACATTGCTTGTTTTCATTGTACCTTATGAGCTTCGATATGGATCACGTATACAATAAAACTAAATTTTACTTATGGGTAGGGGAAAGAAACATCAGAAACTGGCCAAGTAATTCAAAATAGACTTTTTTTAGCACTTACAAAATTATATATATTTTTTTATATTAAAACACTTTACTCAGTACTTTTAAGTGTCATAATCAAAGTATAACTACTTTGATTATGTTAACAGGCACAATAAACTATTACATAAATAAGAATATAATAAAAATGTGCAAAACCTGATCATTTTATGGACACAAAATAATTACATTTATAGCTACAGTACTTCTCACAAAAAGATAGAAAATACATTAGAAATATGAAAAAAAAAAACTTAGTAATAATAAAAAAATTCTTAGACCATAAGAATGTTATATAATCTATTACATTATAGTAAGGTTAACGTTTTATTACCATTCTGAAAATGTTTGCCACAAATTCTCGAAGAACTTGGAGTCCAGTCTTACCTTTTCAAAGCTTTTATCCAAAGCATTCGCAATGTAGGATCGTTAGGAAAGCAATAAAATCCAATATTTTCACCTTTTTTGAAACGCTTAGTACAGCCGCACGTACAACAGCTTGTCACCCTTTTCAGATAATTGACAAAATTAAAACCCCAATAACAAGCACAATCCGTAGGAAATTCAAATGTTTTGCCAACGAGGAAGTTGAGCTGAAAGTTTACTGCACCTGAAGTCAGGCGCACATTCTCTATTGGAAACTGGTGTCTGCTTAGATCCTCCCACGTGTCGTGTCCAAAATACAAGTTGTGGCATGAAAAAAGCAGCGTTTTGCTCGTTGTTCATTGTTTCTTGAATATGCAACAGACCTCAATTGTTGCCGTTGTTCTTAATTGTAACTACACAGATCGTATAGTATTCGTAATTGTTCTTGGAATATGCTTAATGCTTTTTTTAAGTGTACCACAGTGAAGATTTCAAAATGGACGATAAATGAAAAACAGTTATAGTGACTATGGAGGAGAAATTAAGCACTGTACGACTAGACTCTGGTGTAACAGCAAAAATTATGGATTCATATTTAAGAAAAGTACAGTGGGGGACTGAAAAAAAAAATGAAATAGAAATTGAAAAGTAGTGTAAAAAGTAGTTTGTAATAGAAATTGAAAAAAGTGGAATAAGAAGTGAGAAAATACGTATTATAACGAGGAACTTAGTTATACAAACTTTGTCTTCTGGTATTGGTCAGCAAAGAAATGAGTTCATGGAATTCCCGCCTATCCGGCTTTGTGTTATATGGCGTTCCCTTCCGTCCCATTAGGCCGAATACTCGAGAGTGTACTGTACATATTTTGGGAGATCAATAAAAACGTATCCTTAAAAATATATAAACATGTAAGCGTTCAAATTTATTTTATAATATTAAAAACAACAGGCTTTCTCATAGATTTGGTTTTAAAAAATTAACGTTGAGAAAAAAATACTGCATTAGGCTTAATGTTCAATTAATAGCTAATTTTCACTTTCGCAACATTTTGGGAACGTTTTCGAAGAATTTTCAACTTAACCGGAACTAGGGCCTTTGTCACCCGTGACTTGCGCCCCAATCATCATATATAGTGGAGAAAATATATAAACATATTTTTTCTTTATATAATATATTCTAAATGTACTCGCACTTCACAAATTAAGAAGCAAACGTTATATTTATGTATCACATAAAAAGGAAAGTTATTTGCAATTATCATACGCCAATAAGTCGATAACTTCATCGTAGTTTTATACGTATATCTTTAAGCATTTTTAAAATTTTAATTATTAAAAACAGTTTAACTTGTTTTCAGCCTTTAAAAAAATCCATTTACAGAAACGTCACGAAGTAGTTAAGAGAAATTAGGCAGCTGCGATAGATTAGACGGCAAAAGCATCAATCCCGAACCGAAAGGTTGTGATATGGGGGCTTGAGCCTTTCAAAGATCCGCCATGTTCATTAATAACGGCTGGGGCACTTAAAATAGATTCGTAATCGAAATAATCTCCAAGTTCCCAAACGTTACCTCTGAAGGTAGACCAAGCTACTTCAGAAGTAATGTTAAAAACTCATTCCTCGGGGTCTAATCTTCTGCTTAATCCTTTCTTCTAAATTACAAGGACTCGCTTTGTTTGTCTGTGTTGTCGTAGGGAATGATCTTGGGAGCTTATATGGAGCTCCCTTAATAAAACGGCTATATAATATATACAGCTTGGCACTGCTATAAAAGCAAGTACCCCGCATTGGAAATAATAACAAGATATATTATTGAACAAGATACAAGAGCAAGCCAAGCTTGGGAATCAGTTGGTCCCTGCTTTTAAATTACAGCGATTCACTTGAGCAAAGTCTTGCATTCACCCTAGCGGAACTCTTCAAAAACGAAAGGCAACCCTTCGCCTGAATTGGAGTAGCCTCTGGCTCACAAGCTTGGCTCGTCCAAGTGGCATTAACAACAACAACAAAGAAAAAAATCATTGTATTCAATTAATTTTCCTGACTAGTTGATACCATGGCGCAGGATTTTCAAATGTTATAAACACAATGCAAGCAAATGACGATTCCCAAGAAGATGACGATCAAAGTTACATTTTTGAGAAAACGATTTGTTACATACACTGCAAGCGAATGGTTTCTCTCCACTATGGGAGCGAAGATGAACATCTAAGGTGGCTTTCTGAGAAAAGGATTTCTCGCATATACTGCAAGCAAACGGTTTTTCCCCTTTGTGCGAACGAAGATGAACATCTAAGGTGTATTTTTTCGAAAAGGATTTCGTACATACATTGCATGCAAATATCTTCTCCCCAATGTGCGAATGGAGATGAGTTTTCAAGTCCGATCTATCAGTAAATTCTTTTTTACACACACTGCAAACTAGAGGCTTGTCCCCACCATGGGAACGAAGATGATGAAGTTTCAAGTGGCAACTTTGAGCAAATGTTTTCTTACATATATCGCAAATGTATGGTTTCTCCCCCGTGTGGGAACGAAAATGAATCTTTAAGTCGGAACTGTTAGTAAATGCTTTCGTACATACCCCGCAAACAAACGGTTTCTCTCCAGTATGAGAACGAAAATGAACTTTTAAGTGACCTTTTTGAGTAAAGGATTTTTTACACATACTGCAAGCAAACGGTTTTTCTCCAGTATGCAAACGAAGATGAACAACTAATTTGCATTTTTGAGGAAATGATTTGTTACAAATGCTACAATCAAAAGATTTTTCCTTAGACTTATCTGAGGATGGGCTTTTATCCATATTAACAACTAATACAATTTGGATTAATATATTCTGAAGGCAAAATACCGTTTTAAAGTGGCACAGGACCAATAAATATGATAAAATTCTATACTATACTTCTAATAAAATGAATGCAAGAATTTTTTGTACTACATATATCTAAGGTATATACTTTAATTTGTAATACGAAGAAAAATAAAATGTATACATACGAAAATTATATTAAAAGTTTTAAATATACTACAACAAATAATAAATAAAAAATGCTATCATAATATTTAAGCATATGTGAAAAATTGCAGACAAAATAAATTAATGAAACATTTATTTTTAAATTAAAATCAAAATAAATATAGACAGTTATATATATTGTAATTGTCTACTATAATCACCATATATTTGTTTACCACCCGTTGGCAACAATAGTATCGTCCATATATTTGTTTATCACCCGTTGGCAACTATAGCCTTGTTGCTGTTTTGTATTGATTGAAATGTTAGCCTTTTTACGATGAATAAAGCTTTCGGTTAAATCTAATTAATGGCTACTCGATGTTTACAATACAAATTAAGAAATGAGGATAAGGATAGAAAACTCAATAAAAATATTTAAATTTTCTTCACTTTTTTAATAGTAGAAAAATTATACATCAAATATTGATATTTTTTGGTTTAAGCAGAGTATAAAGAGGCAAATATATGGATAAAATTTTAGAAATGTAGCATATCTAGCTTTTAAGTAACAGTTTGTACAAATTCTAAAATTATGAAGCTGAGAAAATAAAGTTTAAAATGCTAATAACAGTCAGAGTGGCATACAATGAATCACACAAAAAGTATAACTCAACTAGTACGAATTTTTTAATACGGTTTCTTGATGAATGTACAGAAAAGTTTGTATATTTAAAAAATTAAAAATAGAATTTTTGAAGGCTAAAGGTCTTGTGACCACTTAAATAAAAAATAGTACATTAGATAACAATACTCTTTCTTAATATGACAGTTTTTATATTTAGTAGATATATATATTTTTCGAAAATCGTTTCTTAATATGTGTCTGTTATTTTATATAATACTCCAACACTATGATAGATCACAAAGATTAGTCTTCATTTCTGTTTTATAACATGAGAACTAATATAGATATGTACTGCTGCTTAAAAATTATACCTTATTAGAATTATACTTGTTTTGATATTTTCAGTTTTAAAAGTTTGTATTTTTACTTTATGATTTTCATTTAAAATTTTACAGCTGTACAAATTCTTCCATTGAAGTACATGCATAGGCACATCAATGCAATATTCAGCAGACCTGTCAAGTACCAACTGTAAGGGAATGCTCTAAAATACATGCAACCTGTAAAATAATAAAAGAAAAAAAGATATAGTAAAAGTATAAGTGGGCAGTTGGAAGTGAGGAGGATAAGTTTTACCTTGTTACACATTAACTTTAACTTGAACTATAACTGCTTCAAAACTTTTTTTTTTTACTCTATGTAATGTTTTTTGATTTATCATGCTTTTTATTCTAAATAAACAGCTTTATATCTATGGAGCTCTTTTGCAAAGCTCCATAAAACCATTTTACTCTGAGATAACTCCATGATTAATTTTACCTCTGAGAAATTTTTTCAAAAAAAGGAAGATGTCAGTCTATCCCAATTATTTTTATTAATAATTGTTTTAGTGAATCTTTTTATCTTTTCTATATAGGGCATAATTTGACGCCTTAACCTAATGCCCTTTCCTAAAGAACAATTACATACTTAATAACTTTTAAAAATTGACATCAGTAAAACTTTATACAATTTGTTGGTTGATTGATTTTCAGTGACACAAGTAATTAGGTATAATTAAAAAATGTTAATTGTAATATTTTGTTTCCCAGGAAATTGTTAACTAAAATTAATAATTCATTAATCCTTAATGCATTCATTATAATAAAATATATTACCTAATTTTTCAATTAAATTTGATTAAAAAACCCCACAAAATTAGCCTAAATTTCAAACTGGATATATTTAGCTAAATCAATAAAATAACACATTAAAATTATCAAACTATTACTTACCAAGCTTTGATTCCTCTAAAAAAATTAATTTATTTTCAATATTCCAATTTTTTTTTAAAAAGTCATATTTATAAAACTGATATATAACTTCTATTTAAATGATATAACTAAAATTTTATGAATTTAATATCTTTAAGCATAATAATGATTTTATCAATAATACAATTGAAATTTTTAAAAGAAAATAGAATGCTATTTATAAAGCCTGGTCTGTTTTAGACGACTACTGAAAGTAATGGACAATAAAGCAGACAGAAAAAAGATTATCAATGTCAACAATTAAATCCTTCTTCAAAGTAATTGCTTAGAATTAAATATTTCATTGGAAAGCCAATCATCTGACAAACTTTCCTTCTTTTTTTGTCAATTATGTGTGATGTATATGACAGGGCGAATTACCTAACCAAATTATAGTATCATTACTAGAAATAAATTATCCATTAAAGAGTTAAAAAGCTTATTTGCATCATTAAACTAATAAAATAACTTGCTTTCAAATGTGACTAAACTTTTGAACTAAGATCATCCTAGAAAGAAATCCTTTCAAACTCCCCAATCGTGATCTAAGGATAGTAACAACATATTTAAAAAGCACTACAATTATAGAAAAGTATTAATTTTATGTCTGCATAGGATGGATAATATATCATTCAGTCTTAATCAACAACAACCATTTTAATTATAATCCATCAAAACCAAAAGTATCTTTAGAGACTTATCATAGATCTGTTTATCAAATCAATAAATTTGTAACACTCCTTTGACCCTTTGAGGAAATGTCAAGAATAATCATTTTCTTTCTGAAATGTGTCAATTATTAAGAGAGGGGCATGCAAACATAAGAAATTCTTTAATATATACATATATGTGTGTCTGTGTGCCTAAAAAAATGCGAGAGGGTGATATATAAGTGTTATTACATTTAGCATAGTGCTACAATATGAATATTGAAAAAAAAATTATTGTTCAAAGAGGGAATATATGTAAAATAAATAAATAAAATAATAATAATGAGTACAATGCATGATGGTTTAATTTAGGACCCCAACAGAGGGAATGCAACACAAATTAAAGTTGGGACTCAATTAGTTTTTTTTTTTAGTAATTTTTTAATGATTTTTCACATTACCTCTCCTACCAAAACGAGGCAAATAGGTAATATTATTTTCAAATTCTCGTTCTATCTTTGCCAGTACATCTGGCACATGGAAGATACTTAAAAAATGTTAAATTTAAAATATGTTTATACGTTTTCAAATATTCAGAAACAAAGTACGAGTTTCACTTTGATCCTGATAATTTCATATAAATCTAAATAGTTGCCTGCCTTTTTTAAATATTGTATAAATTGTGATAGTTTTTTGTATAAAAATATTATTACTGTACTTTCAATTCAAGTAAAAAATTAATCAAAATTTCGTGTTTTTCACTTTTAAAATTTCATATTGAACAGAAAAAGCCTAGTGTAGGAGTTTTACTTTGACATATTTTATACATAAAATAGTTAAGCAAAGTATTTATGAGTCTTTTAGTTAACCAAAGATATGTGCAAATGTTTAGTTAAATTAAAATTTGGGAAACAAAATTATTCAAAGGAAGAAAAAACATCACTGCAATTACACAAGTTGAATAGAAAATTTGACAAATAATGTCATTAACATTACCATTAAAAACTCGTTTACTTTGCAAATAACCCTAGTACTATAAAGAATTGCAATATGTAATTATAAAGTAAACATTATTTGTTAGTAAACATTTCATTCTTCCGTGTTTACAATCATACGTGTATTATAAGAGGAACGTCTATATGTTGATTAACCACCCCGAAACTAAAACTTTTGTGCAGTCAAGCGCATGCGCTCGATATAAGACAAGGTAAAAAGAAAAATTGTAATGTAAATTCAGAAAAAGGTTTACATTACGTTACGGTATGCATAAACTATAACAAATGTTGTTGATTTTAAGTTTTTGTACGTAATTAAGGGGAGTCAATTTTGAACCTTCAAAAATTGCTTTTTATGTCTCATTTCTAAGACTTTCAACAATTCATATTTTATAGAAATGAAACAGATTAAAATTTTCCATTTAAAAAATGTAAAATCAGTAATACGTTTAACTGAAATTTTGATAAAATATGAAGAATGTAAACTTTAAATGCATTATTTCTTACAAGGACTATAAATTTAAAAAAAAATTAAATTTACATATATTCAAAATATTTAAAATTACATATTTGGTGATTCATCTTTCCACAAAGGAAAGGAAAAGTAACTACATTTGAGAGAATTTTTAAAGAGAATCTAGGTACCAAACCAAAATATCAAGATACTATCTCACCAACGATAATCAGAATTTGTATAGTAAATAATGCTGATCACCTCTAACCAATTTTTGTGAGACTAGTCATAAACGCCTGACATTAATAAAATGTAAAATACTTTTAACTCTCGAAACGATCGCTCTGTTACCACAGCAACAAAGTAGATTTTCATTTGAAAATAAAAAAAAGCAAAATTGAAATTAAAAAATAAAATATTCCGTACAAAAATATTTAAAATGAAATAATTTATATAAATCCTTACAAGTGTTAGGGCTTTTTATTATATTTACTTGTTGACAAGTACCAAACTTGTTTTATCTTGAAGCACGTTTTACACGCTATTTCATGAATTACTTAAAAGATTTTAATCATTTTAGCACGAAATTAGAAGAAAAATCTATCACATGACTCCAAAATATAATTCGATGTAGATAAATTCTTATGGTATAAAGCATTATAGACCATTATAGACATTTTAAAAAATTAAGAAAAAAAGAAAGAGCGGAGAGTAGAAATTGCATTTGTTCCATGTTTGGCGTTATGGATCAATAAAGTTATTCTCGGAATGGCAACAAGCTCAGCTGCTTTATATTGTTTTGTTCTAAAGGGATTTATGAGCAATCAATTTTAAATGTCGAATTAATGCGCTTCAGGATTATTTTCTTTTCTAACACAAGCAGCTCATTATGCACGTCTATATGTGCAATCTTTCGTCTTCAGAAAGATTTTCTTTTTGTACTATGATATGTGCAGTCTGATTTTAGTAGTAAATTTTATATTTAAAAGGTTTTAAATTTCAGGTGGCTTTAACTTAACAATTTTAAACTATGGCGCGGGAACGTGTAATATTAAATGTTTACGATATGGTACAGTTAAATAATATTTTTACGATTTGTAATATGTATTTTAATGAAGTTTGTTTTCAAATTATAATATTCAAATTTATCACTATTTAACTATGCTAAATTTGCGTACTGTAAATATCTTATAAGTGATTGCAGTATTTTTCAAATTTATTAATTATTTTCTTACTAACATTTCCTTTTAAAATCAACAAAGATAATTAATTTCCATACAGTTATTACTGCATGGAAATAAGGATATATGATCATCCAATTTTTATACATTTGTTTATACTTTGGCTGTATTATTTTTCTTCACTGAGGTTTAAAATTGATTATTCAAAAGTTTTCTGATTTTGTATATATAAATGTACATATAGAAAATTGCAAAAATAACAACTATTCATAATGATATTCATTACATCTTATATACCTTAATTATTAGTTCATTTTTATTAAAATTGTTTTGCTGTTGTTTCTAAAGTTACTGTTCTTAATTTAGTACTGGATAAATGACTATACAGCTCCCCTTGGACTTGGAGTTTTCCATTCTGGAGTCGAAGTGTATGGTGCAGGTATATATAATATTTTATTTTTTCAGTAGATTAATTATCAACTATGAATTCAGTTGTTTAGCTAATCATAGTTTATCACTTGAAAATTTCTTTATATTTTTAAATAGCTAAAGATTTAACAGTTTATTTGCGAATATTATTATTTATTGATTTACATATGAAGGTACTGAATTAAGTTAAGATGTAAAATAATTCAAGTATTATAAATACAGAAAAAATAGAATTAAAACAAACTATAAACTTTTATTTTGGAAAAACCTTGAAATGAATATAGTAAAATATGCATTGATAGAATAATTTCAGTATAATATTAATTTACTGTATCAACATTCTGATTAATTTCAAGTTTTTTATTGTGTTAGAATACGAAAATGCAGAAATTTCCAACTTTAGAATTATATAGTTTATTTTTAATTTTAATTTATTAATGTGTATTATATGAAGCTCATAGCTGATGATAATAAGTTATGAAAAATTAATATAATTAGTATATTAAGGAATATAGACAGTAAAATTAGACTTTTGTTTGTTTATTTTTTCCAACTATTAGTAAGTATAAAATAAATACTATTTTTCATTATTAAATGCTTAAATTATTAGTTCTATCATTTTGTTAATTTATTATTTTTGACTTTTTATCATTTCTCATCATTCTTAATCTAACAGATGAATATTTTTGTCATATTTACTTACAATCTTCATATTTTTATTATATATATATATATATATATATATATATATATATATATATATATATATATACATTTGCTAATTTTTTCAACTGTTCAATATGTTGTCAGGATAAAATTATTTGTGGCTACTACACACACACACATATATAAGTGCTTAGCAAAGTTTACTCTGCAGTATTACTTATTTTACCAGATTATGTTTAATACCCATTTCTGTAAGGCAAGGCAAATATAATTTAATATTAATATTTTTTAGTATGTAAGTGTATAAAATTACATCTTTTATCAATTAATAATGTAAATTTTAGAATTTGATATTTTTTAGTGGCCAGTTGTAAAATATTTTTTCTGTAAGGTGTAAAAAATACTTTAAATGATTTTTCTCTTCACTGCAATTTTTAGAAGACAGTTTCTAGTAAAAAATAATAAATGTATAAATTATTATTCCTTAATTTTTTAAAGAAACAAGTAGAGAGGAAGCTGAGGCATTGCTGTGTGTGTACAATACTACTTACAGCTGTTACTTTTAAGAAAAAAAAATATTTTTATATTTCTGAATTTTTCCTTGATTATGTAAACATTTTGGATTAAAAATGTAACTGTACTACAATCTAAATAAATTTAGATATACTTGTATGAATAGTACTTTTGTTGATTTTAAAAATATTTTTTGGCACTTGAGCATAGAAAAAAAATTTTAGCTTTTCAAAAAATCTTTCAAATATTTAAGCCTAATACATTATACTCTCAGCATTACATTATGTTAAAAACTTCATGAAAATATTCTCATAACTTTTAAAGTTAAATCATCTGAGCCATAACTGAAGTACCATAATAAAAATATCAATCATAAAAGTAATAGCCATAAGGTTAACCAAAAATATCTTCTTCACAAAGTGTGTTTAAGATTTTTATTTTACATCTGCTCTTAGTTTATCAGAACAAAACATAAAATGTTTTCTAGAGCTAAAAAAATATTTCAAATAAATCAATAAATTATCCTTTTCGTTTTTGGTCAAAATCGCCTGTATTAACATAGTAAGGGGATTTAAAGGGACCAAGTAATTGTTTGCATGTGAAATTAAGGTTTTTCAATTCAGAGAAAGTGTAATCAATTGAAATAGTTTTAAAACTTTTTATTCAAACATTATCAGATTTATTTTTTATTTTTATTTATATATTTATCTTTATTTATTTATTTATTTACTTTTATGCTGAAATTTTATCATTATTGTAAGTATTTGAGTAAGGGGTTTTAAAGGGACCAAGTAATTGATTTCATGTGAAATTAAGGTCTTTCAATACAGAGAAAGTGTAATCAATTGAAATAGTTTTTAAAACTTTTTATTCAAATATTATCAGATTTATTTTTTATTTTTATTTATTTATATATTTATCTTTTATTTTATGTAGTTATTTATTTATTTTTATGCAGAAATTTTATCATTATTGTAAGTATTTGAGGTAGTATACTTTACAATTTTTTTCCTTTGAAGTCTTCTTGGAAGTATTAGTAGTATAATATAATTTTAATGTATTTTTATTGTTTTAGAGTTTGCTTATGGGGGACATCCATTTAGCTTTTCTGGAATATTTGAAATTCTTCCTAGAGATGCTGCTGAACTAGGAGATCATTTCAGATTTAAGTATGTAAATCTATAGATAATTATTTTCATATTTTTACTACAGATTTATTTACAAAAATTGATTGGTCTATAACTTTTCCTCCTTTTTTTTAATATTATTAAATTAGGCATTTTTTAAAATTCTTATTATTTATATTGCTTTTAAGTAATATCATACTGTTATTCCAGTGTGTTTCATTCCTTCAACAAATCAGTATCAGTTTAAACTGATTTTCATAAATTTATGACCTGAACTAAATGAAATTATAAATATTTTGATGTGTTCTATTCAGTATCAGCCAAAGATAAAGTCGGGGTTTTATTTGCATGTGAAGAGACACTTTTGTTTTTCATAAAAATTGTATTTTAAGTACAAGTGTCATGCTTTAATTTGTTTTAAAAATTAGTACTTGAAATGTAAAATAATATTATAGTAAACAAAAGAATGTAGCTATAAAAAACCCATTAAAATTATATACACTGTAATACAAAACATATCATCCCCTATATAATAACAGCCTAAGTTATCTGGACGTCTGTCCTCGATTTTATGAAGCGGTTGGACCTGGAATGGATAGAGGCATCCATAGTTAGCAAAATTCATAGTGAGTAATGTTTATCTTTTCCTCAACTATAGATCCGATTCTAAAATAAATTGGTATAAATATGCTTCATATCACAGCGAAAAATATTGCCTTCTTTAAAACGTTTGAAATCCACCCCTTCCCCTCTTTTCAAGCTTTTAATGCCATTATTTCAACTCCTATTTTCCCAGGTTAAGAGTAAGCGATTAAATTTTATCAATTTGCCCCATAATAAATAGGTAAAAATAACATTTTTCTAGCATTATGACGTCATTCCTTTAGCCATCTCATTGAATCATTTCTTATTTTAAATTATTTAAATTATACCTTATTTTCATACGTTTTATCATTGAACCTAGATATTACGTAAATAATTTTCTTTTATATTTGGCTTAAATAATAGATTAGGTACATATGTGATAATTTTAAATTGAATCAACGATTATTTTTTGTTGCAAGATAATTCTCAGCCAAAAAACAAACCATTTTTTTACCTACCTCATAGCGTACTTTACAATTTTGAAAAATTAAAAATTTTACTGATCCCGTCATATGACGGGCTATATGCTAGTTACATTAGATTACTGTATGGCAAAAATGATATTTACTTGTTATGAGTTACAAATTATTAAAATAAACTAATAAAATAACTATAATACAAATTTAAATTTTTCTATTCTTGATTTCATAAATATTTATTTATGTATTTAAATTTGTTTATAGATTTTATAGCTTTTATGTAGTTAAAATTTAATAGATTTTTAATTATTTATATAGATTATGTTTATCCCTATAAAATAATTTTCCTTTGAAATTTTGTGTAGAAAAAATGAATTATGTGTCATAAATGCAAAACCATATATTGCCATTGTTTATACTCTCATCAGGTCTCTCTAGTTCTACTTTTCATGTTTAATTTGGTTTATTGAAATATTATATTCATTTTTAAAATATGGGGTTGATTCCTGATTTAAAAACTTGTCCTTAATTAGAAATAGATCTTAAGTTAAATTCTTTTTGTTTAAATTGTCTACAGGGAATCTATAGTTATTGGTTATACTGGTTTTACTGAACAAGAAGTGAGGCGCATTATTGAGGATATGGGAAAGGATTTTAAAGGAGAAAGCTATCATCTTATGAAAAAGAATTGTAATGATTTTTCTGGAACTTTAACACAGGTAATTTTATTTATTTATTTTAATTTACTTATATTTTACTTTCCAAAATTCTATTATATTTTAAAATTGGATTATATCTGTTTTATGTTAAGAACACAAAGGCCATATAATTGATAAATACCCATTAATCCTTATCTAACCTTATTTACAGTATGTAGTTTATGTATGTAATAAAAAAAATTTTTTAATATTATAGCTGTGACTTTAAAATAATATTCATAATAATGTTTATATTTTTAAGAATGTCCGAAACCATAATCAGTAATATTTGTGACTTTCTTTTAGATTAAAATAGAATTTAAAAGCATCTTTAGTACAAAATTTTTATGCATATGTACACATTACATTAAATATTTCTGAAAATATGTCTATAAAATATTAAATTATTCAATTATAAAAAAAACCCTGCTTTTTGACAAAAATTAAATCTTAATGCCTACTTTTAAAATGAATTTGTTTATTAATACTTTTTAGGTATGGAATTTAATTATAGAATTTGAAATTTGTCAAATTATTAAATTAGGTATTTAATTTAATTCAATCAACCTGGATTTTTTTGGTCAAAGTTTGACAAAATAGATATAGTTTAGATAAAGTATATGCAAATACCAGTAATTATATCAGTTTCTTAGTTGAATACAAAATGACTAATTTCAAATATGTAGTTGTGAAGGGTGCTTATTTCTGTGTGTGTTTGTTTTTATACAAATGTACACATAAAACATATTTTATATCTTTTTGCGACTAACAGTGGCCTGAGTTAAATTTTCAATTTTATTTTATGAAAAGCATCAAAGGAATTCAATATAATATCTACATAATATATATATATATATATATATATATATATATATATATATATATATATATATATATATCTGTATATAATCCAAGAATTTTTAAGGCATTTTATAGACTTAAAGTGGGTAATCAACTTATATACAAATTCATAAAACAGATGTATATGCCCTTCTTGGAAACATTTTTTGCTGTTGGTGACCACCAAAATAAATTAAAGGTTTTTTTTTAAAGGAGAAAATAACTATTAATTTATGACAAAATGAAAGAAAACCTTTAGATATCGTTACCAGAGTTGTGAAACTATTGTCATTGGCATTTAAGTAGAAATATTATAGTTCACACAGTGTAGTGTCGCAAACTCAAATTGGGTGCTGCTGCAGTAATTTAGAAAAGTCAGTGTAAAATTAATAAAATCAGCAAGAAGTAACTAAAAAATTTTAATTTTTCTTCATCACTGTCAAAACATGCTAAAAGATGCTCTTGTAATTGTCTTTTGGTATGACTCTGCCTCCATGGTACTTAAATTGCTTGCTAAGAGGAAAAAAGTTGGAGCAGCATTGATGTAGTGTTTTACTTTACAGCAATTTGATTGGAAAATATTTCTCCTGTTTTATCTGTTCTTGTTTGGCGCAGTTTGTCCCTAGTGGAATTAGCGCCATTAAGCTTCAACCAACCAACCAACCTGTTTTACCTGCTTGATGACATATTTGACCATTACAGAAATTTTTATTTTCATTTCGGCCTGTATATGAATTTTGAACTTTGGGTAAATTTTTAAAGAAAAATCGCACTCTCAGCTTATGCGTGAATCCCCTATATAAAAATAGCCTAAGTTATCTGTCCGCAAATTTATGAAGCGGTTGGACCTGGAATGGATACAGGCATCCATTCAAAGCGAATAAAGTTTATCTTCTCCTAAACTATCGATCCGATTCTAAAATAAATTAGTATAAATATGCTTCACATCACAGCAGAAAATACTGTAGTCTTTAAAACGTTCAAAATCCACCCTTTCCCTCTTTTCGAGCGTTTAATGCCATTATTTTGAGCCCTATTTTCTCCGGTTAAGAGCAGCCGATTAAATTTATCACATAATAAATAGGTAAAAATAACATTTTTTTTCCAGCATTATGACGTCATTCCTTTAAACATCTCATTTAATCATTTCTTATTTTCAATTATTTAAATATCGTCTGCAGTATTTTCATATTTTTATCACTGAATTTAGATATCATGTAAATAATTTTCTTTTATATTTTTATTAAATAATATATTAAGTACATATGTGTTAATTTTAAATTTAAACATCGATTATTTTTGCTGCAATGAAAATTTTATCACCGGTATTAACAACAAATACATTTAATAAAAGTCTAGGAGCCTATTTCACGGGCTAATAAGTATCTAGCGTTTAGGCTATATATCTTTGAAAATTAAGAAATTTGTCCATTTGTGTGTTTGTTTTTCATGCATATCACACGGTTTGGCAAAATGAATTCAACTTGATACTAAACTACATTCATAGTATCAGGAGACTTTAGAGGAATATGAAGGTAAACAAATTATTGAGTGTGTACCAGATAATGCTCAGCCAAATATCAAATCATTTTTTTACCTGCCTCATAGGGTATTTTACAATTCTGGAAAATTAAAAATTTTACTGATCCTGTCATATGACGGGCTATATGCTAGTGAACTTATATTCAGAAATATACAGTAGATAGATGTTAATTTGGACATGACTTCCTTTATTTTTTTAACAGTTTAGAGTTTGAAGAGAACATGGCACCCATGATAGTTTAACATAATTATTAAAAAATAACATAGGTCTTGAAGTACACAAAATTTTTCATACTTTAAGTTCTGTTTTTATTTTACTAGCCTAAAGTAAATTATAAATTTTCTTCAGATGTGTATTACATTGTTGAAATAATCTTTTCAAGGTTATGATATGAAAAATAAAAAATTAAGATGGTATTATTTTTCTATTGGTGTTTTTGAATTATTGTTTAATTCTTTGGATGTATCATTTGAGTTTAGATTTATGTAGATTTAAAATTAGTTTCTGTAATATTAAATTTTTCTGCAATATCTTCCCATAAATTCATTCATAAACTCCTCTAAGAGCAAGTATGATGGCACATATTAATCATGTTAAATAGTCAGTAACACATGAGAAACTGTTATTAAGTTCTCCTTTTTATTTTTTAAGAATTAAAAATATAACTTTTTATGTATGCCCAAAATTGAAGTTCAGTTATGAATGTTTTGCAGTAGTGAAGTCTAATTTGTATTGTTGACTCAAGCAGTATTTGAAATAAAATGAATTGCTAAATATGAAGGTCATACCGAAAGTAAGTTTTCCATGTTACCTAAATCTTGCACTGTTGAAGACATTAAAATATGATAGCACAAGCTGGGTAGATTGTGGTGAGTGATACATTTGTTTGCAGTAGTTGTAAATTGTTTATTTTAACATAGTTTTTGTGTACTAAAATGTCAGCTCTCATTTCTCCTCCTGTTGATAACTTTTGAATGTACAAAAGGTAGTATCATTTGAAATCTATCATAAATTGTGTTTAGTGTATGAATATCCAATATGATGAACAAGTAGATGGTTTGGCAAGTTTTGCAGCAAGCAAGCAAAATATCCACCTCTGCAGCTGACCATTTGTCATTGATAACAGACTTTGACCCATTGGTCCTGATTTTGCTCCCAGAGACTTTGACCTGTTCTTTGCACTTTGAAAAAATTCCTTCTCAGTCACTGCAGATGAAAATCTACGGACAGTTGTGACATATTTTCTTTGTTCCCAGCTGGCAAATTTCATGATTGGACTAAAAAATCTATCTCACAGAATGACAAATGTTACAGCTCTAGTGGTTATTATCATAAGAAGTATCTGAAACATGATGTATCTTTTGTAACAAATCTTTTCATGTTTCTTTTTGTTGGCCTTAGGAATCTTACTTTCTGGATGACACTTGTATATAAAATTTATCAAAATCACCAGTTCCTAAAAATGTTTCAGTGCTTTTTACACTTTAATTTTTCATAAAGTATTCTTTCTGAAAGTTGTAATAATCATTTTATGAGGCCTACAAATTTTTCAGAATCTTATATTCTAATGTTCCTCTCACATAAATTTTTGTTTATTGTCACACCTACCAGTAACACAGCCTCTTTCCTATTTTAGGTACTTTGTGATATAGAGATACCATCATGGGTGAATAGATTAGCCTATTTTAGTTCTTGCATACCTTTTCTTCAGCAATGCTTACCTCGCGAATGGCTTACTCCCAATGCATTACAAGCTTCAATTCGAGATAGCATGGATTCCTCATCTGCCTCATCTCATTGGAAGGATAACTACTAAGTTGCCATGTCTCAAACAAACATTAAAAAAAAAAATACATTCTGTGATTTTCATGTGTTCATCATATTTGTCTTTCAAGTGCTGTCATTGAGTTGTCGTAGTTTTATAGTTTTATGCTGCATTTTGCATGATGGAATGTCTTCATCTTTAATATTTTGCTGTTAACATGTTTTTAATATATAGTTCCTGAAGAATAAATTGATTTTATATACTATGGAATGGTTGTTGTGTTTTTGATTGATAAAAAGTTTTGGGAAATATTAAATAGATTCATCACAATACATAAAAATATTTATTGCTCCCCCCTCCAAAGATTTTGACTCAAATTTCCTTATTAATCAAATCTCTCTCTCTCTCTCTCTCTCTCTATATATATATATATATATATATATATATATATATATATATATATATATATATATGTGTGTGTGTGTGTGTATATATATATAATGTATATATATATATATACTTAAATGTTTAGTGTGAATGTATGTAAACATGAATATATGTAGACACAAAATCATGTTATGAAATTTGTGTACTTTGAAATTGTTGTTGTGTTTCTGTTAGGCAAAAAGTATGGGGAAATATATTAAATAGAATCATTACCTTAAAGAAAACCATTTATCATAACTTTAAAAAAAAAAAAAATTGACTCAAAATTTTCTACTAATCAAATCTTTCTATCTATTTATCACATAAAAGTGTTTAATGTGGGTATTACATAAACACAATTATGTGTAAACAGATAATCGCAAATCATTAAATTGTGTTATGAGTTTTATATAGTATGGAATGGTTGATGTGTTTTTGATAGGCAAAAATTCTTGGGAAACAGATGGAATCATATAGAAAGTTATTACATATTTTTTCAAAGACTTTAACTCAAAATTCCCTATTAATCATGTACCTATAATCCCTTTTAATCATCACCTTTTCTATATATCTAACAGATAAATCTTTAGTGTGGATGTATGTAAACATGATTATGTGTAAACAGTATAATCCACAGGCATGAAATTTAGTATGTGTTCTTCATGATTCTGTGCTAAACTTAATGAATCTGTCTTTCCAAACTTTGAATTAGTTTAATTTTTTAATGCTAAATTGATTACAATTGTTTGTTGCTAGCAACAACTTTTCTTATCTAATCAGTATTCTTATATTTTGGCTAAACTGATGAGTGAGTGTGTTGTGCAATTCATTACCACTTTACATACTTCTTCTTGAGTTGATATGTTAACATTATTAATAATGTCTTATTTTGTATCATAGCTTCTTCAGGATAATTTAAAAGTTCCTCTCTCTAGCATAATTTATTTATATGCTTTCTAGCAGTAAGCCTCCTCTAGAAAAATGTGTCATTGAAAACTTTTGCATAGTACCCAGTCAAAAAGATTGTAATATTTTATATACCCAAATAACCATAAAAACAAAGCATGCAAAGATTCAGCACCTCCCTTTCTCTAGGGGTTTTCAAAAACCTGTACAGAATTTCGTCCTATTTCTTCCTTGGCCCATCAGCTCAGTTAGTTACAGCATCTCATGTTAATAATGCAAAATAGGTGTGATCTTCTTATAGTCCAAGTTCATTTTTTTATTCCTATTTTTATATTATGTTTACAAATATACATGGTTTCTGTGCACCTGAAAAGTCATGGAAAGTCTTGATTTTTTCAAGTAAAATGAGTAAAAGTCATGGAAAAAAATCTGTTTTTACTTGCCATTTAGCGGAAGTTACTGAATTTGGTATTTATGTATTACCCTATTGACCATATTACCAAGTAAAATTTGTTCGCCAAGGAAATTCAAAGCAAGAAAGCTTAATGGGTGGGTAAATGTGTATTATTCTGGTTTTTTCTTAAATTGAAGATTAAAATTTTATTAATATAATAATAAATATTTTTTAATACAAATTATTTAAGATTTTTGCACAAAATATAAGTTTATCTCTAGAAATATTGTATACAAACATTATAGGGTTATATTTGGCTATTATTCATGGTCACCTGAATAATACCAAAGTACCCTGAATTCAAATTGGAAGCATTTTGATTTAAAAATTGCTATATGAGTAAACTTAGGTATGTAGATACAACAATTTATTTTTATGTATGAGAGTTTATTAACACTTATAAAGTAAGTTTATAGTTCTTTTATGATAAAATTCCTGTAATTTCTCTAAAAGCACATATTTCATTTGTATGTACATCAGAAATTTTATTTATATATACTTTAATGAAAGCTTTTTAAAGTAATTGAAAATGATCTGCTAAATCAGGGAAAGTCATGAAAAGTCATGGATTTGAAAAATTTTATTTTGGCAGATACCCTGAATATAGTAGTAATGAAGATTAATTTTCATTTCTGCAAATCAGTATAAGCAAAGATTGTTTTTAGTTGGATTTTATATTCTCAAACAATATTGCTTAATAACATAACCATAGCATAAAAATATTTTGATAAATATATACATTTTTATTTTACTACTGCACCAATATTTTAGTGTGTTTTTACAAGTTTTTGAATAAGTGTGCCTAAAAATATATGTATATATATTTGTTCTTAGTAAAGTTCCTCTTAGTTTGTCATAGACTCGTTCAATTTTCCATTGCCCATTTCTGATGACATAAAAAAATACAATATTAAAATTTCTTCCATTCACCCTATCTCGTAATAACTCATTTACAGATATCTTTACTAATTAACAATAAATGACAGAACAATAGTTATTTTCATATGTCTTGTAAAAAAGTGTTAGTTTTTTTTTTAATAATTTTACTGAAAAATATTTAATGAAAAAATCGGTCTTTTTGCTAATAGCAGTAACTGTTGTCAAAAATATTGGTTAATATTCAATGATTACTTTTTTACATATTTTATTATTTTAAAAGAAATTACTTGCAATGTATTAAGCCATTTTAAAAAGAATTTTTAATTAATAAATTTCAGAAATATCAATTAAAAAACTGCAAACTAAACTGATATTCAGTAAGACATAAAATCTTAAGTTATAATTTTGATGACAAACTGTACTGTCTTCCCATTTCTTTAGATGTAATTATTTGCAAATGAAAAGTAATTATGTGAGATTTTTGAATTATCAGATTAGGGCAATTTTTGAGTGCATTTTGTTATTTCTGTTTTATAGGATAAATTTTAATAAAATAAATATAAAATGCATATTTTTTTATTATTATTGCACCTAATGCTTAATATTGAGCAGTCATATAAATATTAAGCTTTTTATGAATTGGGCTGTATTTTACCTACTAGGAATCAACATTGATAGAAGACAGCTAAATATTATCTTGCACACAAGCGGCTAATAGACCAACTCTAGTGCTGCATGTATATGTGTGTGCCAGTGGCGTGCAGTCTGCACACCCTGGCAAAATTATGAGGGACAGTAATTTTCTGCACCTATATCTACCTATCTTTATATGGTATATAATAAATATTATTTATAATATATTCAAATATGTTGATTTGCTTGCTTGTATTCCCGCAGTGCATGCGGTACTAGGTGCTGCACCACGTAGCTTGCAAACGAACATAGGAAGCTCTGATGTGTACATACTGCACACTAAATTGAAAATCACGCTTTATATGTATGGGCTACTGGAGAAGAACAGCATACTATAGCACTGAGGCAGCTCTTTTTCCTGCACTTGGCCTTCAGAATCATCCGAAGGTACGGTTTATTAAACGTTGTATTAGAGCAGGGACACTTTTTTTATTTTTTTAAAATTGATTAACTGGCCATACGATTTTGCAGACAGTTAATGTTTAAATTTATATATCGTAAGATTTTGTTTTCATGGAAATATAAAAGAAGTATTTCATCAATATAAAGTGAAATATTTTAGTGTGGTAAATTAATTTCAAGGATGTATTATATTTATTGGCATAATTAGCCGAAAAACAATGTTGTTTTGTTTTAAAGAAACGAATTTTAACAGAACAGTCTAAATTTTACCATTCATTGTGTCTTACAGACAGTATATAAGTTATATTATGTAACACCATATCCCTGGTTTTGTTTTTAAAATCTGTCAAGATGTTTTTCGTAGAATATATGATTTTCAAATGTTAGAAACAATCAATAAATATAATTTAATCCACTGACCGAACAAGAAACAGTTTGCTCTATTGTGCCAGCTTGCAGTAAAATCCTCTGCACGAATAGACCTTCGTTTTGTCGGCACCGCAGAGGCGGGTGCCATGTGGTGCTATGTTTGCTGAACATATTAGTTTTTCGTAGAAGCTCGAAGCTTTATTTTTTAGATGCCGATATAAAACCATACAGCAAAAGATGATTTTTGCTCCAGTACTAGTAGAATTCTCATAAGTTTAGCTGTTTTTATAGTTATAACTCGACTACTCATAGGTAAATATTTTACTTATTGTAATCTTTAAATTTATATTCATAATAATTAACCCATTTCAGAATGGAGAACTCGGATGTCTCAATAATTAAAGATTTATTGGAAAATCCATGTTCTCTGCACACCCTGCATGAAAACCTACCGCACGCCACTGGTGTGTGCATATATATATATATGTTTGTGTTTGTGTGTGTGAGTGTCTGAACGTGTACAGGATCAGTTAAACTTAAAATTCCAAACAAAACAGGTTGCTAAGGGAGCCAATTGGGAGTATAAAACATCATTAGAGCCCTTTTCTTTCTGTACCCAGTTGTGGTTTAAAGAAGTAAAATGCCTCAGAACTGAAAAAAAAAGGGTAGTTTCTAAAATGCCTACATACAAAATAAGTATATAGTTTATATAAGAGAAATTTGTATTAACTGGCATCATTTTTATCTAGATATCTCGATTTAACAACCAGCTATGAGTGCTAAAACACTTGGGAAATGTGGAATGGACAATTTCCAACTTAGGCAACTGTTCCATTTTGCATTTCACCAAAGTTTCAGCACTTATTGCTTGCTGTTAAATCAAGATATCTAAATAAAAATGATATAGAACAGAAAAATATTGTATAAATATTTTTCTATTCTTCTGAAATATGTGAAATATTTTGGGGTAGATATGAGTAACTTCATAGAATAAGTTTTTTTTTCTATTTCAGTCATTTTCTTTTAGTTTTCCATCATAATTTGATGCAGTTAGAGATAGATCATGATTTTAGTGGTGTTCTAAATGGTCAGCTCTATTATCCATTTTTGTTTGACAGATTAAGTTTAACTCACCTTGTGTGTGTATATATATATTATTTATATATAATATCAAGAGAGAGCCCTGTGTGTCTCAACAGGAAAAATCCCTTTGCTTCTCTTGGTTATTTTTTCTATACTCTGCATAAGAAAGTCTTTACTAACTACAGAATTTCTTTTAAGTAGTTGTTGTAAGGTACTTACAACCTATACACCAGTTTTCGTTACAAGGGGGAAACACAGAATGAATATAATACTTTATATTGAGATTCAGACATTTATTCTATACATTCATTTACAAATAGATCCTTGGTCATCATATCATAATCATCAATTATTGATGTCTTCTATTTCACTATAATTATCACAATTCTCTTTATAAGGAGTTATTATTACTAACAGAGGCCTAAGTTAAGTGACTGTAAATATTATTTTATAAATTACCTCCATTAAAGTCACAGGGGAGCAGGCAGGGGCTTTTCTCCCTACATCAGTCATCAGTTGGTGCAGAGGGTCAGGTAGAGGCTTTTCTCATACGGTGAGTCAGTCCGGGTATTCGGGCACACAGAATGAATCGATGCTGGTGGATTCTTGTCCCACTTCTTTCGAATCCCAACTTCCACTCCTCTCTTTCACTTCGTTTCCAAACTCCCTACCTCGGTTCCAACGCCCCTTTTTCCTTCCTTGCCAATCACTTGTTTTCGGGAAATTTTCCCACATCTCTATGCCCTTCGGGAGTGCAGGTGGGCTCATTAAAGTAGCCCCTTTTGTGCAAGCTGACATTACTTTTTAGCCCCTGCTCCCATAACTCACGGTTACAGCTCTCGGTGAGCTTGACCGTTGCGCTGCCATTCCGTGATCTATACCTTCTCTGTGGGGATCCCTAAACTAGATGTGCACAATTGGAGTCCTAAATTCCTCTAGGAAAATCCGCCCACAGCTGTGCATGCACATGCAGATTACCGCAGGAAAGTACCTCGGTACAGTAGTAATAAAAGGTTATATTTTCATTGTTTGGTGCCATTACGCAATTTTCAAAAGCAAGTGAGCCATAGTCATATATTATATATTCTTAGTAAAAACAGAATGGCTCAGGTAGTTATAAATTTTAAAAAGCTGAATGAAAACTGTTTGAACAGTTTGGAAACATAATCAGAATTATTTTATGTTATTTTATTTATATACATATTTTACATTTATACATCTATTTCTCTCTTTTTTTCAAAATTAATTTAATCTAATAATATAATGTTTAATAAGTTTCTGATTAATAACAAAATATGTTGCTAAAGTATTTGACAATCCCAGCATAAAGAAACAATACTGCTTACAAAATCTGTAGCCTGAAGTGGATAACATGTGAGGATATAATCAGAGAAATTTTAAGGTTACGATAAGATGTTAGCTACACAAATGATTTTTTTCTTGCATTTGTTGGTTTCTTGGAAATACTGAAATCAGCAGTATCCTGTCATACTGTCTGGAGAGTAGTGTTAGTATTTGATTGGGCTTTCAATCTCAGGGAATTCACATACTATATAACCAATTGTAAGAATTAACTGGAAATAAAGTGTACTTCTAAATCTGTGTTAGCCATAGCTACTGCGATCCTATAAGGGAAGAATTGGTGTGTGTGCCATTCATGAGCATACCAACTCTTATTAATACCTAAAAAATTCATGATATCATGATATTTTGACAATTTATAAGCTCTTTAGTAATAATACCAGAAAAAATAGGTCTTTGTTAAGTAGCCTTCATGTTGTAAAAATGTGATCATAAGCATCCCAAATAAAATAGATACTTTGTGGTACATTTATAGTATATCATAGATTAGTGCTTTTGAATTATTGTTTAAAGCTCCTGGTGTATCATTTATGATTAGACTTATCTATATTTAAAAGTAGTATCTAAAGTATTAACTTAAATAATCTACACATATTTGGGATAGAAAATTTTAGTTTTCATTTGTAATGTAAATATATCAATTGAGTATTTTCCCTAATGTTTAACTTGGTTACATCAAATGTGTCCTGCGATGGGATGCTATGTTTTTTTTTTTTTTTTTTTTTTTTTTTTTTTTTTTTTTTTTTTATATATATAAATAATTTTAGAAGACAATATTAAGTGTTCCTTTTCAAATATAGATATTGGCCACCAAAATTTTAAATTCTTCAGGTCCTCTAAATGTCTTCATCTGGCCCTGCAAGTCTGTATATAAGGATAATATTTGGTGAGGGGCTAAAGAGAAAAAAGTAGAATAAGGAAGAATTTCAACAAACAAATGTATACAACTGATGTAAACAATACATTTTAATATATAAAAGGTAAGACATAACATTTATACCTCGGTGTACCAAGGCTAAATTATGAATCTACTAAAGTCAAGAGAAAATTGGTTTACACAATAAAAAGGTTAGGATATGCTACAGAAAGGCATTATTATACAAGACTAGAAACAATAAAGCATACTCCAAATAATATAATCTATGATATCTTGCTCTCATGAGAGGATGTAAGAAGCCACTGAAGTGGCTTTCTACATCCTTTGTGGAATTTAAGATTGAGAAATCTGATAAAGTAGTCTACTGATGAATGCTTTAGATTTCTATATACGAACAAATAAGGTTACTAAGATTTTTCGGTACTACAATTTTTTTTAATTGACTACTTTATCAAAGTTTAACTTCTATATACAATACAATTTTTTAATCAGTTTTGCTTCAAAATGTTTTATACTTTAACTGAAACAAATTACACTGAATTGTATATAAACGTTTATATATATATATATATATATATATATATATATATATATATATATATAATATTGAATTTTATTTATTAACATTAAATATCAATATTAAGTTTTGTATAATTTTTTTACTTTTTTTTTTTTTTTTTTTTTTTTTTTTTTTTGAAAGTAGTAAAGTACTGAGGGGAGCACTCTAGTTTAATCCCCCTTACCAAAATCAATCCTGGACTACTGTGTGGGTTCGATTCTCTATGAAAGACGAATGTTTGTAGCAGTTCGGAATCTGTTTTAAAGAGATTCCAGTCACATTAGAGCTTGTGCAACAACACAATCCAAAGTTCTCCCATTCGAATCATTCGAAGTAATTGTCCATAAGATCAGCCCTATTAAAATGAGAGATAAGTTTTAAATAGTTTTGTACTATAATAAGAGATATTTGAGACAGCAGAGAATAGGAACAACAGGAAGTATAGAATACTCTGCTCAAATGAGCCGAGGTGCAAGAAATCTCTCTGTGTAGGGGCGACAACTACAATAAATTTTTGTTTTTCTTTGTTTTTCACAAGCAGCTAGCAATGCAGGCAGACATAACTTTATGCCAATGCAAGACTACGAAGCTGTTACTCATTTAGCACCACCCGAGGAGCATGTGTAGCTTAACCCTCCGAGGAAAAAAAGTGTCTAAAAATACGCTAAAGTTTTACTGTGTCAGTGACCAAAGTGTTCTATGTTTTTTTACTTCACCCTTTTTCGAATACTGGAATGCGGAAAACCCACCCTCGTTATTATTCCTCTACTTCCGGTTATAAATAGATATATAAATAGACATTATTGATTGTTAATTTTTAATACACATAAGGCTCGTCAAGTCTCGAAGATCACCCCAAAATACGAATAAAAATATTTTTAAGAGAATTATTTATATTTTTTTACGAAAGTCATCCAAGATATTTAAATGGTGCAATTAGAGATACATCTGTTACCGCAAATGAAATACTTTGAAATAGAGATTTACAAAGCCATTGAAAGCTATCAGCGTCTTTGTGCCTCAAAAAGTAGGGGTGCAGTTCCTAAATAATCGACCTGACCCTCCTACCTCAAAACTCCATGGGGGAAAGCACTGGCAAAAATGTACAATACATCCATTTTCGGAACGTTTCTGGAAGTCGAAAATTGTACGTGACAACCGGCGGAATTGTACGTGCAAACCACTTAGAGGGTTAAGGAATACTACGGACGAGAGTAGCATTACCCCCGCTGGGTTCTTTAATTTAGAAGTAGGGACAAATCAGAAAACCCCTTCCGCCCCCAGAAGTATATCGTTTGAGAACTTGGAGGACATTGTGACCACGATCATATTTTACTTGCCCCAGCCGCCTTTACGAACACGACAGATATTAGGCTGCCTTTGCCGATTGAACTACCGTGGTTCACAGTATATTTAAAGTAATGATTTGACAATATACATTATCCTTAACAACAGATGTTATACTTAGCAACAAATATTATGCTTAATATCTGTTGTTACAGTTTATGACCACAAGACGTTCTAGAGTTTTGTCAGTTTTAAATCTTGGTTACCATCGACCTAACGTCTGGTTTCTTGATTGATATCGTTGGGACTTAATAAGGGCCGGTCTAACTAAAGTCGTTTAACCTTAAACCGCGATTAACACATGGCGCCAACCAATGGTGGGACGCAATTCTTCGTTTAAACAAAGATTAATCGCGGTTAGCCATTAAACGACTTTGGTGAGATAGCATAAAAAATACATTGAAGCGAATTTGTTCATTTGTTCCCTTCGGAGTGTTATACAAATCATGATTTGTAATGAAGACAGTTTATTCCCTAAGTAAAGGTTATCACAAACAGAAATTCTACGCTTTATTCATTACTGACTCTACTAATTTAAAATATATTAAAGGAGACCCAAACTCTGTCTGATCATAATTGAGTAGAGTTAATCATAGGTTAAACATCTTCCCTTTATATTGTAGATTAGTCCTAATTAAGAATAATTTTACTCATAAAGGGTGAGATAGGATGTATTTAAAATTTCTTCTCGAGATACAAGTATTACTTTTATACTTCATTAAGGGTTTTGCAGCACCCATATTAGGTCATATCGTTTACACAAATTGACAATTTACTATAATCAAATGATTAGCAGTAGCCAAACAGGGTAAGATAGGTATGTAATATATGTCAACTTTAGCCCTGAATATAGCTGTAGTTGTACACTATACATAAGAATAGGTCATTTTGATTCATTTTATAATGTACGATGAGATAAAAGTTTTAAATTTTCTTTGATGCTCTGTGATATTTCCATGTTTCTGTGTACTACACCTTTTTTTTCTCACCGATTAAAAAAAATCTAATTCGTTATTACTATATAAGTTAATGAAGGAAAGATTATTATACAAAATTATGAGAGGATGACTTAAAACTGTCAGTGATATAAATCATAAGTGTTGCTCTGAATAAATACGATACTCTTTAACCTTCATGTTTTACACTACAACTTTAGTTCCTAGATTTAAATGACATAATGTTTATGTTTTAACAAACCTGTTTTAGTGGCATTTAATTTTTACTTTTACAAAGTATATTTGGCAGGAGAAGACAATTCAAAATTTGAACAGAAAATATCAAAGTAATTGGAATATGTAACTAATTTTTTTATTGCTGAATTTATTCTTCACTTTGTTTAAATTATTTCCAAAGTTTCATGTGGTATTTGATGTGATTTGTCATCTCACTGTAAGTATATATTTTTTTCTGATAAATTCATTAGTGTTAATCCATATCAAATCTGTGTTGATAATTATAATGTAAATTAAATACTTCAATAAATAAATTTATAGTTATTAAGAAAATGATTTATTACTCTTTCATAAACTTGCGATTTTTGTTGATATATTTACCGGGTACATAATTCTAACATCGAAGTGCATATAGTATTCCCATTTGCTGTGCTTTAATTTTTTCATTATCCCAGAACACGTATTACCTGGTATTGGTGTGTGTTATAATTGTTAATTTCCAGAAAAAACAAACATGGGCTGCTTTATGTTAACAAAATATTATTTTTGCTCCTCAATAATATTTTATATCAAAACAGCCTATCTTCATTCATTACTGATAATAAATTTTTTATTAAATAAGAAAATATAATACAAATTAAGATGGGTACAAAGTTTAATAGATCATGATATTGACATTCTACAAAACAATCACTACAATTGATTAAATATTTCAGTCAGTCTAATTTGCTTTGATAATTATAATTCTCTGCTTTTTTATGTCATATACTGTGAATGATCTAATGTCAAAATCCAAACATACTCGTTTTAAGGACATTCATCTGTCCAGTTTTTTTAAAATATGAAATTTATCTGAAAAGGATATAATTTTGTGAGAATGTTTGATATTCTTACTACTGGTAGCAACAGACATAATTAAAGAATAAGTAAAGAATTTAAATGTAATGCACTCTTATGAAAATCCAAACCTATAAAAAGGGCAATCAAACAAACAGAAGAATGAATTTTACATTTTTCTTTTTAATGCAGAGAAAGCTTTCCAAATTTCTGGTTCTAAACAAGGCTTTTTTTTCTTTCTTTTCTTTGGACATCCATGTTTGGATGCTGCATTTGAAAAATTGTCTGTAGTGAATTTTTGGCCAATGTGGACAATTTCCTTCACCTACCCCTACCCAATATCATCAGTTCAAATCAAGATGTGAAATGAGGATACTTTAATTAGAACATAAATCAGCCAAAGTTAAGGAAATTGTTGTTAGTGTGAGAAACATAAATCAGCAAAATTTTTATAGAACTAAATAAATAGAAAATGTTGTTAGTATAAGAAATAAATAAGTGCCACTGGATTAAATGTTTCTAAAATTATCGATGCTTCACTTTATTTTATAATATTTATTGCAGAAAATGTCATGTATACTACATAAACCAGGGGTAGGCAAATACTTTTAAGCACGGGCCAAAATGAAATTTTCAAAATGTCTCTGGAGAACTATATTGCTTACGCTGTGAAATTTTACAAAATTTTTTTGACAACAACACTATAAGTATCATTTTAACTCATTTGGACAGAGAAATTTGACAGTTAATAAAAGATAATAGTAATAATAAATTGTCTAACTTAGGTGTATATGCGAACAATTTGTGCCCAGTAAAATATGTCACGTAATTTTTAAAGAAATATGATCCATTTTATTAAATTAATGGTTATTAAATAAATCAGTTAATGAAAGATTTTTTATATTTATTTATATTTTAACAATACAAATTATTTTATTTTGATCATAGTTATTACATTTTTATATTTATATTACATTTTTTAAATAGAATAGTAAATAGAATTATAAAAAGGAAAGACAAACATCAAATGTTAAAATAGAATAGTTTTAGTTAATTCAAAACATGAAATCTGGAATGTTCATTTGATATTATTTCTTCAAAATTTGGATCCAAATCACTTGTAGCAATCCTTAATACCGAGTGTAGATTTGCATCAAATTATAATACTCCCTATTATTTATATATTTTTCATTATTTATATGTACACTACGCATACAAATACTGTTGATTTCAACAAAATCACATATAAGAGATTAAAAAAATTGCATGCAGGATTTTTCAACGGGCTGGATCTGACCTGTGGGCTGGCTTTTGCCCACCTCTGACATAAACTAATGATATGCATTTATTTGGAGATTTTATTATAAAGATAGTGCTTTAAAAAAATCTTATATAGTTTATATATCTTAAATAATAATAAAAAAAAAACCTCAGCACAACAGCCCGTAGGGGGTTAAGGCCTACAGTGCCAATCTCCATTTACGAGACCAAGGGCTCTGGGGTGCGAACCATATGTTCCGGGTAGGTGGTCAATCTAACGCGGAACCCCCAGTGTTTACTTCCCAAGCACGCTTGGTCCTCAGTTCATCTACCCACTGAAGGGATGAAAGGCTGAGTCAACCTTGCCCAGCCCGGGGATCTTAAAGAAATATTATGCATAAATTCATTATCTAAATAAATATCTTTATATGACTTATTAACCATTGTTACTAGTTATTAATCTATTTGTATTTCAGTTTAAGAATGGGATCATCAACATTTGAAGTAGGCTCCCGAGTGCATTGTGAGGGAGAATTCGGTACTGTTCTTTATGTTGGATCAATAGAAGGAATAGATGGTATTTATTTTTTCTTTTGTAATTGTTGCCTTTTAGACAGTCTTAAATATAAGTTATTTTTAATATCTAACTTTTTAATTTGGTGTTTCAGGATTATGGTTAGGAATAGAATGGGACAATCCTTCTCGAGGAAAACATAGTGGTACATATAAAGGCACAGAATATTTTAATACAAAGTAAGACTTTAATCATATTGCTTTGTATTGAATAAATTATTTTAATTTTAGGATTTTGTCATAGTTATAAATTAGCAAGTTTTGGCCTATTAATCTTTTGGACATATATTATTGAAGACTTAGTTTTTAATTTATTAAATATTTTGTTCTTTTCTTTGTACATATCTAAAATGATATTTTCCTAATCATTTTACAGAAATTGTGTCAGGTATTTTGATTATCTTTTATAATTTCTGCAATCTGATTATCCAATTTTTTAGTATTTGTGAAGTTACATTATTTGTTTAGTGACTTATTTTTGTGATACTTTCTTTAAAGCAAAAATATACAAATAATAATGCTGTAAACATTATAACATGTTAAAGATGCCAAATAATCAGGAGAATTTTAGATGGATACTTAAAAAGTTTAAAGAAAAAAATACTTTTATAAACATAATTCAGAATTTTATATATAAACAATATTCATGATAACAGTTGGGCTGAAAAATTCGTAGGCTGACACATAGATGGTGCTACTAATATTAAATCCATATGATTTTTAGTTAGCCTTAACCTTCAAAAGACACATGTATGAATTTGACAGCTGTCAGACCATTAATTTGTGAGATATAGTATTTTGAGTGAAGAAAGTTTTGTTAGTTTGAAAACAATGGATAAAAAAGAAATTTGGTCTGTTAGTAAAGCATTGTTTTTTAGCAAAAAAAAAAAAAAAATACTGTTGAAGCCAAGGCTTGGCTTGATAAACATTATTCAGACTCTGCACCAGAAAAATCAACCATTGGAAAGTGGTTTGCTAAACTTAAACCAGGCGAAATGAGCACCGAGAACGATGCAAGCAACCAACACCCCAAAGAAGCTGTTACTGACAAAAACATAAAAAATGTCGACAAAATAATTTTGTATGATTGTAAAGTGAAGTTGATCCAGATATCTGAGACTAAAAATATGAAAGGAAAGTGTTGGATATATCGTGAAAAAATAGTTGGATATATGAAAGCTCTGAGCAAAATGGGTGCCGCGTGAGCTTACAATGGAACAACAATGAATTAATGATTCTAAGCTGTGTTTAAAGCTGTTTAATCATAAGAATCCCAAATTTATGCGTCAATATATGACAATAGATGAAACATGGCTTCATCCTTTTCACACTGGAGTCCAATCGACAGTCAGCTGAGTGGACTGCATGTGATGAACCAACTATAAAACGTGGAAAAATGAAACAGTAGTCTGTCAAGGTTATGGCATCAGTATTTTGGGATGCACATGTTATAATATTCATCGACTATCTTGAAAAGGGAAAAACCATCAACAGCGTTATTGGAGCATTTGAAGGACGAAATCAAAGAAAAACGGTCCTATTTGAAGAAAAAGAAATTATTGTTTCATCAAGACAATGAACCGTGTCATAAGTCAGTGAAAACGATTGCAAAATTATATGAATTGGGCTTTGAATTACTTTCGCATCTACCATATTCTTCAGATCTGACCTCCAGTGACTTTTTCCTATGTTCAGACCTCAATAGAATGCTCGCTGGAAATAAATTTAGTGCTGAGGAAGAATTAATTGCTGAAATTGAGACCTATTTTGAGGCTAAAGAGAAATCATACTGTAAAAATGGTAACGAAAAATTGTTTGACTGCTATAATAGTTGTATCACCTTTGAAGCCAACAACATTAAATAATAATAAGATCAAATTTTACCAAAAAAAGTTTTTTTTTCTATGTTAGTTTATGAACTTTTCAGCCCAACTGTTAGAATTAGTATTCCTATTAAAGAAACTGAGATTTTTTTTCTCTTTTAAAATGCTATGTTCCCATTTTCTTTAAAATTACAAAACTATAAGAAGAAAAAATGTCTTGTGTGAAGTATGGATGTATAGAATCCTGTTTATACTAAGAATTTTTAAAGTACCATATTTACTCCTATAGGATGCACACCTTGTTTTTTTAGAAGAAAAAAATGTCAAAAAATTATATCTTGTACATAATGCATACAATAAACCAATTGCTACACAGTAAAGCTATAGAAGTAATAAATTAAGTCTCAACAGTTTTTCAATATTATTCTAAAGGTGATTCCATTCTTAACAAAGTCCTGCACTCTTGTTATTAGTTGTCTGAGGACTTTGGGAGGATTTCAACTGAGGTGTCTCTGGAACTGAAATAAAAGATCTCATACAACCCCCATTTTTTTAGGGTATTAAAAATACAAGGGATTGTCTTTTCTTTATTTCTATTTTTTTTCTGTAAAGAGAGAAAGCTTTATGACAATGTGTAAGTAAGGTAGAGAAGAGATCTAGTTATAAGAGGTGCACCCAGAAAGTAAGTTTCCCTATTTAAAAGAAAAAAAGAACTCTCACTTTCAAGAGCATATTTATTGGCAACAAGTACAGCAGTGTTTCAGCTAATTTTCAACATAGCCACCACCAGAATTGAGATACTTGTTATATTGTGGGATCAACTTTTATATCCCTCTGTTGTAGAACTCTGCCACCTGTGAATGGGACCAGAGTGTGACAGACGTCTTTAGCTCTTCATCGTTGCCAAAACACTCACTGGAAAACAGGAATTTCTTGAGGTGCAAGAAAATGGGCAAATCACTGGGAGCAAGGTCAGAGCTGTAGGGTGGATGATCAAACAACTCCCAGCCAAATTTCATCGAAACAACTGCTGTGCTTCAAGCCGTATGTGTACGAGCATTATCAGGGAGGAGCACAACACCTGCAATAAACATTCCACGCCTCTTGTTTTGAATGGCACATTGAACTTTCTGCAGTGTTTCACAGTAACGGTCAGCGTTTACTGTTTCACCGCGTGGAAAGAAGTCAGTGAACAAAATGCCCTTCCCTTGCAAGCAGTGGGAGAAGGAATTAGAGCTTCCATTTTGGACCACTGTTACTACGATGCTGGCACGAGGTGGGACCTGTCCAGCTGGCTTATGATTAATACGTCATAGATCTGTTATGCATGCTCAATTGATAAGGCTAATTACGTTTACTTTAAAGGGGAAAACATCGGGAAACTTACTTTCTGGAAGAGCCTTGTACTTTAACATTTAAATTGCAAGTAATACAATATGTAACAGAAAATGGGAATCATGTTTCAAATAGATTATTCAGCATCCAAAGCTAATAATTAGTGTTACTAGCAATATTGTATGGAAGTTCAATAGGGCAAAATATAGATGAAGCAGTACTTATATTGAATTAGATTTTTTTCCCTTCAATACCTACTTGTCTTTATTCATATATATATATTGGGTGATTACAGGAAGCAGTAAAAATTATTCTATTTATAACATGACCTTGAATTTTTGTCTTAATTTTTAAAAAAAAGTTTGTGTAACACATAAATAGTAAATACTGTAATATATATTTCTGTATAAACTCTTATCTGTATTCTAGTAATTGGATTTATTGGAAATAAACTGAAGCAAAAGCATTTTTTTAAAATTGAGTTTATATAAAGTTTGTTTAACCCCTTAACGCATTTGCCCGTGTCTGACACAGGCAAAATTCAAAATAAATATGCAATCAAATCGTTTATACTTTGTTTGTGTAGCAATTTTTTATAACTTTTTCCCCATTTCTCTCTCCCTAGTCACCATCCAGAAATAAAATTGCAAAAAATAACTTACACTATACTTATATATTCTTTTTCTGTCTTAATGCAAATAAATTTTTTTGTCAGATTTTCCTAAAAAAATTCGTGCTTTAAGGGGTTGATATTACCTGTATTAAATGAAGGAAACATGCAATTTTAAGATGTATTGATTTATTAATGATTGAATAACTGATCTGAAATTTTCCCCTAGCCTATTCCAGTAATCACTTTATTGAGATATACATAGTATATAAATCCATAAGAAAAATGTTACATGTGATTTTATCAATTGAAACACTTTTGTATTTAGTGTGTATTTATTATATAAAACTGTAAGTCTTTTTAATAAATACATCTTTTATAATAAATTTAAGTTGAGATATTTTATTTTCTAATCAAAATTGTCTTTATATTTTACTGATTTTATAATCATTTAACAAATTATATTAACTTTATGCTCTTTAGGATACCAAATGCTGGTAGTTTTATTAGAGTTTCTAAAGCAGATGGTGGCATATCTTGCCCTAGTGCAGTAAAAAGGAAATACGGAAAAGGTGCTGATTCCAAACCACTTACATTTATAAATTTGCCTCAAGACAGTGGGCATGAAAGGCATATAGAAATGGTTGGTATGGAGAAAGTTATGGGAAAACAAAGGTAATACTTAATTTTTATGCAAGTAAACTATTTAATAAAGTTTTTTAAAAAAATTCTTTAAATCATAAACACATTTAAATTTAATATATTTGATATTTTAGTTTTTAGATTGAATTTTTTCTTAAAACATTTTATATTTGTCAAATTATTTATATACCAATGTTTGTATGAGATTTATTATTTGATAAAAGAAGGCATTGTTATTTTTTCTTCTAAATCATTATTTTGTTTATGTTTACATGAATAAATATTTTGGTTTTGTTGCTTATCAAGTCTGTAAAATTATTTTATCATGCTTTATGAATAATTTTTAATGATTTTCTTAAAGCATTAAAAAAATTATGTTCTTTAAAACATTTGAAAGTGTTTGTTTGAAAGTATATAATGCATTCCAAACTCTCTTATTTATTTTGTCCTTTTGTAAATGTTGTTTTTCCTTTTTTATAATTTTTAAAATATATTTTTCCCAGTTCTTAAAATCAGGGTTGGCATGATTTAAATCAGTTGATTTTTTTGAAAAAAATCATTGATCTAAATCATCTTTTTTCACTTCTTTTAAAACCTATATTCCAAAGGCAGGGAATCAGTCAGCACAGTAACAGGCTTGCAATTCCATCACTTTTCTCACCTTTTGTCACTTTTTTTACAATTGATCACTTTCAGTCACTTTTTTAAGCAAACAGTCACTTTTAATCACTTTTTTCATGGTGTATCACAGCAAAAGTCTGTTGTTGAAAAAAGAAAATCTAAATTAATAACAAAATATTTTAATAAAAGACCAAAAAGGTGATGCTCTAATCTTATTTTTCTTATTAAAATGTAATTAGTGAAATGGTATCCAGAATTTAGTGATTTTAATAAGTCATAAAGAAGTTCCTGAAATGTACATTTAATATATTAAAGTAACTTACGTCAAAGCACACATTTTTCTTTTTCTTCACAATTTTTGTTTAGATACTCTAGTCCAGCTATGTACATACTTCAAAACATCATTAATGTATGCAGAAAATTGTGATTATAAAATGAATGTATGTATTCAAATCTTATTTATAGATTTTCTTGAATAAAAAGCAATGTTGAGTTGTGTTAAACAAAATTTTTAACCTTTTTTGTATTTGACGCTAAAATCATGTCTTGCATGAATCATTTGCTTTAGAGTTAAAATAAATAGAAAAATCTTAATAATAGCATCTGTAATCAAGAGGAGAAATAAAAATCACTTTTTTTTTCAATGTTTAGTCACTTTTTGGTCACTTATTCTGTATTATTTGTCACTTTTCTCACCTTTTTGAAAGTACCTCAGCAGTTGCAAGCCTGCAGTAATACCAATAAGTAAATAAGTTTAAATAGATAGCATGTGCTTTCCAAGAATTTAGGGGTGTTGTTATCAAAAAGTATGTAGTACAATGACTGATTATGACTGGTAGAAATCATTTTATGTAATGGGAGGTAGAGAGAGTATTACAAAACTTGATATCCAGTTTGTCTACCAAATAATAACAGCCGTGGCTTCATCTGCTGGAATGGAAAGACAGTTTTCTTCTTTAGGTATTGTTCATTCTAGCTTCATAACCAATTAGGAATGGATAAAGCATCAAAGCTAGTGTTTTTATTGAAACAATTAAATCCATAATTTGGTGCTTAAAAAATATTGAAATAATTGTGATTTGTGTTTTTTTTTAAATAAATACTTTGCATTAAAAGAATATTTAATTTGTTATTTAAATTTACATCTTATTTAGTTTGCACTATCCAATTACAAAATAATAGAATGTATTTAGATAAAAATTTATATATTTAAGTTTAGGTAATCAGTGTGCAGAATATACTAGATAGATAAGATGTTACATCTTATAACAAACCATTTTATGTAAACATAAAAACAACAATTAAAATTAGTATTCAGAAAAATATAAAAAAAATCCGATTTAAATAAAAAAATCTGATTTAAATCAAATAAATCTGATTTTTTTTATTTTTTTCTAACCCTGCTTAAAATACAATTTTACTGCATTTAATTTATAATGTACAGATCCTAAGTAGTGCATTTTTGGCTCTGGTTGAAAGAGTCTGTATACATTTAAAAAAAATTTCTTTCTTTTCCCTTGATAAATCAAGGATAAATCACACTGTAAGAAAATATTTCTTTCTTTAGATATTACACATTGTTCAATGTAGTATCATTTTATCGTGGTAGTTTAGATTTTTCTTATTTAATAGTCTACATCTTTTATCCCAAAGCATATTTCCATTGCTTTAATTCTGAAACAGAGACTTAATCATTTTTATTTAATAAATGTAAAAAAAAATTTTTCAAATAAATTTTATTATTTTGTAATAGGTAATATCATTATTCTAACACAGGGATGGGACAACTATGGCCTGCGGGCCAACTCTGGCCTACCAGAAGGTTTTATCCGGCCCGGGGATAGAATTTTAAGTTGCCGGTCCAAGGCAAATTAAAAGAAATATATATTTATACATTATATATCCATCTCCTTTTCTACTTTGCTTAAATATTATATCCCAAATTTATTATCGCATGCCCAGAAGATCAGCGGTATATTTGCTTCTTATATGTGAACAAGTGTTTTCAACTTTGAACCTTAGAAAGAATAATTTCAGAAGTAGACTGACAGCATTTAGCATCGTTCCTTAAAATCAATGCATCTCACTTCGAACCTCAGTATAAGGAATTTTTAAAAATGAAATCACAATTTCATTTATCTCATTAACGTATTTAACCTGTTAGGTACTTGTATTTTGTTTTTTAAATTTTAGAAAAATTTATCTTGGCCTGCCAAACTTATTTTCTTTCAATTTTTGGCCAGAAGGCGAAAAAGTTTGTCCATCCATGTTCTAACAGAAAGATTGTGTTTGTGCATTTTTTAGTCCTTCAAAATTTACATGGAAACAGTATTATTTTGGCATTTTGGTGATATTTAACATACAGTAAAAAAATAATAAAATTAATTGGTAACACCATGATATATGATGGAAATATTATATTGTGGGCATTTACAGTTTTATTGTTATTTTTAAATATTTAAATTCTTGTAATGTTCATTTAAAAACTGCTGTCAAAAAGCCGAGGAAAACTGAAAACAATAAACAACAATACCAATATAAACTGAACTTTAGAGTAATTCATGCAACTGCAGCTACATCTGGTAGAGAAAATACTCTTAGATTCTTATTGCCACATGATGGCCAAATAAATAAGGCACTCCTTTTCAGTTTTACAGCTTGAAGGTTCCAATCCCAATATTGACTTGATTGTTCATAGCTGTTTGGAATCAGCTTTAAGCAATAGATCTGTCTTAATTAGCCTTTGGTAGCAAAGCACAGCAGACTTAAAAACATAGATTTTAATTTTCATATTTATTATTTCTTGTTAAGTAGTCATTTAAAATTATTTTTTGTTGGTAATGTATTCTCATCATGCTATTTTATTTCTTATAACTTACATGAATATGCTGTTCCTCCTAAAAAAACCTTGTGCCCTCACACCACTCTACAAGCAAATGAAAAATGTTTTGGTGGTAGACTGCCAAAGATGGATTGCTTGAATAAACTCAACATTTTAGTTTCCAAATTTCTATGTTTTGTTTCAAAGCCAATGACTGCAAACTATCCTGCAAAGATACCATTTTAAATTTGTAATGGGTAAAAAACAACTATTAACCCTTTCGCGATGGGAAGTGCAAAATCACGCTTTTCTCTGAGGCCACCATTCACTTTCGCGAGTGAGTATCCTGGGCCGGAGGGTTTTTTGCTATTAAGCCTAATTCATGAAATTAACGAAGTACCAACACGTTATTTAATAATGAGGTGTAAAGTATTTAAACAGAATGGGATTTATATATGTTTAAAGATACTTTATTTACTTAAGTTATTTCTTATTTAAATATATATTTCATACTTTTTTTTTTCTTTATTTTTACTTAGTATTTAATGACTTTTAACATTTCAAAACTGAATACTATGTTATTTAAACTTTTTTTGTATGAAAAATTTTAAAAACAGGGATCTACAAACAATCCTATGTTACAGTCCTTGCTCTCGTAACTAATTTGCCATTTTGGAGGAATTTTCCGGAATGTGAAAAAACGAAGCATCGTTATCATCTTTGTCAGAAATGTCCTCCTCATCATTAGAATCACTAGATACATTATGAACATAAAGAACAATCGGAATATATTATAGTGTCACTATTACTAATATCCTAATCTGTTTCAGAATGAAAATCTGAAATATTTTGCATCATTTCAGCTATTTCAAACTCAATTAAACACTTTCGACACTTCGAAAATCTAACAATAAAAGGAGAAAAAAATCAAGTCTGTCAGATCTAATTCTGTACTAAAAACTGGACTGCAAACTAAAATATACAACGCTTTAGCAAAAATAAAACTCTTCTGCTTACATAAACAAACACCACGTGGGAATTTAAAGAGCCATCATAAAACATGTCAATTGGAAACAGTCCTTTTCCCTCATGTTTAAATAATCAAAAACCACTTGTATGTGTATCATACTGCTCTCCTATTCTCAAAATTGTATTTCCTAAAATGTCAAATATGAATGCCTTTCTTTAGGTAATAAATGGGCAATGTACTGTCCATATATTTTTTGCATGATTTTAAAACTTAAATCTTGTCTAGCTATTTTTTTTCTTTTTTTATCAATATTTTTCAAAGATAATTTGAATCATATACTTGATTATATAGATTTTTAAAAATATATAGCTATTTTAATAAAAAAAAACCTTGTTAAAGAGTACTTACTTTAAATTTTTTTTTTTTAAATTTATTTTATTGGTTAGAACATTATATTCTGAACAAAATGATGCTAACATTTTTAGTGCCAATACTTGCTTTCTAAGCTATGAGTTAAAATGCGAGCATCAGTTGACAATATGTTATATAATTTCTGTTTGTAAAATACGTTACTTTTATTATCAAAAAGATGTGAGCATCAGTTGACAATATGTTCTATGATTTCTATTTGTAAAATATGTTACTTTTATTATCAAAAAGATAATTTGATATTAAAGTTTAAGGTATAAAAAATAATTTTATTTTCACAAAATTAAAATTTACACTGTGACTTTCTTTTCCTTTCTAGAAACAGTGTTTCAGTAATTAGAATGCAGGATTACAAGAAAGATATTTTAAGATACAACTTTGAATTTTTTTTACTTTCATATAAGTATTCAAATTATCAATATGAAGAGAGAAAATTATTCAATATTAATAAGTAATAAAAAAATTTAACTGTAATTTATGGTCAAAATTATGTATATTTTGTCTTACATAATTAATGATTTAGTACTTTTTACTAAATTCAGTCAAAGATTCTAATTTAGATAATTGTTGTAATATGTTTAATTAAAAGTAAAAATTATATTGATCATTTGATACAGGTAAGGTATTGGGCATACAGTGATGCAATTAATTTTGAAGACTGAATGAAAAGAACTGGATAAAAGTTTTTGAAAGATGTGTATAATTGTAATGTTTGTAATAATTTTTTAAAAATGTATTAATGTTTTATGTAGCTACAGCAACAATTATATATTCATACATTCATAATCTGCTTTATAAAAATCATTTCAAATTTCTGTGAAATATTTTGCAGTATGTAGCTTTTTGTAAGAGTGTACTGTCTGCTTAATTGCTGTCAATTTGTACCATTGAAGTTTTTTATTTATAGATTGCTTATTCATTTTCATAATTTTCTATTTTTAGCAATTTTAGTCAGTTGACAGATGTTGTCTTGTCTAATATGATGGTGTCTAGTTCTGGAAAGAATAATGAATTAAAAGAGTTAGTTCCCAATTTAACAAATTTGGACTTGGCATTAAACTTATTGTCATCCTGGTCTGATGTTATTGCTATTGCTGAACAGTTACCAAAATTGTCCTGCCTTATTTTGTCGTAAGTAGAAATTTTATCTTGTTTATTTTCTCTTTATTATAATATTTAGAATAATACTAATAAACAAACATTGAGGGGGGAAATGTATATAGAAAGAATATATGGTTCTATTCATTCAAACAGTAGAAGGTACTTTTATTAAAAATTTTCAACAGTTACCAAAATTCTGTTCTTATTTTAATTTTTATCATCTTAATTATGATTTATAAGTTTGGAAAAATATGGCAAGTCAAAAGTTGTCTACACTTTTGCCATAATTCTTTTGATATTATCTACATTGACTTCTGTCCTTGTTTATTTTATTGTTTTACTAATATAAGGATAATGCTATGAAATTTTGATCTTAGTTACACAATTTTCTGTCCCTCTGTAGTAGGTAAATCAGTAGTTCGTAACTCGCAGCCTGCAAGCCCAATTTTGTGGCTCATGAATGCTATTTGAAAAAAAAAAGTATTTGATAACATAGTTTTTTTTTTCCAGTGAAATTTATTAAAATGCAGTGTAGAACTTTACTAGCAAATTTGCCTTTATCTTTTAAGATTAGCATTAACAGAGTTGGTTATGATCCATGTTGATGCAGGTGATCATCCATAATACCCCCACTAAATTTTGCTTTATTACATTGTTAATTGGAGCAACAGTAGGTCCATCAGCAAAAGCCTGAACCATCAAATTGTGTTTGAGCTTGAGCTGGTGAATCTGCCATGTTCATTTAGACAACATGCAACATTCAGTTTTGTAAGCAACATTATTTTCAGATTTAAAATATAAATGCAGTGTAGTTTTTATGCACAATTTAACCTTTATTTTTAAGATTAGGCTCAGTAGAAAAGCTTGATCCATGTTGATGCCATTGTTGCCTTAATACCCCACTAAATTTTGTTATAGATTGTATGTAATATGGCAGAAGAGAGTCCATCAATTTTCTATGTGAATTGAATAACTGGAAGAATTGTGAGTTTGAGCTTGAACTGGTTAACTGGTTAAATTGCTGCTGAGATTTATCTCAGCTATTGGTCTCTCTGAGATCAATGGTCATTGTTTTTTGGCCATGTGCTGGAGCTTCTTACTCTCAGATTTTTTCAGTAAATATATGCTGTGGGTGTAGTTTTGTATGCACACAGTACACCCGTATGCAATTTACTTATATAACAAACAAAACAAATTGAACATAATTATATATTTTATTGGTTTCTAAATTAAACCATGCAAATTAAAATAAGCACAAGGTAGTAAATTATAAAGGGTAAATTAAAATTTATGCACTTAATAATGTATAAGTAACTTTTTTAGTTTTAACAACTTCTTCAGAAAATATTGACCTCAATTCAAATATTTATATATTTCTATAATCAGGGATTCTAGAGTTTGTCTACTCAAATTTGACCTAATTTCAGTTTGGTTTTTCCGCACAGTATTGATAACTCTTTAATATGCAACATTACTGTGTGAAAAGAGTAATATTCAGCATTATTTTTTACAAGACTTTGTATTTGATTGCTGAATTGTGATCTTTCAGTTGTTCGAAATTTTTCTTATTTTCCGGAACAATCTGAGGAGTTTCCGGAATTATCAAATTCTCTTATTTCTCCAGAGCAACTCCAGAGAATTCGGAGTAATTGGCATGTCTGATAGCAGTTAAGGCAAATAAAGTATGTTTGTGGTTGCAACATACTCCAAGTTAAAATAATACCTCTGGAGGTGGCCTGCCACTTTTAGAGGTATCTTTTGCTTGGTACTTCTTTTAAATTATGAGTACCCAGCTGGTGCAATGTTATTTGTGTCTATAGCATTCTCTTAGCTACACTTGCTTCCCAGTTGATGCTAATTGAGTAAACATTTTACAGCCATGTTTGGCATAATGATATGTCTGTATTTCTAACTGCATTGGAAAGAAAAAAGAAACATTATTAATTTTAGTTTTTCTTTTTGGTAATTTTTTTTCTTTTTGCCAATTGTCAACATTAGTTCAAATAAACGGATACTCTTGAGTTATCTTTAAAGTTCAGTTGTTTAGTTATAATAGCTGTTTATTTTAAATTTCATTTTTTATGCAACTGCAAAATAATTCATGTTTATAATGTTAATTATATACACAATTTTTTTTTCAATTTCATAAATGAGTGAATTTTGATTATTAATGTACTAGTAATCATGAGCCCCAGTAATGTATTCTTTAACACCAGGGCTCCAATTGCTTTAAGCAACTAAAATGGTTAAATGTTTGATTTTAATTAAACTATGCATATTATTTCATTTTGGCTCCTCTGTTCTGCTTGCAGAATTTTATAAAAATAGGCCAATTATGAAACTGCAGCCCATAATAATAAGTTTTCAAGTGGGGGCCCTTGAGCTTTTATGCTGTTACAAGATGAAAATCTCTGAGACTGATTATTCCCACTCCATTAGGAGTTTGCACCAAAGTGAAACAATAAACGAGCAGTGATCTAATTCCTCTGGTGCAGACTATTTTTGTAACATGATAGTGTACTATCATGTAAAACTGTGTTTTTGTAGAGAAAAATTTAAAAGTAGTCAAACATATTTTGTGAGGTCATCAAATTGTCTCAAGCATGAAAAATATGGGGCAAAAGTAGCTTCATGATCAAAAGACAATCTTTAGATTTGTGTTTCAAGTGCTATGGTTTACTGTTTTGTTCATGAAGGCTAATGAGACCAGGACCTACTGCTTAAAGCCAATTCTGAATATGCTATGAACATCTTTACAAGCAATGGGATCGATAAGCTCTGAAAAGCAATTTATAACCTTTGTTGCCTTTTGTGCATTGATAAAAAGAGAGATTATGTAGAAAAATAATGTACATTGTGAAACCATAACTTCATATGAATGCATTTCTTCAATGAAAAGTGTAAATAGTTTTTTATTCTCCCTATTATTTTATTGAAAAATTAATGGTTGTGTTGTTTTTAAAATATTTAGAATTTGGTGATTATTATTTATTTCTGTTCTTGAGAATATAAATGTATAGGTCTTAACCATTTATTTATGTGTTGTGATAAAATTTGAAATTGTAATAGGCATTATATGCTTGAATATTATTTATTTTACTGATTTTCTTTTAAATTTTTTATTCTTACTTACATTTTTCTAATTTTTTTTTTAATAGAGAATATTTAAAATTTGTGTAAAGTTTTAAGAAACTTTTAGTAAGCAATAAAAGGATTTTTTAACCTTCCTGTGACAAAATTTGTCTAATATACTGAAATATTATATATATTATTAAATAATCAAAAAATTCTCAACACTTTTATTTGGCAAAAGATTAAACAAAGCGTTAAAAGAAAAAAAGGTAATTTTTTCTTTGTCTAGTAAGAAAATAAAAAAAATTGACTGTGTAATCTTGAGTTTTAGTGACTTTTCTGTTTATTATATAATGGCTACTATATAAATTAAAATACTGTGAATACAAATTTTGCAAATTTAACTATGTCTGAAATTGCAATACAACAGTTTGTCATCAGCATAAATTAAAAGGTGAATGCTAATAGGATTACACATGCAATATAAAAATGTTAGAATATATATGTTAGATGGATTTTGTTATTAAATGATCCATCTGTATACATTTAATTCTCTCAACAAAGTATTTACTGGTGGGATTTTTTATACTTTCATTATTCTGAGGGCCTGATTATGCAGCATTCAGAGTTTATTGAGAGATTATTTAGAAATTACTATTAAAAGTTTTGTAATGAATAAGTAGCAATTGATAAAATAAGACAGCTACAGTATGTTTTATGAGTATCATTTAAAGTGAAGAAGACATAATTTCTATTTTTATCAGAATTACCTGTTATTTTATTGATGTTTTAATAGAATTATTAACTATTTTGCAGTTCTTGTAACAGAATTGACTATTTTGATCAGAATATTATTCACTGTAAATGTTTTGACTTACCTTTTAATCATGTTTTTATCTGCTTTGTAAGTTTTACTATTTTTTTAAATTTCTATAATTTAGAAAGAATCGTCTCAGGTTGCCAGACACCGTTGAAGTTAATCCTGACTGTTTTTCATCACTCAAATTACTTGTTTTGAATGATGTTGCCTATTCATGGAATGAGGTAAAGTTAAATAATAAATGTGTCTTTTTTAAGGCATTCATATTTAAATTTTTACTAAAAGTCATAAATATATTTAAACATTTATTGTGTTCAGTATATAAGTATATAAAATAAATGTCTACTTTATAACTTCTTTTGAAATTATAGATTCTTTTATGTGCTGTCATGTGGCCTTATATTCAAGAATTATGCATCCTAGACAATAATATTTCTCAATTAGAAGTTCCAAATTATCCTGTCTTTTCTAATCTACAAATTTTGAATCTTGATAATAATCCAATATGTTCATGGAAGGAAATATGCAAGTTAGGTAATTTAAAAAAGTAAGTTACAATTATCTTATTTGAAAATCGTATGAATTTTTGTGAGTTAGTTATAAGCAGTACATTAAAATGGTTAAGCATCAATATTTAAAATATCAATCATTCTGAACAAAATGATTTGGAATATTTTTGGTGTAAAACAATTGTTTAATGAATTAATTATAAAGGAAAATTTTAGTACCATTTTTTGATTTCCTTTCTAAAAATTCTTTAAGTTAAATTCTGTAGATCTCATGTATGCATGAAATGATTTTCATCTTATTAAAATAATTTTTGTTAGTTTGTGAAACATCTTATTTTCATCATAATTAATGTAATTTGATATTAAGTATGCATTTATAATAAGGAATATTATTTCATTTTTACAAAGATAAAGTTAACATTGCCTGTACTAATAAATAATAGAGAAAGTGTATGTGTTTGTTGTCAGATTTTTTCACTGACAAAAATTGGTCAAAATAGTGACAAAATTTTACACACAGATAGATCTTCATGATATCTGGGGATGTAATAAACTATTCTTACTGTCTCATATAATTTTGTATACTATTCTCATATTATTTCTTGTATACTATTTATACTTTCTCATAATATAAATTTTTATAAAAATATTTCTGAGGATAAATTTTGAAGATATATTGTAATAAGTATTATATTCGGTTATTACTATCTGAAAAAAAAAATTGTTAAGAAAACACAAAATAGTTTTTTGGTCAAAATGACCCCTCCCACAGTTCTGGTGTTGAACATTGTGTTTATTAATGATAAATTTATACAGAATTATTGTAAAAGTATTTTAGGTATAGCTTTAAAACATGCTTTCATAAATATTAGAAGTGTAAATAGGGAAAACTAGAATTAAAATTACTCTTGATGAATATAACTAATAGATTTGCTTTAATTGTAAGGGTCAAATTAAGTAAATTTTTTTTACATAATAAATGTTCAATTACTTCTTACTATGTTGAGCCATTTTAAAGGTTCTAGTTCAGGTTAGTAATTACAATATTATGGTTAATTTAAAATAAGTTATATTGATCATTTTATATGTGCTTTAGCTATTGCATTTACAAGGATGCAATGAATTCAGAGAGTGAACAAAAAGGACTATAAAATTGTTACTTTAAAAAAGTATCCTATGTTTTCAGTATATACACTGTCTACCAATAAGTATTTGGACATCTGTGATAGAAAAAAAACTAACTTAGTTCAAAATTAATAGCTGGTAGAGCCTCCACAAGAGGCAATTACAGCATGAACCCTCCGGGGCATATTTTCTACAAGTCTTTGTATTACAACTATTTACAGCATTGCCTTCCACTAGTTACCAAGCCTTGGTTAACCTCGAAATGAGACAACTGGTATTGTCATCCTGAAAGTAACAGGGGTCCAACCCGTAAAACTGCCACAATGTAGAAAGCACATTGTCATCCAAAATAAAGCAGTAGGCATCAGCATTGAGCTTACCATGAATGCGGACCAAGGGTCCCAGTCCATACCAGGAGAAACATTCCTGGTCATCGAATAGTTTATCCCAGACCATAACTCCACCTTCACCAAACTTGACTGTTGACACAATGCATTTTGGCAGGAGATGTTCTCCAGACAGACTTCAGACCCAGACCTTGTCATCCGAACGGTAAATGGTGAGCTCCGAACTCCACGGCATCTTGCATGCAACTAATGCCGTTGCTGTTTCCTACATGATGTATACTGGCAGAGGTCGTGACGTACCTCAGGACCGCAGATATCGCCATTTGCATATTAGTCCAAATACTTATTGGTAGACAGTGTACATGAATACATATAGGCACCCTCCCTATTGAAAAATATATTTATTTCACATTATGAAACATTAAAATAATACCACTGTGCAGCCATCTATCATCAACCAACTAGTGAAATATCCATTACGCTATGATATGTGAGAAAGTGAGAGATATAAATTTCAATATTGACAGTATATTTGTGATAGTTTAAAAAAATTGCTGCACAAAATTTGCATTTATTTAAAAGAATCATATGAAGAACAAATATGTACAAACTTCTATGAATTAAATTTTTTTTTCTGTTCAGACTATAAACCTTAGCACTAGAATATATATGTTTCTCTCTTCATTTCTTTTTTAGTTTAGAAGAGCTTCATATTGATAATGTGTCCTTAGAATCGATTACTTTTTCTGATGTTTCACCTCTAGAAAAGACCGATTTATTTCCTAATTTACAATCGCTTTTTGTCAGGAATAACAAACTAGAACAGGTAAGTTAAATTTGATACTTGTTATTTTTTGTCTTTTTATTTTATACTTGTTATTCTATTTATTTATTTTTTCCCTTGTTATTTACTAACTGCTTCAAATTCACCTTTGATTTTAATTATTAAGACAAATAAAGCTTATGTTTATTTCAAAATTCAAGTTAAATTTTAGATTATATTACACCAATAATCCTAGGTAGCACAAATATGCTGAACAGAAAAAGCTAGGATGGACAATAGTCAAAGATGGATACTCTATCCAAAACTATATGGCTGAACGATGGCCAAATGGTTAGGGTGCTGGCCTTCAGAACCGGAGTTCATGGGTTCAAATCCCACTATGGCATGGACATTCATTGCCATTTGGAATCGGCTTTAAGCAGTAGGTCCCGGTCTCATTAGCCCTCGTGTTACAAAAAGTAGACTGTAGCACTCCAAAACCAAACCAAAACTATATGAATTTTGTGCAACTTTTTCTTTAAATATTCAATCCAAAAGTTCAGAATTATTGCCAACTTATTTACTAATCAAGGGATGTATTAGTCACAAAATACAAAAATGTTCATAGATATTGAACAGATATTACAAAAGTCAAGGTTATGTACCTAAAATTTTGACAATTATTTAAAAGTATTTTACTGTCAGTAATACAATATTTTGTATGTTAAAATTCTAAAAAACAGATAGTTTATCTACCAGCTTGTATATTTTAGCTGTTTATTCTATTGATTTTAGTTGCACTGCAATTTGTATATTTAAGTGTAACATTGCTAAAATGGTACAATTTTTGGCTATATCTAATAGATTTAATGGACATATAGCTTTATGCAAAATTTAACCACTGGAAATGGAAGAGTGTTAAATTTCAAGGCAGCAGATAGTGTAATGTACTATATATAATGTATGTTATGTTATATACAGTACATTATATAATGCAATGTATATAATATACTGTATAAATCAAGGTTATGAGAAATTTTTTGTTGTAGAAAATGAACAATAAATGTAGTATATATTTGAAGGATCATGCATTTTTAACATAGTGTAAAAGCCTCTTCATGCTAAACAAATGATAAATTGTAAAAATACTGTTGTTTTTGTGAAGGAAAATTTAAACTTTTAAGGTAACTTTTTGATTTATTTCATGAATCTATAGCCTATTTATATTTTGTTTTTGTGACTGTCCTTTTGTTTTTGCTACTCCCTACAAAACACTGCTATATTAATCATACATACACACTCATGCTTGAAGCTTTTAAGCGATTGAGAGGAGAAAGAAAAAAGAGAATATTTGGTTTGAATAGGCTTAGTTTAAGACAACTGAAGTGACAGCAAGGAAATCAAGAATAAGATTCACATTGATTTAGACATGTTTTGTATGTAGAGGCCCTAAAAGTTTAATGCTGAAATTTGCATTTAAATTGTTTTTTATTATTGTTTGGATTGAATGTAATATTTATTTGATTTAGTGATATATCAATGCATTTCTATATTATTTGCAGTGGCAAGATATTAGTGAGCTGAATAAGCTAGCTAGGTTACAGAATCTTATGGTGAATCAGAATCCTGTTGTGTTGTCCATGAATCCTGAAACATCTAGGCAACTTATCATTGCTAAGATCCTTGGTTTAGAAACATTAAATAGAACAAAGGTATTTTTAACATTTTAAAACTTTTCCTTTCATTTTAAGAATAAATTTTTATTTAGATTATTTTTGAATTTAGTTAACACTTGGCATGCAGGTATACTTCACTGCCCACTTTACACGTGCAGTGGGCATTTATTCGTGAATCGCACGAAAGTTTAATTATTCAGAAAAATAGCAGTAAATCAAAAACTACTTTGTTTTTATGAACGAAACTTTTTTATTTTACTATTTAATATGTACTGTATGATTATTTAACAAAAAAAAAAACCAAAAAAAAAAAAATTTACGAAATCACAAAAATAAACGATTTTTAAAATTAAAGCCCAATAATCTGTCAGCGCATATTTCTTCATCACTGTCTTTGTCACAATGGCTCATTTTATCAATTTTGTATTCAACAATAAAAAAACAAGTTTCAAATTTACAAAACATGATTTGTACATTCTGGAGCTAGGAATTCGATTGAAGACAAAATAACGTAACAAAAGACTGAGTAACTCGACAATCATAACTCGTGGAAAGAAAAAATGCAAAGCGTTGCATAGCAATGCAAACAGCATGCATATAATGTCACACATATATATAATTATACATATTTAGTAGATTTGTGGTGGTTAGTGGGTATCAACCACAAATCTACTAAATATATATAATTACATGACCTGCTCTCCAATGACAGACTGCAAAAAACTTAAAAATATGTTGCCTGCACGCAAAGTGTTAAGATTGTATTAAAGGAATTGAGAAGTGGAAAATTTGGGTTGAAGCTTTAATGTCCCTATCTGTTTTAAGTATAAATATTTTTTTAAATTTAGATAGGATTTTAACATTTTGCTTCTTTAGATAATTTACAATTTAAATTTATTTTATGCCTTTAGTTGGTAATTTTCTTGAAGACAACTTGAGGAATTCCACTAAAAAAAGTTTGGTCAGTTCATGAATGTTTTCATTGTGACTTTTCCAGAAAGTTTAATTAAATGTTTTTATAATAAAACAGTATACAGCAATTATACAAAAGTGGTTATGGGAAATGTAGATGTCTTGTATTAATTAAATAAATCTATTGGACAGGATAAGGGCTTGAATAAAAATAAAGCCTAATGATTAAGACTTAAATCAACGAAAAGTTGAAAGGTAACAGTAGATTCCTAGCCACAAACTAGGTACTTTTTTGGCCCAGTTCTGCTTCGGTTAGATAAGCTTTACTTGTCTCTGCTATGAAGAAGTAGCTATTTTGTGGTTTATTTTCAACTTAATTGTATACTTTAATCATATTGGCTTTTTCATATTTTCAATAAATTTAATTTTAAGAGCAAATATTTACTGCACTTTTAACATACCAAATTTGACACTGTTACTGTCAAGCAAACAGTCAGGTGCAATTAATAAAAGATAAGGTATCATTTCCAGTCACATGTTATCTAGGAAATATTTTAATCTTTTGTTTTCAATGCCTAAACATCCTTAATAATATCCTTACAAAAATTTTGTTTTAAAGGTCATTTTAATGCATATTTTGAAGCATTTCTAAATAAGAACCATTATTTGCCAGAATATTTTGTTAATAATAATTAAATTTTTAATATCTGATTTCCTTTGTTGGGGCTAGACTTAGCAATTATTTGGCCACCATTATATTCAGCCACAAAATTCATAAAGCCAATCATACTCAGAAGTCAGTTAAAACTTCTTTTATTTTATGCTAGTTTTGAAATTTAGATAGTATTGTCTGTACACCTTTACACCGCAGTCTGCTAAAAGAATGACATTACACAAATATCATTCTTTTAGAAACCCAGGAACAATTTTGCACCAATTTCATGAGAAATTATCTCAGCTCATTGTTCTTGGATGGTCAGTAGTGCCAGCTTGTAGAAAATTAGTAATTCCAAGGTATGAAAATCAAATAATCTCACCAAAATCTGATGAGACCCACATTGGAATATGAGAAGAACTGCAAGTTAATAATTTTGTCATTGGAAAATGGAAATTATTGCACTCTGAATTGAGATACTTAAAAAAAAATTTTTTTTCACCAAAATGCAGATTTAAAATTAAGAAAAATAATTTAGTTACTTATTAGGATAACTTTTGTTATACTACACACACATACACACACACACACATATATATATATATATATATATATAGAAAGAGTATGAATGATTAAGTGCAACTTACCAGAATAAATGCTTTTTTTTAAAGTTGCTCACAAAATTTTTGGTGTTGGGTAGATTAAATATTGTTGCTGATAGCTAATTAAGTGTAACAATCTACATTTTTTATGCAAATTAATTTATACTTGCTTAAAATAAGTAATAGTTTTATTTTTAGATTGAAAGATCTGAAAGGAGAGGAGCTGAAATAGATTACTTGAAGAGGTTTCGTAGTGAGTGGCTCGAAAATGGGGGAAATATCAATAGTGAACAAAGTCAGTTATCTATGGCTTTTCTAACACAACACCCTAGTTATTTAGCTTTGCTTGCAAGTAAGTTTGGTTTTTTTTCTTTTAAAAATGGGACTTTTTAATATTTATTAAGAGAAAGATTTTTTTCTTTCACATTTGTTAGCTTCATTATGATAGTATTATATAAAACAGTTATAATTCTATTCTGTTTATAAATGCTAAGTTATTACATAATTAATCCTATTTCTCACATGCCAAGTAATCTGGTCATAAGCAAATTTTGTGTAGTTTTAATTAGTACAAAGCTTAGAATTTTCCTGGGAACTGTTATGAGTACTAAGCCTACTGTATTAGCATGAGCAGAACATCTACAGTGGTGGTGTTTTATTCCATTGAATTAAATTTTTCATTTTTAATAAGACTATCCACAGTTATGGAAAATCTGTAGTATATATGTTTTTGTTATGCTTGTTCGAATTTAATGGAGTTTATTGGAATCTTGAAGTAGATGTTCTATATTTCACAACATAATAATCTACAATGAATAGTAACTGTAAAATTTCAAATATTGAAGGGTTGGTCAATTCTCTGTTATTTTTCATTTGTACCCCTTGAACTTCCCTCCCCTTAAACTTTATTGATACGATTCCTGGCAATTGATCTTAAGTATTATTCTTACCCACATATGAGATAAGATCTTTTCTTTGTTTTCCAGTTATTTTTGAAACAAGAAATTGGTCATTTAAACCATAACATGATTATTGAGGCAGTTGGTTTTTTTAACCTGGTGGCATATTGCATGTGGTCATATTGGTACATTAGTCTCTGCTTATGTTTTTGCATTAGAGTATTTTAATATGAATAAAATTGTTAGTATCCACTGAAAAGTATTTTTGCACCTATATTTTTTTCCTGCATTGAATGGTGGGGATATGACCAAATCCTGACTATTAACATGATGAAAAAGGACAGGACAAGAATAAGATTAATAAAATTTCAAATATAATTTAATCAAATAAAACATCTCTTAAACAATTAAAATTTAACATTGTTTTTGCACTATTTTCATGCTCTACAGTAAAACCCCATAAAAATGAAACTAATAAGGATAAATATAATAATATAACTAATAATGATAAATATAATTGAATTGGCTGTAATTTATGTACCTTTTCAGCCAAAATTAAGTAAATCACTGTGCTTTTGATGTATAATGTACTGTTTTGCCTAAATTAGTTTTAAAATCTTCATTTAACCCTTGTATAATTTGATAAATTCAATCTATTAGTAGCTGTATAAACTTGCTTAAGATCATGAAAATTTAGTGAATGAACCAATTGTTATAGCTGTATGAATTTAACAATTTTTAGTTTTGTTTAAAAATAAGTGGATGTGATTCTTTATTTAATAATTATATTTGGTATGTTTGTATTAATCTGTAAGGAAAAAATATTGCCCAAACATACTAATGGTGGGAATTTAAATAGTAATAGCAATAAATCCTTTTATCATTGGTTTTCTTTCTTTTTATAATAAAAACAGATTTTTAAATTCATTTTAAATTATAAAAACTGTAAAATAAACAAACTTTTGGAACTTTTATAGAAACAGGTAGACTAATTTAAATCATAGAGAATACGAGGTGCTATTGGAAAGTTCTCAGACTGCTATTACTGTGACTGTCTTTGGGAAAGTGGGGGTTGAAAGAAAGTAAATGCACATTCATGCATATCACATTTACACATTTCACTGCCTGGCTCCAAGTTGTAAGCTCACACTATTTTGTATAGGTTTTATTTCATCCTCATGTTCGAGATTGTCTGCAATTTAGCAGTGGACAAGAAAATCAGCAACATGTGTACTTTTAATTGACCAATACAAAACTTAAAATTTTCCTGGGAACTCTTATGAGTACTAAGCCTACTTTAGTAACATAAGTAGTATATTTTATTTGTATGCTATATTATTGGTCATTTTATTTATATATTATTTTATTGATATACTATTTTATTGGGCTATTATTATATAACTGGCCATCATTCATTTGTACATGATAAGCATTCAGGGTGATCAAGTACCAGTATAACCAGTAGCTCAGTCAGTAAAGGCTCTGAACTCATAACTGGAGGGTTGTGGGTTTGAGGCTTGAGCAAGCCAAAGATCTACTGTGTTCATTAATGGTAGCTGAGGCATATAAAATAGCAGGGTTCCCACTCTTTTTCCGGAACAAAAATTAAGGACTCTATAAGGACCAAAGTAACTTTTTATAAGGACCTACTTGAAATACATGGCATAACAACATAAACCCTATTTCCTAAGGAACATATTTTAATAATTATGAACCAGACAAGGCATGTTCAATAAATGTCCTATAATATTTCAGAATTAAATTTTACATAAAAACTAATATAAGATAAACCTATTTGACAAAAACATTTTGAAAAATGTACATCTAAAGTTTTTTGAGTGATCAAATTAAAAATAAATTGTGAATAAAATATATTATAAACCATACTTTCTGAGGGTTTAAAAATGACTCTGATATATATATATATATATATATATATATATATATATATATATATATATATATATATATATGTGTGTGTGTGTGTGTGTGTGTACTAGCTGATTATACCCAATGTTGCCTGGGAAACAAGAAAGTTTTAGACTTTTCTATTACATTCAATGAAAAGGAAATTAAACTTCCATAAGTAACTGAAATATCTACATCCCCCTTAACATCCATGCTTCATTTAATTAAAATATGCATGACTGTTAACTATTAGGAAAGGACAGGTGACTTTAAAAACCTTTTCAGTATGAGAAAGATTATTAGTCAAAAAAGATTTCTAGCTTGTGACCATAAAAATGACTAATGAACTATAATCATTTTCATAATATTTTAAGGATATCAAGGAAAGGAATTTTTAATTACTACAGAAATACACAGAAAACATATGTGTTTGAGGATTTTCTTTATTATTAATACTGCACTTTTGGATAGAAAATGTAAAAGAATGTTATGAACATTAACAAATATTTTACATATTCTTTGACCAGTACTTATCACCTGTACTGGTTTTCTTAGAACCGGTTTGGGGCAAGGTTAACTCCGAACTTACAAAACCAGAAAGTTTGGAGAGTAAGGCAAAAACAGATAGGAAATCACAAGACGATGGATAAATTGATCAAGTTCCAATTTAAAAATTAAGGAGTTTTTAAGGATCTTTGACATAAATTAAGTAGTTTTAAGGGCCCTAAAATTACAGCTAAAATTAAGGTGTTCTCAATGACTTTTAAGGACCGTGGGAACCCTAAATAGGTTCTTGGTCCAAATGTCCTCTCAGTTCCCAAATAATATCTCTGGCAGTGGCAGGTCAATCCTGAGTGTCTTCTGTTTGATCCTTACTTCTAAATTACGAAAACCAATTTGAGCAAAATAGTTCTTTCATTCTAGTGGTATTCTTCAAAATGAAAAGTGCATCTGTTTGCTTTAATTTGCATAGCCTCTGGCTAGTCCAAGTAGCATTAGCAACAACAAAACTGATAAAAATGAGGAATAAATTAGAAAACTGATACAAGAAGAGTTTGCTCATCCTAAAGTTGCAGTTAATTATGATTATTACATAAATGTTTAAAGACAATTGAGAGAAGTTGTATGACAAAAATGAACTGCACTTTGTCATGATAGTGACTAGCTTCATCATGGCAATGTAACAACCTACACCTTCCTAAAGACAACACTATCTTAAGTTTTATAACATGCAACATGGTTATTGTTTCCCACTCACCTATTCACTTGATCTAGCTTTCTGTGATTGTGCAATATTCCCAAAGTTGAAAATGAAATAGAAAGGATAACATTTTGCAACTGTCCAAAATTCAATGAAAAGATCTGGTAGTCCTTTACAATTTTTGAGAAATTAACATCAGGAGAACTTTTGAAGGGTTGAAAAAGTAATGGGATTGTCATATATATTCAGAAAGGGGACTATTTTGAAAGGTATATTAGCCAATGTTAGGAAAGTTCAAACAAACCTATTTTATCATCAAATCTGGGAACTCTCTGTAGCACCTTGTACATAATATTATGTTTACTCACATTTATTTCATTTTGATAATTTTGCTGAATACTAAGGAGGGAGATTTTGAAAATGGATATATATATATATATATATATATATATATATGTAATAAGACAGACTTGATGATAGGTGGTTGCAGTCATGGCCTATAAAAATGACACTGTTTTAGCTAAAGACCTTTATTAAGATAACGTTGGAGGATGGGTTCCCACTTCATCATAGGAACAGAACAAACTGAAGGGTCAGATAGCATGAAGTTATATATAAAAAGGCCCTTAACACCTGGTCAACATGTGTGGGATAATCTCTAGAAAAATCTGCTTGCTATTTGGAAATTTCCTAAATTGTCCACTAGGGCAATGTAGAGTTATAATTGGTCAGACCTCTTCTCTGAAAGCGTAAACTGTAGCCCCAGTGGTCAATTTAGGTTAGGGGTTAAAAAGAGGAATGCAAAAGGACACAGGAATTTTTAGCCCTTGACTTCAGGTTTGAAAACCCCTGAGAATTTTCCTTACACACACACACACACACACATATATAATGTTTATATAAACTGCTAAAGGTAGAAGTTTTCCTTTTTAAAATAACAAGTTAATGAACACCTAGTGATATATGTGTAAAATCCTGTTAACAATACTGGAAATTGACTCTATCCTTTTAGAATATACTCATTAACCACTATCATTTTATAATATGTTATTGGTTGTCCAAGTATAATAGCATATTATGCATGTTGTTAGAACTTTTTTTAAGGCCACAATTTCATAACTTTAAAATAATCTGCATTTTGTTCTGTAGTATTCATGTCCTAAATTTTCTTCATATTTTTTTAATGACAGAGTATTAAATTATAATAGCTGCTAGGGCTCTTGTTTTAAAATATAGTTAATAAAAGCTGTGTGAAACAAAGCACATATAGCTGTGATATCAGTATGGAAACTCAAAGAAGCAAAATAGAAAAAAATTATGATTTCACTTTCTGTTATAAGTTGAACAAGTTTCTCAAGCTCTTTTGATTGTTGAATCCCCAAGATGTTTATTAAAAATTCATGTAGACTTTTAGTTTTTGAAAATTTTAATGTAGTATTAAAAGAGCTACTTTTTAATACTTTGATTTCAGTGAATAAAATAAGATAATCATTAAATAATTCTAATAGAAAAAATAATAGTGAGTATTAAAACAAAAATGTGAATGTAAATAAAATAATTATTGAGAAGAATTCTGCTGCTTCTAAAATTCCATAATATTTATTATCTTTACGAATTTGGCTTTATTTTTATAATTGAAGTTTCATTTCTGCTGTAATAGCCATTCTGTTTCTATATTTTCTTTTGTGACAGCCTATCTCAAAATCTAACTTAAGGAAATAAATGGTTGCAGAGGTCAAAACAGTTCAGTAACAAAGTGACTATGATTCAGTAATTATAATTGTTTTTGTTCACATTTTGCCTGGCATGTCGGTAGTTATCAAACAATAGAATAAAATCATAATAAAACATATTCAGTTTTGGGATAAGATGAGGTGTAAATTTTAAGTTAAATTTAGTTAAATACCAAAGTACCATCCTGGTAAGGATAACTGAATACACCAACTGTGTAAAAACTGTTGCCTTGCATTATAACTGTAATCAGAACTAATAACCAAATTTGCCTTCAATATAGTGATTGAGTTAATTTTAATTTCAGCTTTAAACTTGAAATAAGAGTATAAAATTAGTGAATTTCACATGGGACATATATTAAAGCCGTTTTGGTAGAACCCTAGATTCTGCAAAACACCAGTTGAAACTGACATGGTGTAATAATGCATAGTTTTTCTGGTTTGGTGAAAATGGTTAGCAGGACTTTATATATGTACCAGATTGATAGATACCATTCTTTAATAGCATAGGTCTTTCTAAATGAACACAGATTTTAGAATTTCATTTGTGAAAAGATAATTTTGAAGAAGCATGCTATTAAATTTTGTAGAATGATTAATCATGTTTCAGAGATTAATTTTAGTAGTTCTACTGAATGGTAATGTATGAATTTATTTTTCAGAGCATGGTGCTGCTGATGAAAATGAAGTTAAAATGCAAAGTACATTATTAAAAGACAATTTAACACGTATCCTTCCTAAACTGTATATTTCCTAGGTATACTATTTGAAATTAACCTTTCCTATAGCTTTTATTTATACAAATTATGCATAAAGAATTGTCATATAAACTGTCCTTACTTTCATGAAACAAGAGGCATGCAGTTGTACAGAGCATTTTGTTACTAGGATATACATTTTAATAAACTCTAAATAACTATATAATATATATGTAAGGAATTTGCACCCACGACTTTGTGTGCTCGGCAATGACATCGGCAGTATCTCCCTATTTGACCCCTTCCATCTGGCGTTTTTTGGGGGAAGTAAGAAGGGGGCCGATAAGGATTTTCGGGGTCGTGGTTTTGTTTTTCCAGGGCCTCGGAAAAGGAGATTGTGCTCTCTTCGGTGGGGCTCAAGTTTCCAGCCCCCCCCCCCCCCCGAAGAAAGGAGGAATCTGCAAGGGTTCATGAGGGCAGAGAGTGAGGGACTCGAGATAGGGCTGGCAGCCGAGAAACATCTCGCTGTTTGCGCTGTCTGCGCTGATGTGGAAAGAAAAGACGACGCTCGGTCATTAGCTAGGACTGGCTCTGAGACTCACGATGACATTTGGATTTTCTTTAATTTTGTTTTTATTTTCTTTGTAAATAAATTTTTGTTTTGTCTGTCCAAGTTTCCGGAGAAATAATATTTTAAGTACATGCATCCCTGTGACTACTGTCGAACACACCTGCCCCAGTACAGTAGGCGGGCAGGTCCCACGCAAGTATAGTGCCCCAGACCAGGGTGTTATAACAATATATATATATATATATACATATATAAGTTTTTGATACCCAGTCAATGATATGGAGCAGTCATATAAATGTAATAATAAGCTTCTTATGCATTGGACTAAATTATGAATCTATTAGGAATCCATATTTATGGCCAAATACATGCATACAGGCAGTTATTAGCCCAGAACTGGTGCTTTATGCATATATATATATATATATATATATATATATATATATATATATATATATATATATACACTGTCTACTAATAAGTATTTGGACACCTATGCAAATGACGTTATCTACAGTCCTGAGGTAGGTCATGGCCTCTGCTGGTGTACATCGTGCAGGAAACAGCATCGGCATTAGCTGCATGCAAGATGCCGCACAGTTCGGAGCTCTCTGATATCGAGAAAGATATAATTATTGAGCATCACAAATGTGGCCGATCCTTTAGGGACATATCTAGCGATCTGAAGTACTCAAAATCAACAGTAGCCTTGGGGTGTTTTTCCTGGTAAGGACTAGGACCTTGGTCCCCATTCATGGTATGCTTAACTCCGATGCCTATTGCACTATTTTGGATGACAATGTGCTTCCTATATTGTGGCAGTTGTGACAATGCCAGTTGTCATGTTTTGAGGTTAACCAAGACTTGGTATGGTGCCAATAGAGTTCATCGAATGGACTGGCCTGCCCAGAGCCCAGACCTGAACCCTATCGAGAACCTCTGGGACGAGTTGGATCGCCGAATTAAGGGGTGCACTACCTGTCCAAAATCGGTGAAGGAACTTGTATGTCTACTCCAAGCTGAGTGGAAGACAATACCACTAGCTGTAATACAAAGACTTGTGGAAAGTATGCCCTGGAGGCTCTACCAACTATTGATTTTGAATAAAGTTAGTTTTCCTTTTCTATCACAGATGTCCAAATACTTATTGGTAGACAGTGTATATATATATATGGTTCATAGAGTAACAAGATTAGCTTTATGTACAATTTATGCCAGATACTCACATATTGACTCTTATTTTCTACTGGTCAAAAGCTTGTTTTAGTTTGTTATCAAACTGTATTAATAGCTGTTAAGTTTTCTTCTTAACAGCCTCCCATGTTTTAAAATGGGTTCCTTTTAGCAGATTTTATTTTTGTGCAAAGGAAAAAGTCATAAGGTGCTTATGCAGGGAAATATGGAGGATGATCTAATCTTTTTTTTTTTTTAACCAATACTGCTTTATGGAGAGTGCTGCAATTGAAAAAGCATTTTTATTTCCATCAAATACAAGCTAGGTGAAATGCAAGTACATTTGACTGCTGAAACTCTGAGAGTTCGATAGTACTGCTTTCCTTTGCAGTTTCAGATACATTCAAGATAAAATTCAAGGTAATCCCTAGATTGCCATTTGACTCTCTTTGCATTCAAAGGCATATACAGAGCAGTCTTATTACTTTATAGATTGTATCTATCTTTCTCTCTATATAAAATCCTTTGTATATGCATGTTTATTTGCTATGCATTCTTAAATGGTTGCCCCAATATTTACAAAATTTTGCATGCTGATTCAAGTGAACCTTGGGAAGGTTTTAAGCAGGCCAAAATGTTCAGGGGTAAAGGGCATGTGAAGATATAATGCTTTTTGTAATCTAAATTGAGTTTGTGCTAGTTCATATATTTTCCTTTTAATTATGTTCTAAAATAATTAAAATATTTTAAGCAATATAATTCCCCTGATAGCATTAAAATGTGTTTTCAGATAATACATTTTTTTTTTTTAAATTCCTATGTTTGACTTATTTCTTTCCTAATTGCACCAATTTTTAAATTCAACTTTTAAATATCAATCTTAATCCATCACTAACAATGTTATTGTTTGAAAATGTGTTTAATATTTATGTTACATAATAATTTAATTTTTTTTATACATGTGATCTCTTTAAATTAGCCATTTAAAATAGCTTGTATATGTATATGCATATATATATATATATATATATATATATATATATATATATATATATATATATATATATATATATATATATATATAAAGAAAATTTTTAAACAAGTGATAAGAAGTTTCAAAGAAATGTTAAGAAAATTTTCTAGATAAGTAAGGGGAAATAATCTAGATAAATGAAGTTCAGATGTAGAGAGTCGATGGTACTTATTATTTGTCTTGTATAATCACAATTTATAATTTTAAGTTTTATGTGTGTTTTGGAACATTTCTTTAACAAATTAAAGGTGTGAAAATATTTAGTCCACTTTTGCCTGAAAAACCCCCAGTTACAAAAAAACTGCCAGGTAAGTGTATTTATTCAGATATTTTAACCCATTTTTTATTGTTTTCTCAAAAAGTATTTAAAAAAATTGTTCTAAAGATTCATTTAATCAATTTCTTTTTTTAAATTTAATTAGACATCTTACATTTTTAATACTTGTATATTAACTTTTCATATTGCTTAGTTTATGAATTTGAATGTTTTTAATATTATACAAAAATAACTTTGATAAATTCAATTTATTTAACACTCTACATTAATCTGTGTTTTAGACTTGACAGAAAATGTACACAGTAGACAATAAAGTATAAACAATACATAAAATGGGAAATTTGCAATCTACAGTTACAAACTGTAATATACTATATTAGAAAAAAAGTACATCATTTTTGGATTTATTTATTTGTATATACAGCTGATCTCATATTAATTTCTTGTGACAATGATTAAGTTTCTTAGTACAATGTTATATTCATGTATGAATTATTTATTTTAGATGAAATGACTGTTGCTAAGCTTAAAGCTTTAGTAAAGAGAATATTTAAGGTCACGAACCAAGATGTTACTTTAACTCGAATATTTAAAGAGGTAATTATACCAACTTTTCTAACAAATTTATAGCACTTTTTATTTTATGCTTCAAACTTAATTTAGCATTGTGTGTGTGTGTGTATATATATATATATATATATATATATATATATATATATATATATAACATACATAAGGAAATTCAAGTTGCTTCTGATTATGCATTTGAACACATCAAATATTTCATATTTAGACAAATATATTTCAGCGAGAAAATACAGTAGAAACTCCATTATATGAGCTATTAAGACTGCAATCACCTCAGATAATCAAAAACTCAGTTAATGGGGACTAAATTTCTTATTTTATCTTTTGACAAGGTTTGCCAAAATTATTTATTTTAATTTATAAAATAAAGCTTGAAAGTACTACAATATACTAACACTAGAACAAACTCTTAATTCATTTTGAAAAGGTCTATTACTTCCCTCCCCCTTCTTTTTTTGTGACAGATCTGTAATCTAAAATGGTAGCCAAATTGGTGAAGTATTACTTTTTGGTATTGGAGTCTGTGGATTCAGATCTGCCGGCATGGTTGTTCATAGTCATTCTGAATTCTCTTTTTTAAGCCTTTCAGCTGAATGGGTAGGGTGTTGCTCCAGAGTTTGCAGGTTCGAATCTCACTAGATGTTTGTAGCCATTTGGAATTAGCTTTAAACAGTTAGTCCTGGACTCATTAGCCCTTGTGTAGAAAACAGTAGACCATAACGCTCCAAATAAAACCAAATCTGCTCCTATCCACCCTTCTATTGCAAAAAAGCAGATAAAAGCACTCGAAATTAAACCTGAAATTTGATCATACAATTGTTTGACAAGCTATAAATCCATAAGAACCATGAGATTTTTGCTGTTTTCTTTGTATTTTCATAATGATTCTTTTAAGAGGTATTCTTAAAAGAATATTTTCCTGTGCTCAACAAAGCGAAACTTCTGTAGTTATATTACCAATTTTTTTTAATGGAAATGTGAAAATTTTGCTCACAACCCTATAGAAATGCTTAAGAATGAAAATGTTTTTATTTTTTACTTTCTTAGAAGTGTAGTATAGGGGAAAATATTGAAAATTTCCATAATATGACCTTTAGATTTTGATTGTATCTTTTAGACTTCCCTAAATATGAAAATATCATTTTTTGAATTATCTTAGTATGTATGTATGTAAACACAACTCAGGTATGTTTTGACTCAGAGAAACCAAACTGTGAATTTATATGTTTTGAAATACATAATATAATAGTAAAATAGTAGTTTTCTATCAACTTTTCGGCTACTAAATGGCTATTTCCAGTTTCCAGTGCTGATATGTTTTGTAAAACAGAAATATAGAAAATAGTTCTTTTCTTTTACATGAATCTACAAGAAAATCAAGGGGAGGCTACTCCTGATTTTTTATTAAAATAACTTCATGAGATAAGATCATTTTCCAATAATAATCTTCGCCCTGGGAAAACCCACTGATATAAAATTATTAAAAAAGTAAAGTTAAATTTGCCTGAGCTCTGAATAATCAAGGTTCTACTGTATTACATAAAATCCTGAGGTCTCTGAGGAAAACATACACATAAAAACTAGCTAACATAATATACAACTTAAACATCATATTGCATATTTTCTCTTATCAAGAGATACTATGATAGGGAACTGAAATCATTGAGTTTGAATACCACTGTTGGCATGGATGTACAGAGCTATATGAAATTGGCTTTAAGCAATTCCAGTTTAACTCTGTTGAAAAAATTTACTACAGTATTCCTAACAAACTTTACTAAACAATTGAGAGTTGCTTATTAGTAAATGAATGGGATTTTTTTTTTTTTTTTTTTTGTATTTGGCAAAATGTATTGAAAGTTAGTAACAGATGATTAATAATAATTTTGAAATTATCTTCAAGAGGATGTTTTACAGATCACTAACTAAAATTAAACAAGTTTTGGTAACTGAAATCATTTAAAAGTTTTTAAATATTACGAAAATGAAGATGATCCAAATCAACTGTAATTTATTATCCAACAATGATGAAAGTAGAAATATTTTCTCTTTGGAATGAACATCTCACTTCAATTTTATAAGGTTTATAGATTTTATCCTTACATAATTTAAGATTTTTTCTGTTGTGATGGTAGAATCATTAAGAAAATATATGAAATTATCCTTATATTCCATAATATCTTTAATAAGCACAAAAGAGCTTGTTTTTATGTTAGAGATTTATTTATCATGCCAGAAGCAGTTTAAAGTGAATCACTACTAAATTGGTATGCTTTATATTTTAAATAATCTTAAAAGTATTGGGTTTCAGTGATATTAATCTTTTTAATGCTGTTCAAATGAATTTGTACCTATGCAAAGAATGCCAGACCAATTAAATGAATATGCTAAGGTTTATGAAAAAGTTCATAAATAAAAGTGGATATAAAATTCAATAAAGATAGTACAAAATAAAAAGAGAATAAATAATGCTAATTGGTTATAACAATTTTATAAATTCTTATTGCAACAATTAGCATTAATTTATCTCTAATAGAATAAATTAATACTAATTGCTATTTAAATATTTGTTGAATTCGAAATATATAAAATATTAGGAAAATCAAAATCCATTCTCATTTACACATAAGAAAAATGATAGTTTGGTCATAGCTTTCTGTAATTCATGTATAAATAAGAATGATCCATATCTAATTTTTATCTACTGCTATATGGCATCAACCAACATGAAATATAGTAAAAACAAAATATATTAAAAATTTTTCCCATTCTTTTGCAAAAAAATTAAACCATTTATAGTATTTTATAAAATTATATTAAGTCAGGGTTCTTTCATGCTGCAAATAGAAAGGCGGCATCCTATACATGATGTATTATCACTGATATATTTAGCAAGAGATTATGTCATGCTTTAGCATTAAAAGGATTAATGCTAAGTTTTGTTGTTTCTGAAGCTTAAAACTTCATTAAATAGTTCAACAGGGAGCTTGGGAGGGGGGAGGATGACATCATTGGTTGATAATCATGGAAAAGTAAATAAACTTTTCTCCCATGATATGTTTATGATGTTTAATAAATGTACTGTATAGGGACAAAAATTAGTTTCATACTAGCAAGGTGTTCTACTAATTACTACAGTTCTCAAATCATTAACTGAAAATAGTTTGTAAAGTTCTGTAATAAATAGAAGTTCACAAATAAAATAAACATTTTTATAATAATTGAAATAGTTAAAGGTCAACAAAAACCTAATATGGGTATTAAATAGTAAAACTATCTAGTTCCTCATGCAGTTGAAAGTGTATGTATTTTTAAACACAACAGGATGTGTTTAAAAACATTCAGTAGTTTAAAAAAAAAAAAAATGCTGTACTTTGTTATGCATATTGGACAATTTTGAATAATTTCACTTAAATACTTTACATTTAATGCAACATTTACTTTTATTAACATTTTAAGAAACAAAGTTCAAATTTTTACCTGTAACACTTTATTATCGCTACTTGCATAAATATATACTTCATGTGCTATCATATTTCCATAAAATTATCCCATTATAATGGTTCATTACACTATCTTATTTTACAGGATGAAAACCAAAGAACAGAAATGGATAATGATATGCGTGAATTATCATTCTATTCTGTATCTAATGAAGATAAAATTTCTGTAGAATGGTAATGGCATTACTGTAAGTATATTTAGTTTTATTATCCTTTTTCCTTGCATCAATGCAAATCTGAGTAAATTCACATAAATTGCTGTTCAACTACCAGATTAAAATTTGATTAATGATGTTTTAGAGAACCAACGCTTAGTCCAGATAATAAATAAAGAAGCAGAAAGAGAAATTGAACTCATAATAGAAAGTAACCATGGAAGCAAATTTAAAGTATTGTGCATTACCATGCAATTTATTTACATGCTGCAACAAATATGACACTAGGTATAAGTTTATCCTTTGAATATAAAATTATTTCTTACAAAGAAAAAGCATATAAGTTGTTTTTGAAATGTACAATATTTGTTAAATGATTTGATTTGATTAATATATTTAGTTCTTTTTCTTTCAGGAAAATAACTTGGAGCTTATAGCAAAGAAATAACACAATCTGCCATTTTTTAATTCGCTGCTAACTATCCTGTATAATTTATTGCCTGAATAAATTTTTATACCTCATTTTGTTTTTGTAAAAACTATAAAGGCCACCTAACTTTGATCTTTTGAAAAATATTTATTACAGCAATAAAAATATGTACAAAATATATACTTATTTACAACTTTAGTCACTGTCACTACCAAAAATCTCCTCTTCATCTCTTTTATTTTGCTCTGTTTCCTCTGCCTCACTTTCACTGGATGACGATGAGGATGAAGACGACGAAGATTTTGAACTTGATGATTTTGAGCTGGAGGAAGACTTAACGCTTGCTTTGTCATCATCCTCAGTCTTTTGCTTCTCTTCTGTTTCCTCTTCAGATTCTTCCTCCTTTTCACTTTCCTCTTTCTTCTCTTCTTCGCTTTCACTAGATGCTTGTGATGCTGTAGAAGTTGTTAAAAAAAATTACGAAAAGGCAACATATCTACCTTTATAGCTAAAAGTAAGACATTTTTAAAGCTTAAGGAAGTTTATTACTTTTTAACCCTTTAGCGACGGAAGCACAAAACACACGCTTATCTCTGAGGCCGGCAGTCACTTTTGCAAGTGAGTATCCTGGGCTGGAAGGTTTTTTGCTATTAAGCCTAAATTCATGAAATTAACGAAGTAGCAATGCGTTATTTAATAATATTGCGTAAAGTATTTAATCGGAATGGGATTTATATATGTTTATAGATACTTTATTTACTTAAGCTATTTCTTATTTAAATATATATTTTATACTTTTCATTTTTTACTTAGTATTTAATGACTTTTAACATTGCAAAACTGAATACTATGTTATTTAAACTTTTTAAACAGGGATCTACAAACAATCCTACGTGACAGTCCTTGCACTCGTAGTAACTCATTTGCCGTTTTGGAGGATTTTTCCCAAATATGAAAAAACGAAACACAGTCAATTTCTTTGTCAGAAATGTCCTCCTCATCATAAAAATCACTAGATTCATTATGAACATAAAGAACAATTAGAATATATTATAGTGTCGCTATTACTAATCTGTTTGAGAATCAAAATCTGAAATATTTCAAGCTCAGTTAAACACTTTCGACACTTCAAAAATCTAACAATAAAATTTGAAAAAAAAAAATCCAAGTCTGTCAGATCTAATTCTGTACTAAAAACTGGACTACAAACAAAAATAAAACTCCCCTGCTAACATAAACAAACACCACATGGGAATTTAAAGAGCCGTGTCATAAAACATATCAATTGGAAACATTCCTTTTCCCCATGTTTATATAATCAAAAACTACTTGTAGGTGTATCATACTACTCTCCTATTGAGTACAAGGTCAAATCTACATGTATCTAATCCATATGGACAAACAATGCCATCTCGTGTCAAAACTTTTAGTTTTAAAATTTTCCACAACACTGGCACACATAGGTGATGGTCGGGGGTGATCGAGAAAATGCTCTGGCATGCTAGTGTGTCGGCCGGGAAGTGAGTGTTTCTTGCTGGCACGTATTTGTGACAGTAGGCACGAAAGGGAAAGGGAAGTTAATTACTTTGTAAGGGTTGTGTCTTATAAATTGGAAGTGGTTAGATGAGATATGGTGAAAGTATGACACAGATGTTACTAGGTGGCACACGACAGATATATTATTTTTATTCGTATCCTACAAAACTGAATTTTAAATCTTTATATCAGAACAGTGATTCTCAGAATGTGACAAGAAGATAAAGAATAGTTTTAAAATTAAACATTTTTAATGTAGATTATACAGGTTTAAGGATATTTAAAATAAATATAAATTGTTTAGTGGAAACCTGAAAATAATAAACCATAATTTAACTAGCACACTAATTGAAATAGATTCACCATCCCTGGCCTAGATGTATGAGTTACAACTTCTAGTGGTTAATAAGTTAAGTTACAAACTAGAATGCTATTTAGGACAGTAATTTCTACATAATTTCTAGAATGGCTATGGTTAATCTGTAGCAGTTGGAGTGTATGGCATTGGTGTTGGATGAGGAGCAGATGATTAGCTAGCTTGACATCCCCTGGGGAATGACTGATTTGTCAAATACATTTCTCTCACCTTCTTAGTTTATTTCTCTTTCCCCACTTTCTTAAAGATGACTTTAATAACTGTGTGGAAGTTAAATTATGTATGTTGATTCTATACTTATTCAGTTATCTATAAACTGGATAAGCTGTCAGCCAGAAATAAGTATTATTTTACATTACAAAATAAGTTAATTTTGCTTAATTCTGTATTTTATTATTCAAAAATAATTATGTATACTAAATCAATATTGCAGATTGCTTACTATAGTAGTAGATTTTTTTTTCAGGGAATTATAACTCTATTGCTATTAGTGGCCTAATAGGATTATGCCTATGCAAGTATAAAAGAATTATTAACTGATTACTTTTAAAATTCATATGACCATTATAGCTAATTTACTGGATGACAAATTTATATGTAGTTAAGAGTTCATAAAGGTTTTGAAAGCGAATATTGAGAAAGATTTAAGGTTGAAAGATACTTATTCAGATTTAAGTCCTTTGTAATGTAATCTGTTGCTAATTCTAATATTAAGGGCCCACTGTAAGGAATTATGGATGCTTTTTTGAGGAGTGTGTGAACCTGAAAAAGTAGAGTTAACTCACCCTTTTCTTCCTCATCTGCATCTTTTTCTTCTTCTCCTTCATTCTCCTCAGCTTCATTCTCTTTTTCACCATTCTCTTGTGTTTCTTCCTCCTCCTCTTCTTCTTCTTCCTGGGGTGGTTCTAACTGCATCATTCTTAACTCCTAAAGTAAGGTAACAGTAATTCAGACTTTTATGAACAAATACTTACATATTAAGCTGCGATGAACAAAGTATCTTACACAATTAATAGAATATAAACAACAGTTTATTTAACAACTTGAAGAAGGTTAAATATTTTACAAATTTAGGATACATTTATTAACATTGTGGATTGGAATATAATGGACTTTTTAAGCTTAATGTTTGTGCATGGGGAAATACTTCAACAGATAGATAGCTTGCATTAAGAGATTTATTTTTTAACAAACTTTATGACAAAACTTAAGTTTTTTTGTGTCAACATATTTTCCCTTTTTGAAAATTATATCAATTAAATAAGTAGGCAAATTTTGAATTGCAAAAAGAGCATACCAAAATTTTTCACAAATACTTTTAAGATTAAACACAATTTTCTATTGTAATATGTCGTAAGTTTGTTGTTTTATGAAATCTTTAATACATTGATTACCATGAGGATTAGTGGTGACCAACAAAATAGAATGTCATTCAGAACTACCAGTCTAACACTGTGTATATTACTACATAACACATTAATAGCTAACTTGTTAAACAAGTTGTCCATCAGTAGAGATATTTTCTCCATAGGTTAACATTAAGCTAGAGCAATGTTAAAGTACCATTAAGAAAGCTCTATGGCAGTGTATAATTTTATTTGATAGTCTGTTTCAAGGCCATGATCAATTGCGATTAATTCACTTTTGAAGAATGATGATAAATTGGGGTTACAAAGGAAAATGGACAAATTATCTAATGTAGATGTCACTACCGTGACTATCCAGTCTACTGCCATCTGTATAAATTCTTATGGCATTATCAGGGATCTCATTTATGATCTCCAAGGCCAACCCCTTAAGATGAGCTGGGATCAAATCCTTCTGGGAGATCGGGATAGAAAGGTCCAAGTGGAAATAAAGTCAAAGGAGTCCCTCTGAGAGACTCGGGCAAGGTTTTAAGGAGTGAGGCTCAACTTCCTTATAAGGTAAATACATAAGTTTAGCATAGCTAAAGGAATTGTTTTTCTTACGCCTGATTTGAGCTCCAGTTATTTAGGTAGACAGAGGTCTTATTATATTGACCATAGCTAGAAAATTTGTTGAAATATTTAATAAGATTGGCCTTTCTTCTAGTTTGAAGAGGTTGCAAATTAGCCTGATAGAGAATAATTTCTCTAGGGCAACTATATCTCAGTCCAGTTATGATTCTAACAGTGATGAGTTAAACTCTCTCCAGTTAGTCTAAATTGGTGGCTGAAGCAATAAATAAGAAAATCCTACTCCAATATGATCCTAATAAATGTCATATGTGTTTCTCACTGACGACATAGGTGCCCCTACCTTTGCCCGCAATATATTTAACAATATTTAATCTTTTTATGTATTAATACAGTAACTAAGCTTGCATCAATAAATAAAATAATAGAAATAAAACAGCATGCAATTAACAATACTCAGAAGTTTTGAAATTTAATAATACTTTACATAAAACAACTTGTGAAAATTATATTTTTCACTCACTGTGTTAAGTGTTAACTTTTGATAATTCATTACTTAAATATAATAATTATTAAAAATTTAAAACTGAAAAATTAATTCCATTGAAATAGGTAATTTTAATCTTACACTTAGTACGTTAGAAAATGCATCATAACTAATGAAAGTACAAGTTAAAATAAATTAGCCGGGAATCAATGATATCTCACACTATTAATAGAACATTTTAATCAAATTAATGTTTTTTGTATAATGCATCACTACTCTAAAAAGCACGATTTCTTCAATTCTTCACAAAAATACACTACACAATTAATTAAGATTTAACATATATCGATCAAAATATCTACTTTTAAATGAGCAGAATAGCAAAAATATGACAAGTTATTTATAGTTAATATTAGCAATTAATTATTTGGTTTAGATTACATCAAATTTTTCTGACAGTATTGTATAAAATTTAAATTTTCATTATAACTAAACAGTATAAAATACCTGTGTTTTGAACTCCATCTCATTCAAAGGCCTATGCCTTACTACAAGACGAGAATTGGAGGGCTGAGCACCAGGTTTTAGCCTTCTTTTACTTAATCGAACTCTAAAAGAGACAATTTATACTTAATCACATAACAAATTTTCAGTATTTTAAAACATCACAATCAGGGTTGGAAAAAGATCATAATTTAGAAAAAAAAAAAAAAAAAAAACCTGAATACTATTTTTAATTGTTTTTATGTTTTTTTGCAATATACAAAGAATAGTTTGTGATAAGAAGTAACATCTTATCCATCTAGTATATTTTACACACTGATTACCTAAAATTAAATATATAAATTTTAATCTAAATACATTCCATTATTTTGTAATTGGATAGTGCAAACTAAATAAGATGTAAATTTAAATAACAAATTAAATATTCTTTTAATGCAATTTAAAAATCACAATTATTTCGAGCATTGAATTATGAATTTAATTGTTTCAATAAAAACACTAGCTTTGATGCTTTATCCACTCCTAATTGGTTATGAAGGCTAGAATGAACAATACCAAAAGAAGAAAACTGTCTTTCCATTCCAGGAGACGAAGCCACAGCTGTTGTTATTTCAAGTTCTGTAATACTTTCTTTACCTCCCATTATATAAAATGAATTCCACCAGTCATAATCAATCATTGTACTACCCCTACTACATACTTTCTGATAACAACCCCTAAATTCTTAAAAAATACATGATATCTATTTACACTTATTTACTTATTGGTATTACTGTGCTGACTGATTCCCAATTCTCCTGTCTTTGAAATCTAGGTATTAACAGAAAAAAAAAAAAAAAAGATTTAAATCGATTTAAAAAAAAAAAAAAATTGATTTAAATCATGCCAATCCTGATCACAATTAAAATCATTTAGATCCATTTTGACAATCCATAATTCATCCTGAGAACCCTGCCCTAATCTGTCCTTTGAGCTGCATAGTGTACAAAGAAGAGAGTCCTTCATACCCATTTTTAACAAGGGGGATATTCAGACATTTGTGCAAAGTCAGAAGATAAAATAAAGCAACAAATGAAGAACTACATTTTTTGAACACGCAAGAATTTCCTTTGGCTTGATATTAGAAATAGGAAGTAAAATTATTATTGCAGACTGATTAAGAGCTTTAGATTACTGTAAGTCATCAAATTATTTGGTTTTTGTATGACACTTATGCTCTTTGATTAGGAAATTTATTATTCAGTTATCTTCAATACCCCAATGGGCAAGTACTAATTGCAAAAGTTTAAAATCACTTAAAATGTTTAAAAACTTTCAAAAATCAAAAGTTAAAAAAAAAAACACAAATTAGTGATTAGCAATAATTTACAAAGTAGTTTATTAACAGAGGTAATGCCTACATTAGAAAATTCATTATAGACCTAAAATGGACTATACTATATATTTTTAGCTTAAGAACGTTTATAAGTTAATCTTTTACACACCATTGTCCCCATATTTAATTAAAAATAGTTTCATTAAAACTGTGACATAAATTTTTTTCATTATTACCAAAGGCATGCTTTATTACTTTTTAATACATAACAATCATGTTCAAAATATAAAATCTGTAGTGTACAGATTTTTTTTTCAAGTGCAGTTCTTACGTAGCATTACTTACTTCCTAAAATATAGAAAATCAAATCAAATTTCTATAGAATTCATAGAAAGAATAAGTTTAACAGAAAAGGAAACTAATTTGAATTTTCCCAAAAAGAAACACTGGCATCTGCCATAATACAAAGTTACATGTTTTTTTAAAATCACATTAAAATTGTAGATTTTTTTAAACAATTTTCTAATATTATATGGTGCATTTTGAAAAAGTTCCTGGTTTTTGTTCTCTGTTCCTATTTGCCTACCTAACAGAGGATGTGAGAAATGTTGTTTGCATATCTTTAGATCTCAGTTTTTGAGTAGAGATGTGCTGGAACATATATTTGTCAATACCTTGAATACAGCTGGAAGGATTCTCCACACGTAAGCAGGGGGGGGGGGGAGGCATAAGTTTTGTAATATTGACCTCCAAAAATTCATATCATTAATGAACCTTGTGTGCATCAATCACAGTGTTTAAGAAAATATGATGCATATTTTATACTAGAAAGTTTATTTAGTGATGTTGTGGGGAAAAAAAAAAATGTTTTGAACATGAAAATGCATGAAAAATATTTTCCTCAGTTACAAGCAATTAATTTATTAATTTTATTTAAATGTAAAGAAAAGAAGAGTATTTTGAAAATAAATAAATAAAAAAAAATCAGTAATATAGCTGTTTCTTATTTATCAGAGTTTATCATCAATGACTATCAGACAAAAAGTAAATAATACAAAGCTAGTGTCATTAAATAATTTTAATCATAACTATTTGAATTTCTATGCAGATATTATCATAAAAGCAAGTTCAGCAACTAAAAACGTTAAAAATCAAGCATAAAATAACACATCAATATGCCCAAGTGAGAACATGTCAAAAATCACTAATTTTTTTCATTAATTTCTTCTTTTATACCTATAACCGTTTTAGATGTAATTTTAATAAATAAATGTTATTTCTTGATCTTTGATAATAAGGCATTGTTTAAAAAGGTTTGATCAATGTATTAGTTTTTTGTTTAAACATAACAAATTAAGCCTATAAATAAAAGTATTAAAGGAGAAGGAAAGAACATTAATTTTTTAGATTAAAATTTTCCAAAAGCAAAATTCCTAACAGTAAAATGCAACTTACCTAGTTTCAAGTTCATTATAATATACACATCCATCTCTGAACACAAAAAAATAATTTTCTTCATAACCCTTGGATGCTTTATTTTTTACATTCCAGTTATATTCTCTGGCCATTTTATAGTCATACCTGTTAAGGAATAAAAATCAATATTATACAAATGAAAAAATTAAAGGGGGATGTAAAAACAAGTATTAGCAAATGATTTTTCTGACAGTTTTTATTTATTTATTTATTTTTTGGCAAGAGAAATTAAATAATTTCTACGATATTAATAAAATTAAACTAATTTAAAGCTGTCACAATATGCTAAACATATTTGAAAAGATTAAAATTAATCTTGAAAAAAATTAAATAAAAGCAGGTTTTCTTTAGTTACCAAAATTACTTTGTTAAATAAAGACAAGCATTCAGTTTCTTTTGTTGACTAATATGACAAAAAGTATGTTATCTTCAAAGAATACTTTTGTTCATGCTCAATGAAAATGGAACCTATCTTACAGTTTTAACCTTTAACTGCCATTTTCATAGTCTCACAGATTCTGTGACACCCTAAAACTTTTCTACCCCTAAGTATTCAAAGTGACACTTGCAATTTTCATTACCTTCCTGCAATGTGCTGTCAAGTAGCTCATCAAGTTTTAACTGGTTATTTTAAGATTTGAAGTCTAGTAGACTGCACCACAGCAGTTGAGCAGGGTTATGTAAGAATCACAGAGAATGTGTTGTATTCTTTGATTTGATTTCTCAGTAAACAGAAAACAATGAGGAAAAATAATTTGCCATTTTATTCCTCCAGAAATACAGAGATGATTAACCGTGCAATGACCAGAATTTCAAAGTTTTCCCAGAATCTAAATACCTCTATATTGTTATTTATTTATTATTATTATTATTATTATTATTTTTTTTTTGGGGGGGGGTGCTTTAATTTTTATGTATTCTTAAAATATTCACTTTATGTTTATGTTGTTTATTTACTCAATAATAATAAAGAAGATAGAGAAGAATGTATAAAATAGTACACAGGCAACTTTTTTCTCCCCAATTTTGTGCATGAACTTATGCAATAACTGCACTTTAAAACCACATAAAAAATTACAAAAAAAATTTTTTGATTACATAAAATGGCTCTTTAGAGCTGACAGATTTTATAATTTTCATAGAGTATTTTTTTTATTTTTTAATTTCACGATTAAAATGTAAACAAGCAACTAACTTACCCAGAATATTTGAATGATAAATAAATATTTACAATTAATGCAATATAAAATTTAGTAGCAAATTAATTACTGGTATGCTATTCTAATGTTGAATTCCATCAATGACATTCACGTTAATTGTGAACATAATGAATGGATAGTGTGGTTAATCTGCAAGGAAACTATAAACTGTAGCAATCAAAATTTGTAAAAAAAAAAAAAAAAAAAAAAAAAAAGAGGGTAATTTGGCCTACAGCATAAAGAATGTTTAAAATGCATAATTTTTTATATATTAATACAAAGAAATTGCAAAGTATGTTTTATATGGAAATTAATACGGGTCATCTGGAGACTGATGACCTGTAGATCATAGGTTGTTGATGCTTGGTTAAGATTATTTTTATTTCCCTTAACATTAAACTATGATAAGCCCGTCTTCTCTCCCTGAAAAATGAACTTTTATTTTTAAATGCAGGAATAAAACAACTTACTCAGCTTCATCATCATACTCTACCCCATTTTCAGCATCTAGTTTTCTTTTGCCCATAGTTTCCTCTGTTGGCAAGAAATAGGCAACAAACTGTTCTCCACTTTCATCCATGACACCACTGAAGAAAAACAAAATGTAAATTAATACACAATAACCATAAATACAGAAAATCTTACCAACACATCACTTTTGAAAATATTACAATTTTGTGCACTATAAGCACAACTGTCTACTTGCCAGCTTATATATAATATACATAGCACTTAATACATAACTCTAAAATTAAAGATAAGTTGTAGGAAAAAAGATAAAAAAAAGCAGGTTTGAATAATATAGAATTTTAGCAACTTACACCCTTAAAAATAAGAAAAAGACATTAGGGACTAAAAATTTTAAAAAGATACATATAGAATTATTGACTAAAATGAAGTAAATACGGAAAAAATAAAAAAATAAGTTTAAAAATTTTATATTCACAAACAGAACTATTTTTTTTTAAATTTATGAGCAAAATTTTAAAACTTTATAAAATACAGAGTTTCCACTCTTTACTTGCTAGTTAAAATAAACATTTATTCTGCTAAAAATGAAATGCATTACTTGCATTAATATAACTTTAGAATAAAAATAATTAGCTATAGGGTTGCAAGACAAATTTTTAAAGTTTTCCCTATCCTTTTTTAAGTAGAATACTACAGACCATGTAATCATACATTATATATCATGCAAAAACATTTATTGCTGAAAATGAAATATATTCCTTGCATTTATATAACTTCAGAATCCTATCCTTTTTTCAAGTAGAATACCAAGAACTATGTAATCGTGCATTTTTAGAATTTTAAGTAATTAGCAGTATTTTTTAGTAATTAGTAGTAAAATAATCAGCATTTCCCTCCCGGGAAGGCATTTAATAAATGTTTTCAGTATCCTCTGAAACTATGCATGGTAATAAAAAAATGGAAATACAGAAAATCAAATTTTAAATTTTGGAGTAAGAGCGATAAAATCTATTTTTTGCTGAGGGCCATTTAGACCAGAACCAAATATTAAAGATATTTTCAAATTTCTACAAATATCCATGCTAGAAATAGGATTTGAACCAACAAACTCAGGTACTGAAAAGCAAAATAGATTCTAAGAACATGCTGCTGTCATTAGCCCTTCTGTCCAGAAAAATAGAACTCTAAAACAAAAATAGAACCAAAAAGTAAAATGTGAGTATGTGTACCACAATAATCATTCACTATTTTTAAAAGCTCCCATTTTTCTCAATCAAGAACTAAAATCAAATATGGACAACATAAACTTAAAATTCTGGGAATTCTAAACAATATTTGCACAGTACATTTAATATTAAATGACCATTTTACATGAGTGTCATTATTACAGAAAAATTTGTTTATTAAAAAAAAAAAAGGGGGGGGGATATCATATAATACCAAAAATCAAAACTAAAGATGATTTTTTCTGGGAACAGAAACTATTTTAGAATTTTTTCAACTCAGCTGAAACAAAAATAGAATTAGTTTATTATTATGGGAATTTTGATAAAATGTATTCTGATAGTCTGCTTTAAATTTAGATTTATACTTTTATATAAACAAATACATAAGCAGTTTGCATTGACAAACAGATAGAGACTAGGAGACCAAAAAGTGACTTGCTTAAAAAAAAGAAGAGTGATTTTATTTTGTGCAAATTTTCAAAAATGTAAACTTTGTACAGGAAGAGCTAGGGGTTACAGATCATAATACTACTCTACCCCATGGAGATCAATGGGCCCCATTGGTGTCAGTTTAGAGATGAAAATGGTGATTTTGTAATTAGTGCTGATAAATTAAAATACAATATTTGTCAGAATTAGCATTTAAATACTTTTTTTCATGATTTTTAAATTCCCTAAGTTTTACAATCCCACAGCAATGATCTTTTGTTTGATATAAAATACAGGGGAGTCAAAATAAATAAAATAAAAAAAGTGATAGCACCAATCCAGATGAGCAATTATTCTCATGACTAAATATACTATGTTGTTAACTTCTGAAAAACAACATTACAAATTCATACTCTTATTAAAAAAATTTGACTATGAATGAGGATTTTCTACTTCGAAATTAGAACATGTCCAATTTTTGGAGTCTAACATACAAAGATTGAAAAAAAATTCTAAAATAGAGCCCATTTTTTTTTTTTTTAATCTAAAATAAGTGACTAAAACTGATGAATTTTAACAAAAGTAACTCACTAGCATGACTGAATATTTAAGATTTTATTTGCACAAACATTATACAATGGTAACTTAAATAAAAAATTATAAAAATAAAATAATAATAAACAAAACGACAAAAGATAAGTATACTTTTATATAAAATGACTTTTAAGTGCAATGCACACTCTGATATATGAGACTATTAAAAGTTCCTTCCTAACACACAAACTACTTTGATAAAATGAAATAAATGAATTACTTGTATTTAGAATTAGCATGAAAGGCTGATGAAACCATTTTAATTATTACTAGTCAAAATATGGTCTAAAAATGTCCAAGAGATAAAAAAAAATAATAATAATAATACCGAATCATGGCTTGTGACATTTCTTCCATTTGAGTATTAGATGCAGGTTCAGTGTCAAATGTAACTTGAGCAAAAGGATATCGCCAAAGCTGCAACAAGGATATGATTTTTATAAACAAAAATAATCAAAGGCAAATTGGAATACAATTTACGCATTTTAAAACATGATCTGTTCAAATTCATGCAAGCACTAGACAAAGAATAAATATTACTTGTAAAATAATCAAACTCATATAAAAGATTTTAAAATAAAACTTTTTCAGTACAAAGAATAACTTATATTTTCCTCTGATTCTTTGCACAAAGGAGAGGAAAAAAACTCGACTTTTGCACATCATGGATTCAAAGCTTGAATAAAACAAAATGTGGAAACAGAATGCAAAATTTTATAAATCAAAGTATAAAAAAAGAATAAAGAAATTTCATTGACAGTTAAGATTTTTAGCTTTGAATAAATTTAAGTAACAAAATTACTTGATAATCGGGAAAGACTGGAAGTTCTTCAACGGCATAAACATTAGGTTTACTATAATGTTTTTCAATCTGAAAAAAGAAAAATTTTATCAGTAAAACACTGGGTAATAGATAAAAAGGAAATTTGCATGCATAAGTGATTTTAAAGTTGCAACTGAACTATCAGAACTTTCTACCAAGATTAAGATTTTTCCATACACTAAAAATTTGTTGTTAGTCCCTGTTAAATTCATTCATGCAATTGTGCTTTAAAAAAATTGCCTAAAAACAAACACAACATAACTCACAGATATAAACAAGGTAAATCTATAGCATTTTTTTTATTAATTCCAACACTCTAAAGCAACCTTAGTCTTTGAGCAATGTTTGGATTGCAGAATAAACATAATATTACCCTTGAAAGGCCGTAGAAGTATTTCAAAAGGGAAAAGAAATTCTTTAAATATATTTAATCATTATACTACATTATTTAAATTTATTTTGTAACTTAATAAGAAAAAAAAAAGATTTCCCAGGAGAAATACATCTAATTTAGAGTTATAAAAATAATAAAATATGCAAAAAATAAAATTTTCTTTTTAAAAATTCAGAAAGAACAACAATCTTATATATATATATATATATATATATATATATATATATATATATATATATAATATGCTGTTTGATTCAAAAACTATTACAATAGTAAAATTCTCATAAGAAAAACATTTCAGTATGTTAAAGATAATATTAGATATTATGAAAACTTTCTTCTCAGATGTTTTTTATCATCAAATTTCATGTAAAATTTATTTGTGAATATATCAATACAAGAAATCCCTTTCATTCATTCTAGTTTTATTGCAGTTATTTTGAAGCAAGTATCTTTAAATCTTACAATGAAAATTTTTTTTTTTTAAAGTTTTATTTAAAAGTTAATTTGTTTAAAAATTATTTAGGTATAACTTATATAAGGAGTTTGAAAACACATTCATTTCACTCAATAAAGAAAATATATATTTTACCTCAAATAGAAGACAGTTGAAAATAAAGGATATACAATTGAATTTATATAATTCAACTAATTTATATTTAATTACATAGATTTTGGTACATCGGAAATTAACAGAATTATATTGTTGTTACATGTAGTTGTTAATTAAAAGTAATTAAAGATTAAGAAGTTATCCATATGTGAATAAAAAAATATTTTATGTTAAATAATAAATAACTTATTATTTCTAAATAATGCAATAAATTGATAAAACTATACAAAAAACTACATTAATTTCACAAAAGTTTTATTTATGTGTATATTAACTTAAGTGGCCTCCTCTGTTTCTGCTTAATTTAAATGTAACCTCTAATGGTAGAAATATTTCCCACCACAGTTATGAAACATGCAGCCTCTGTGAGTTTCTTGTATGAGATTCATAAAAGCTAGCTCTTGAATTAATGTATCATAAAGTTTACAATTTGAAAATTAATGAAAATTGCATTGTGATTATGTTAGTTGTGTATAACTAAGCTATTTTTCTATTGTATTTTTAAAATGAAATAAATTTATTTAAATAAATTTTCTACTTTATTATTTTTACTTGAAAAGCTATTTAAAATAAGTAGTTATTTACCAAAAAATAAAGATTCTTATAACAATTTATTACTTTATATGAATACAAACATATTTTATGTTCCAAAACAATAAATAAATGACTTAATGCTTTTTTATTATTTCTATATAATGCAATAAATGCATAAAACTATACAAAAGGTATAACAATTTTGCAAAAGTTGTATTTATAGGTATCAGGGTTCCCACTCTTTTTCTCAAGAACAAGAATTAAGGACTTTCTAATGACCAAAGCAACTTTTTAAAAGGACTGACTTGAAATACACGGCATAACGCTCTTCGCTATAGAGATTTTGAACATTTTAGACAAAATTCATTCTTGCACGAAAAAAAAAAAAAATTATTTCCTAGTTGTTAGCTGAATGATAATACATTGAAACACATGGCAGCTCAGACAGTAATGAACTGTTTCACCAGTGCTGAATTCAAGTGAAACAATGCAGTAAATAGTTGCCAATTTGAAAATAACTATACACAAATATACAAAGGTGCTAACAGCAGAACACAGAATATATTAGTGGCTGTCATCTATGAATCATATTTAAATGTTAACAAAGATGTCATTGTATGAAGAAAACTGATATAGATTGATGAGGTAAAGAACATAAATATTGATTTATTTGATGAAGAGAGAAAAACAACAATGCAGAAGCATGAATTTTACATTAAAAAAAAAATTGTAGGTATTGGATTTTGTCTTTATTTTCACTTTTTTTACATATCAGAAAAAAATTAGGAGTTTGTTATGTATTTTTAACAGCATTGGATAATTTGAAATGTTTTGTATTCTATATGAAATTTGAATTAAGCTTGACTGTAAAAATATCCTTAATTTATATTTATTTATAGGCCTAAGGAAATTAGGTAGAATGTTTCAAAAACTGCTAGTTTTCTAGAAGATCATAATGACCTAATTCAAAAACAGATACAAAACTCAAGAAACCACTGTATAGCTAAAGTTTCTTTGTTATTTCTAATGTGAATTTTACCCAAACTACACAAATTAGAGCACCCTGAGAGACATAATTAATGGGAGACAATATTTTTACCATAGTATTTCCTATAATTAACTTTAGTAAGTACTTTTATAAATTAAAAGAACAAATGTTTTAAAAAATGTTAATTTAAAAAAATCTCTTTAATAGCTACTGATAATTGGGTAACTAGACTAAAATTTTTAGTCAATTTTTACTACCATCTACATAAATAAAAGCATTAATTATGACATTTTAAATTCAAAATAATGCAAATAATTTTATCAGTATTATAATCTTTCCCACCAGCATTAATTGTAGCTAATGATAGATCAATCCTTGTCACTAGCAGTTTGATTTTGAGTTAACTAAAGAGGAATTTTTTGCTGCTGCTTCATTTTACGAAGACTTGACACAACGATAAAATTACTTCAAAATTAAAGATACTTACAGGTATTTTTGCATCAGAGAAAGTTTTGTTGATTGCATTAATTTGACTATCTCGATCCATATAAACATTTTCTTCTTTAAGTAATTTCTTAACATTGTAACCAACTCTAAAAAAGAAAAGTTATTACATCAATGTTTGTCACTTTTGTTATTCAAATTAATAAAATCAATATATAAGATGATGTCTTCAAAAGTATGTATAAAAGAAAATAAATAAATAAAAAATAAACGAGAAAGTTTAAAGTCTAACAGACCATGTCACAGAAGGGTATTGATTTGATAGTCATAGAGAATGTGCTATACTCTCAGATTCATTTTGAAAGTAAACAAAAAATATTAAAGAGAAATAATCCATAAACTTCTTTTATAATCCAGGAATAGTTTGTGAGAAATCCACAGAATTATGGGGTTAATATATAAAATTTATAAATTATAAAAATTTATGTGAAATACATACTTAGTTTCAGTCTTCTCACTGCAATTACCATATCTGTTGAATTCATTTGAAATGTATTCAGTTTTCTTTAACCAAGGAACAGTTTTATTATGATGCCTAGATCTGTAAAACAATGTTGGAAGAAAATCTTAATTATATGAATAGTTTAAAAATTTATTAATAAAATACAAACACACTCTCCTCTCAATATAATTCTCCTTTAAACAACTGATAAAACATATTTAGCTCAGTTTATTTATTTGTTTTTTAGATTACTATAGAATACTGCATTATTGCACAAGGGCTAATGGGAGCAAACCTACTGAAGCTAATTCTAAATGGCCATGAACACTTATACCAGGGATCCCACTCTTTTTCCAGAAGAAAAACTAAGGAATTTTAAAGGACTTTCTAAGAACCAAAGAAATTTTTTATATGGACCTACTTGAAATACACAGCATAACGACATAAACCCTATTTTCCGAGGAACATATTTTAATGATTATGAACCAGACAAGGCATGTTCAAGAAATGCCCTATAATATTTCAGAATTAAGTTTTTAAAAATGTACATCTAAAGTTTTTTGAGTGATGAAACTAAAAATAAATTGTGAATAAAATACAATATTATAAAAAGTACTTCCTAAGGGTTTAAAAATGACTCATATATATATGTTTATACTAGCTGATTATACCCGACATTGCCTGGGAAAGAAGAAAATTTTAGACTTTTCTATTACATTCAACACAAAGTAAATTAAACTCCCATAAATAACTGAAATATCTACAAAACCTCCACTCTCCATGCTTCGTTTGATTAAAATCTACTTGACTGTTAGCTATTAGAAAAGGACAGCTGACTTTATACTTTAAACCTTTTCAGTATGCAAAAGATTATTTATTTGCCAAATAAGTTTTCTAGCTCATGACCATAAAAATACTAATAAGCTAAAAGTGTTTTCATAGTTTTTTAAGGATTTCAAGGAAAGGAATTTTGAATTACTACAGTAATATACTAACAACATATATGTATTTGAGGACTTTTGTTACTATTAATACAGCACTTTTGACTAGAAAATGTAAAAGAATGTTATGAACTTTAACAAATATTTATTTACTATCTACAAAGAAATTTCCAATAGTGCAAATTCACATACATAAATAATTTCATTTAGAAAAAGTTCAACAGATTTCTTTTTTTGTAAAAATTTTTTGCTCAAGTTCTGTAACTCAGCTACTTTTTCTTTTATATCTTTAAATGGAAGAAATTGATACTGTTCCAACTTCATAATTAAAGAGTTTTTAAGGACCTTTGATGAAAATTAAGTAGTTTTAAGGGCCTTAAAAATGAAAGCTAAAATTAAGGAGTTCTTAAGGACTTTTAAGGACCATGGGAACCCTGCATACTAATCTATGCAGTGAGGTGACCCATGAACTCTAGTAATGAAGAGCAGGATCCTATTCTTTAGTCTAGAGCACCACATTTTCAATTTTACAATATTTAGTTGAAACTAGATATAAATAAGTAAGATTGAGAATGAGTGAGGTGGGAGAAAATAAAAGGTAGTTTTTAATAATATTATCTATTTTATCTATATCATTGATACCAGTAATCTATTTTAAACTACAGCAGAACCAATTATAAATGAAAAAGCCATGATATGAAAAGTATTCAAATTTAATTCTTTTCAGTTGATGACAGCTATTCTGCTAATATTAAATTTTGTTAGACTTCTTAGATTATTCAAATAATTTAGGGCACTGGTTATTTTTTACTCAATTTTTCTTTATATATTATGTTAAAAATGCGATTTATCTATATGCAAACAATTTTTTTTTTAAATTCAACAGATTGCTCTATAACTTTTATAAAGTTTTATAAATTCTTAAGTGTTTGTTGTTTTGCCAAACTCCTATGTATCACAGAACTACAGGGCTTGTCCCAGGCAGTTCTGTAACAACTACATCCTGTGATTCTTATTACCGTAAATATTGGAATAAGTGTTCATAGAAAATACCTTTTAGAATCTTGGGGTGTTAATGCATCTTCTTCAAGAAGTCTTTCATCATCAGGATGAAGAGTTGCTACATCAACGAAAAAAGGTAATAAAGAGCTAATTCTTAATCCACACACACACACACACACACACACACACACACAAAAAAAAAAAAAAAAAAAAAAAAAAAAAAAAAAAAAAAAAAAAAAAACAAAAGCCAGAGAAATATTACATTTTATTGATATGACTGAATGTTACTTGATAGGCCAAGGAAAACTTGTTAAATTATTTGGGTTAATAAAATAATATAAGCACATGGAAAGAAAGGAGTTATACTACAAGAAATTATATTACATGTCAAAACAAAACTGCACAAACCATAATAACAGCCTTTACAACACTGTAAAGATGGCTTCTTGGTGATCCCATTTCTAAAAATTTATTGCTTTGTGAATTATATTCATTACTATAACCTTAATAAAAATATGTATTAGGTATTGCAAACACTGTAAAAGTAATATTATGGATAAAATTATTGGGGTTGTTCTTGGTGAAATAATAAAAATAATTGGTTCTTTGAATGAACACACGCAACACACACACACACACATACACCATTGCAGTAAAATCCAATTTAATTCATTTAAGACAGAACCGCATATTATTTTGCATGTCATGATAATACCAACTTTATCAGTATAAATACTTAATTGTAAACCTAAAAACATACGGTGATGTACAGTGATTTAAACAATTTTTATCTGGCTGAATACAAAGTTTAGGTGGTTAATCTAAAATCTTTAAAATAACTGCCAAATTATAGAAGCCATACTGCTGAAAACACTTGAAATCATATTGGCTTGAGATGTTTTATTTATACTTTTCGTACTTGAATTAAATGTAATTTTTTGAGTTAACTGATGGGATTAACGAAATAACTATAACATTACCAAAATATCTTATTATTATTAAATTTGGCTTTTTTTCTTTATTTTTGCGAGAGAGAGAGAGAGAGATGTGTATATCTAAAATTGTATAAACAATTTTGTGTAATATGCTTTAGTAAAGATATAAACAATTTAGAACAAAATTATAACAATATTAAAATTTAAAGGAAAAAAAAAAACACATTTTTTTAAAACTAAATTTTGTTCAAGTATGCAGGTTTAAATTTTTTTTACATATTTTAAAATATATTTTTATTTCAATGTTAATATGCAGTGCAGTTCAGGTCAGAATTTTAGGGGAGATGTCTTAACACCTTTAAATCTCACCTTAGGCTATAGCTCTGAAATTCCTGAATATGGCAATTCTTAAATCAAAAAATTTTTAATCGTCAAAAGGAACTGATCAAAACCACTAATATTTAGAAATTAAAAACATGGAACAAACACAAACGAAAATTTCCATAAAATCTCCCAATAATCCATTGAGATTATAAAATAGGGAACAAATTACTGAATGGTAATGGGTAAAGCTTGAAGATACATAACCTGTTTTATGAGTTTGTCAAGAAAGAAACAAACAAGCATGAATGTACAATCAGCAATTTAAACTATGTATCAATCTATGCTTTTAAAAAATTCATGTATAAGAGCATTCTACTTAATCCTTTTTCCTCAAATATTGTAATGATATAACACTTTGTGTAGATACTTTTCTGAATTCATTTGACAATGATAATTTAATTCTGAATTCATTTAATTTTTTTTAGCTTAATGAAAATTGTATAACAAATGAAAATCAATAACATTTATTTCATTCTATATTGTTTACAGTAAATATATTAAATTTGCATTTGCATATTAAATAGTAATCCAATATCTAATCCAATTAAGATTAATGTTTTAAGAATGATTATATCATGGTGTATTAGACTAAACATAAAAATTCACTAGAGTAACAGTCATTTTTCAAGTACATTGTCCTAGAGTTCTTTTCTGTCTCCCCTGGAACAGATGTGATATCTACGCTCTTCCAGCCGCCATTTTTTTCCTTGGCAATCTTGGTTTAAAAAAAAAAAAAAAAAAAAAGAAAAAAAAAAAAAAAAAAAAAAAAAAAAAAAGAAAGAAAGTCGCCAAACAAAAATGGCGGCAGATAATAACATTTAAAAAAAAAAAAAAAAAAAAAAAATAAAAAAAAAAAAAAAAAAAAACCATGGATGGCACCATATGGTTTTTAAGAAACCAAAGATATTACAAAATTCTTTAACACAAATTTAAAATTTTTAAGGGGAATTCCTCCCTAACTCCCCTATATTGTTACAACAACTTATTACAACTCTAAATACATAAAACATACACACATTTTAATAAACATTAAAGCCAGGATTGCCACTACAAAACTCCAATGTCAGGGTAGTAAAAGCTAAACAGTCATCGCCCGGCAAAACGCAGCCAAATTTGGCGGCAAAAGTCAGAGCGTAAATATCGCATCTGTACCATATCTAGGATATTCATAGTAATTTATACCATTCATATTTTTTAGTTCATTTATCTATTAGCTATAATAAAGCAAATGTTAGTACTTAAATATATATAACAGTAAATTAAGAAAAAATATTTTAAAAATTAATGCTGTTATTTAATAAACTCAAGAAAATTTCAAAATTCATTCACACAAAAACTAGACAATAAAATTTAAAGCTTTTTAAGAACTCACAAATTTCATACAAAATAACTAATTATTGTCAAGCTTTACTATAGTTAAAACCACATCTAATTATATAATCATATACTTCCTACTATTAATTTCATAAATAAGTAAAGTGTGTGTGTGCATGTATGCATACATATATATATATATATATATATATATATATATATATATATATATATATATATATATATATATATATATATATAAACTTTGATGAAATGATATTTACTGTCTTTAGGTTAAACAAATTTGTTAGAAAAAATACAGACATCCTATTAAAATGAAAAATAAATGCTTAATAGCAAATGGGCATAAAAGAAGAGCAGTATGTAGTATCAGTTACCATTGATAGCAACCGCAACAGACTGAGAGGCGAGAAACTGAAGGTGATAGAACGTGCTATGTAATGTGACTATGCATAAGATGTATGTTCTGTATTATAGCTGCTTAGAACTGTATTTAAATGGATATGTACTAATACAAACTTGCCTGTTTATTTATGTCACTCACACTCAACATGCACTATACTATTCTAAAATAAAATAGAGTAACAACATACAGTATGCATACAATAAAAAAGAAATTGATTAAATAAACTTACCATTTGGATCAATGGCATATGTATCTGGGTTAATAAGATCAATTGTAACTCCCAAATCATGTTCAGTTAACAAGTCATGTTTATAATTTCTTTCTAAAGATGTTGGCTTATATTCAACAAATCTAAGCAAAAAGAAATTTCAAGGAAAATGACAATCATTATGAAGAAAATAAAGCATATTAATAAGAAATTAATAAAGGCTATACATTGAAATTATTTGTCATGACAAATTGAATTATGAACGAACAAAAGGTAAACTATATACAGTAAAACCTCCAAAGTTGACCACCTCTCTACATTGACCGAAATTTATTAGTCTGAATACTCAAAATGCATGTTCAATGGTGATTTACCTCTTTATATTAACCACCTCAGTAAGTTGTATGTTGACCAATTTTTAGTAGGTTTTACTCTCTGTAACTTGACCACTGATGTTTTCTTGAATTAGATTTTTCCTCCCGCTGTTCTCCACCTGGTTTCCAGGAATTTCTTTATCAGTCAATCGGATTATCTGAGCAATACTCGCGACCCCCCCCCTCTTTGGTGCTCCATTCAGTGTTCACTTCCAGTATGGTACTATGGGAGGGAAATACCAGAGTTTACCCAACCTTTTGTTAAGGAGAAATGATATTCTAGCCTTTTGCATGCTTTCATTTCTTGGATTGGCTGTAATTGCTGAAATCTGTCGAAAAAGGTCAGGAGAGTGGGGTATGTGTATAGCAGTATAGCATTGAATCAACTATGCAGAATTGGAAAACGTGTATTGCTCACATGTGAAACACGTTGTGTTCTTTTTTTCTAGACATCGCGTCGTGGCAGTACCAGTCGTTTATTTGTGAATTTTTATTAAAAATGGCAGAAAGAAAAGCTCTAAGAGAACTTAAATTAAAGGAGAAAGTGGATCTTCTTAATTCTCTGGAAAGCAGCAGCCACAGAAAGACGCTGAATGCTGGCCGATTGGTTAGGGCGCTGATCGTCGGTACCAGAGTTCGTGGGTTCGAATCCCACTATGGCATGGATGTTCGTAGCTGTTCGGAATCGGCTTTAAGCTGTAGGTCCCGGTCTCATTAGCCCTCGTGTGCAAAACAGTAGACCGTAGCGTTCCAAACCAAACCACAGAAAGACAGCAGAAAAATTTGGTGCGAGTAAGACAACTGTGAGCAACATTTTAAAATGCAAGGAAGAATATCTGGAAAGATATTCTTCTGAAAACGAGGAACTTCAAAGAAAAAGGAGAAAAAATGTGTCTTGATGCTGTGAATGAAGCCACATTTCGTTGATTTACAGAGATGAGATCAATTAATGCAAGAATATCGGGGCCAATGCTTCAGGAAATAGTAAAAAAATTTGCAAAAGAATTCGAAATTGAGGACTTCTAAGCATCAACAGGTTGGCTTGAAAAATTCAAACTATGATATGAAATTTCTCAAAAGTTTATTGAAAAGTTCCCAGCGTTTGTTAAAGGTTTTAAAGATGAGGGCATCTTTAATGCTGATGAATGCAGTCTCTTCTTTAAAGCAATGCTTGATAGAAGTCTAGTAATGAAGGGTGACTCTTGCCAAAGAGGAAAACTTTCAAAACAGCATTTTACTGTTCTTCTATGTGCTAGTATGACTGGAGAAAAATTGAAGCCTATGGTGATCGGCAAAATCCAGTGCATTTAAAAATGTAAAACCTGATGACCTTCCTGTTTTTTGGAGAGCGAATAAATCCACTTGGATGACCAGTGCTTTATTCGAAGAGTGGGTTAGAGGAATTGACACAGAAATGAGGAAAAAGAAGTGGTCTATTCTACTTACTGTTACACCCTAAAAAGTTTTTACTTCATTATACATAATGAAAAGGAAACACATAAGAAAATAATTAATACAACAAAAGTTAAATCAGCTGCTGAGTGACATGCAAAAGTTAAATTCTTTCTTGTTGACAATGAAAATTAATATAAAATAAATATTAAACTAAATAAAATATTAATTCATAAAGAAGTATATATATAGAAAAAACAAATAGAAAAAGAAAAAAATAAATAATCTAGATATTTCCAAATTGTTAAATTGGAAGTATTAATAATACTCATATCTTTTTAAATATATTATAAAATACTTAACAGCTCTTACCTATTTGGTAAGAAAGGGTATGTGATAAACTTCGGATCAAATGGAATATCTGGTAATGTATTACAGTACTTCACCCGACAAACCAAATCAGATCTAGGATAAAAAAATAAATAAAAGAAACATTCAACAATCAGTTTAACAAAAACATTATTGAAAACATATAATGCATTACACTAAAATTTTAAAGTGGTTTGTTTTATTTGTAGAAAATTAATAATAGTGTAAAAAATACACAATATTTAAATAATGAAGTATAACACAATAACATTAATTTCAACTAAATTTTCAAGAATACTTAATTGTAACAAAAGTATAAAAATTACTTTTTGCAGTTAAGAAAGAGTCAACCTTTTTTTTTACCATGCCTCATGGTTAAAAAATTTTTTTTTCTACCAAAACACTCATGTATATGGCACCAACTTAAGTGCTTCAGCAATGAATTTGTAAATCATAGAAGATTGGTTGCAATTTGAAATAAATACAAGGCCAATTCTTGTGTTTTGACTAAGGCACAGTGACAAGGGAAGACATCTTAAAAAATTTTTACTCTTAAGAACATTTATGCTTTTGGTCAATGATTTTACACATTTATCTGATTTTTCTTGGTTACTGCTGCAGCATCCAGGGTAGCTGGAATAACCTGTACTATACTGTCTACCAATAAGTATTTGGACACCTGTGATAGAAAAGAAAAACTAACTTTATTCAAAATCAATAGTTGGTAGAGCCTCCATAAGAGGCAATTACAGCATGAACCCTCCAGAGCATACTTTCCACGAGTCTTTGTATTACAGCTAGTGGTATTGTCTTCTACTCTGCTTAGAGTAAACATACAAGTTCCTTCACCGATTTTGGACAGGTAGTGCATCCCTTAATTTTGCGATTCAACTCATCCCAGAGGTTCTTGATAGAGTTCAGGCCTGGGCTCTGGGCACGCCAGTCTATTCGATGAACTCCATTGGCACCATACCAAGCCTTGGTTAACCTCGAAACATGACAACTGGCATTGTCGTCCTGAAAGTAACAGGGGTCCAACCTGTAAAACTGCCACAACGTAGGAAGCCCATTGTCACCCAAAATAGTGTAGTAGGCATCAGCGTTGAGCTTACCATGAATGGGAACCAAGGGTCCCAGTCCGTACTAAGAGAAACACCCCCAGATCATAATTCCACCTTCGCCAAACTTGACTGTTTGCACAATGCATTCTGGCAGGAGATGTTCTACGGGCAGATGCCAGACCCTGCCATCCGAATGGTAAAGGGTGAACCTTGGTCCATCACTCCAAAGAACCCATTTCCACTGATCTACAGTCCAATTTCAATGTGCTTTGCACCACATTAACCAAGGAGCACAGTTGGACTTTGTGATCAAAGGCTTATGGGCTGCAGCACGACCATGAAAACCAAGCAGATATGCTTCCTTATGGATGGTATTCATTGAAACAATACTCCCAGATGCCTGTTGAAACTCCTTGCTGCAGTTCTATCATGCAAAGATTAGATATACTATTAGCTACTATTAGCTGTAAAAAAAAAAAAAAAAGATTTAGGCGAATGTAAAGCCAAAAGAACAGCTAAGATGCAAATTTCTTGAATAGTGCTGGGTACTGACGCCAGAAATCACATGTGTTCTTGTACCCCATTGAGTGCTAGAACACATTAGAGCTGCCATGCCCCACCACCAAAGTCAGGGCAAACGTGCTAATCCACTATATTTTTCTTCATTAATCTGTGTACAAAATTCCTGTATAATGTACATAAACTGCTTTCTAGTTTTTATTGTGTTATTTTCAAAATTATTCTGTATTCTTCAGTATGTCAGTTTGTAAGAGCATGAATAATTCCACAAAACCTCAACACAGGTTGGGAAAACTATTGCTTCATGAATATAAGAAAAGGAAGGAAAGCTTTAGTCACTGAAGGATTTCTTACAGGTAGAAACTAGCTGAACAATGTTTTCATTCCTCACAAAACAAAAGCCCCTCCCCCCATAGAAACTGTACATACTTTAAAAGAGACGCTTTGAAAAAATTAAGATATTTGAAGAATTGTACATTAAATTAGTAAAGACATTTTTAATTTATAGATATTAATCAATGTAATATTTTCTTTTTTGTACAATGTCTCAATTATAAAGGTCTGATCAATTAAATTTATTTTAAAAACTGATGATTTAAAATCTTTAGTTAAACAAAGTTATTACAATTTTTAAAAACATGTTTTTTTTTTCTGGCCAATACATATCTTTTTTAATTATGTAATTAAAAATATCTATATGGAACAAATAAACTTTCATTTCTCAAAAATTATCTGATAAGTTTTGAAGCAAAAGTGTCTGTCGTTTTAGCCAAGCAACTTAGAAAATATAACAGAAGCTCTAAATAAATTATCTTAACCCTTCAATATTAATATACCATCAAAATACTAAATTGAAACTTCATATTTATTTCATAACCACTTTCTTTTAAAATTTCATTTTGTTTTTTCTAAGTAAATAATCTATGGATATCTTATTAAAGTCAAATTTCATATTTTGACTTCATTTATCTTGATTTTCTGAAGCCCTGAATTGGCATAAATGTAAATGAAAGGAAATTTTTTCTCAGCCTCTCACATCACTTATTTTAATGCTTCTGACAGCATTTGTGTGCAGTAATTTTTTTAATAGGATAAATTAATAATTGAAACAATTTCTTAGCACATCCATTTGTGTTTTGAAACTTATAAGTAATGATTTTTAGATTTTGGTGAAAGGAAATTTGTTTGGGAAATATTTCTGTAGAATGCAAGAATTTTAAATTTTATATCTAACTCTTTAAAAAAGGTTGATGAATGTTGAAATGATGAATTATGTGATGTACTCAGGGTTGCCAACCTTCAACCAATGGAATCAGGAATCAGCATTGATGAACCTACCCCCCCCCCTCCCCAGTACTTTTCCCCATCTCATAAAAAAATATAAAAAACATGAAAAATATAAATAAAAATTTTAAGCAATTTACAGTGCAGCAGATGAAAATATATAATTTTCAAAATTAAGAATTCAAAACTTAGCAAATAATTTTAAATTTTAACCTTCACGAAACTTAGTAATACATATACAGGGGTCTGTACATTTCGTCTATAGATTATGATATTTACAAACGTTATAGATAAAATTACGTTTTTATGTAGACAAATATTTTTTTTATTACATATAAGCTAATCTTTTTTTTTTTTTTAAACTTCAATATGATGTTAAAAACTAAATTTTTCTTTCAGTTAAATTTTTGACATAATCTTAACAATTGCATATTACTTAATCAAAATTTTCGATTTTTCCGTAATTTCTGCAGCAATGTCTGTAATTCCGTAATCATTAGCTAAAATGCAGAATAATTCCGCAGAATCCGGAATCGTTGGTAACTCTGTGTACTGAACACTGTTTGCAAAAAAATTCATATTACATACTTGCCAACTTGATAAAAAAGTAATGCATAAAATACGATGGAAATGATATTTTCTCCAAATATTTGCATTCATTCATAAAGTCCTTTTATCACAAAATATCTCAGTGTAATAACTGCATTTTAGAACTTCATATATGAATAAAATATATTATGATTAAATATCTTACTCACTTACAGGTGTCAAAATTATCTTTGGATTAAAAATTTTTATGATTAGAAACTAGATAAAAGGAAGCCCAGTGGCATTGGGTTAGCACTTCAAGCTCCCACCACACAGGCCCAAGGTTCGATCCCCGGGCTGGGGAAGGTTGACTCAGCCTTTCATCTCTTCAGTGGGTAGATGAACTGAGAACCAAGAGTGCTTGGGAACTAAACACTGGGGGTTCTGTGTAAGATTGCCCACCTAACCGGAACATATGCTTTGTACCCCAGGGCCCTTGGTCACGTAAACAGAGATTGGCACCATAGGCCCTGGTCCCTAGGGGCTGTTATACCGAGGAATTTAGTTTAAACTAGATAAAAACCACTTCAAAATTTTAGAATAGAAGTATGAGTCTGCTTAAATTTTTATACTATTTTTCTCATTTTGAGTGTTTTTTATATTGAGAATTAAAATACCAAACTTAGTAGCAAATTAATTACAGGTATGTTATTCTAATGTTGAATTAAAAAGCAGCAATAGGTGATTTGGTTCTGGTAAAAAGAGTTTTGGCTAAAAACCAGCACAAAACATTTTCTTTGAAAAATTGTAAGTTGCAAGGAAAATATAAGATTTAAGTCCACATTGCATACTACATTATTGTTTCTTTAATGTATAATTTTAAATTAAATGAATATTGACTTATTTTTTATTACATTAAATTAGAGTGCTGCTCTTCAATACCAGAGTCTGCAGGTTCGAATCCTGCTACTGGTATGAATGTTTGTGACTGTTAGAAATTGGCTTTAAGCAGTAGGTCCCAGTCTCATTAGCATTCGTAAGTAAAACAGTAGACTATAGCACTTCAAACCCAACTATTTGTCCATATAATAAGTAAACTATATCTTATTCTTAGTGAATTCTTAGACCATTGCATTAAAAGAAAAATAATAACATTGAAAACTGCATTTTACAGGATATACAAGTTCACTTTAGGAATTATAATTCAAAATTTGCTCACTTGTTTATAATTAACAGAATATATATACTTGTAAATTGTCATGTAAATGGAGATATGTATTTACAAATATTAAACATTTTCACTCATATGTCATAGTATCTCAGATTGTTGTCTATATTTATTTTTTACTAATGCATGTTTAAATCTTATACCGTTCTTGCATTCTCTATGGACAAAAGCATAGACTTCAGGCATAATGAAATCTAAATATCATGGAAAAGTAATTACCTAAGCTAACAATCGAGGGCGTTACAGACACTGCTTTCGATAAAATCAAATTCCATGAAAAAGGGAGTAGAATATTTAAAAACCTTTTCAAAAAAGTCTAACTTGGGATTCAGTGGATTTAAAATTTGGAATTTAAAGGATTAAACTGTGAAGAACAGTTAAAAAGAACAACTTTTACATAGCATTTGTAAAATTGGTACTGTAATATCGTACGTATAGTCCATGGGCACTATTTTTTATTTAAAAAATTTCATAAATCATCAGATAGTCTGCGCCACTAGATAATTCACGGACTATATGTGCAAAATATTCATTTTATTATGACAATATTAAATCATTTTAAGAATAATAACCTAAGTACAGTAGAGTGCCGAAAATTTTTGTATTATACTCAATTCCACCTTTAAAATTTGAAATCATTTCTTATAGCCTCAGAAACAAATTGTACCGGAGAAACAGACCCACCAACATTTCTCCATTCGAGAACCCGACTATATAAATTGTTTTCTAATATAGATTATTGCATTTTCCCAAGACGATTAGATCGCTTTCATCTCATTTTTTTTATGTTTCCTTTTGCTTGCGCCAATTTCTTACTGATTTCTTGTCAACCTTCTGAATTACTTTCAGTTTGAAATCAGCAGTAAAACTGCGATGATGTTTTAAAGATACAATGGATGACCAATATTACCACAAATCAAAACTCTGAAAACAAAACACTGTTACGAGTGATCCTCGTATAAAATGACATTTGACCCTCAACCTTCAATCTTGAAACCATCCAGTCGGTATTGTCAATTGGAGCTGTAAATAGTGACTATCGATATTTTCCTGTACTCCAGAACACAATTTAAGATTGCCCTACTTGTTACTACTGATTCGTAACACTTTATGGGTTTTATATTTTTTATGATTTATTAATCATACGACATGATGTTTTCTTGAAAGTCTCATGAGTTGTTCTTTTGTTTACATTTGATCATCAGCCATTTGTGTGTAGTGTTTTTTTCCCTTCTTCCGATTTTGATGATTTGAGCAATGAACAACCAGCAGATAGTTCACGGCTGAAGAAATTTGCTTTTTAAACAGTCTGCAGACTATATGTGGGAAATTATGGTAATTATGATATTTTGGTTTTGTGTCTGTAGATAAAAAATTGCAGGGTGGGAAAAAAATTCTAAGATGTAAACATTATTACAGCAATAACAGTTCAAAATGAAGAAGTGTTTTCAATTTTTACAGATAAAATGTATATTTGAATGTCAGCCATGGGATACTGGTATTCATTAAGTTCTAAGATGAGAAAAGAAATCAAACAATATTATTGATGCTTTGTATAAAAATCATTTCATAAATCAACTAAAATAAGTTTTAAAGAATATCATAAAAAATATTTCCCCAATCAGTTCTAACCGAAATATGGTAAACTTATTAATATGTATTTATTATTATTGCATTACTTATATTTTATTTTTGATAACCAATTTATGAGTTTATGAAAATAAGTATAAACTTATTTAGCTTTATCATTGTTTTAAAAGCATACTTAAACCATAAAAGACAAACAGACCAAGATAAAAAATTACATGGGTTTTTAATATCTCAAATGTTTGTTTATTATTCCTAGCCTCAATGACTTTTACAAATTGGGAATCGATTGAACTTTGTTTACATTACAAATTTGGACATAAACAAAAAGTTTAAAGCAATAAAATTATAAATATAAATTGAATGCATATTAAATACAATTTGGACATTTTGTTTATATTAATATTCTGATTAAGATTAAAAATGAGAGCATGTTTTTGTTTTTATACAACGCAGTACATACGTAAAATTGTAAATAATATGCGAGTAATGACGTATAATTATAAAATATATTTTTGGCATGGAAACTTTAAGTTATTTGCTTCAACAAAACCCATCAAATTGACGATCAGTAACAATCATAACTTCAATGCATTTGTCACATCATTTATTGATTTATATACATTCACGCAGTGACAGTCACATTAGTTTTAATTTTCAATGCAGAATGCCTTAGATACAATTCGTAGCATTACAACAAAGCGTCGTGAGGACTTATACTACATTGAATACTTAATTATGACAACATAAGCAAATCTAAACATAGCACACACGTATACTATAAAATATCATACTAAAGATTCAATCAAATATATTTGTCATACTTCTAACTGGTAATTATACAATAGAATCAATTGGTTAGGACTATAACATACACAAAACATAACAAAATGGTTTAAAAAAAAATATCTAGTGTTTTTTAAATGACATATAATGAAGAAATTGGGTATTTAAAATTAATAATATGGTTAGCGGATTACCTTTTATCTCCCGGCCTTTGTTTTCTGTCGCGATCATTTGCATTAGACTGAATAGTAGGCGGCATATTTAACTTTTTAACAACACTTTCCTAACTTAAATATAATAAAAACGCTCCACAGTATATATACAGCGCTGTATATGTTTTCGGTGTGAAAACAACGTTCAAGCACAGCAAGGCCTTGGACTAAACTGTTGAAATGAAAATGACTAAAATTTGATATTGCCAACATTCAATCTGAAAGTTATAAATGTAAACTTGGTATTTGAAAAATGTAATGACGTCATATCTTAGTTGTGAGATTGGCCACAGCATTTTTTTTTATTCTTAAGCACTGAGATGTAACCGTAACGGTAGTAGTTTGTAAACAAAATTGGGCATGTGCACTAGCTTAAATGTTATGTAAATGATTTGATCGTAAAAATTTTCTTAAGCTTTAACATTTAATTAGTGGATCTATTTGTTTTTGTGAACAATTTTGTTAAATTAAAAATGAATAACATTGCAAAAGCCAGGCTATCTTCCAATGTTTTAGAAATGAAGGTATTGATATTAGGATTTTAATATTACATTTATCAACTAATGTAGTCTGTAAATATATATTGTTTTCAAACTGTGGCTCGCGTGTCTTCCTTGTCAAAAAAAAAAAAAAAATCCTAAGTGTAGGTTTTTCGTAAATTTGGATTAAAAAAATTTTTTATTAGTTTTTATAAATACTTGTCATCCGAAAGATACTGTTGTGAGATGCATGAAACTGCTTTTGATTATATACTCTTCATATTGTACCCGAGATTTGTTGATTCGGTTGATTTGTTGTTCGATTTTGTTTTTGCGCTTTTTAATTATTAGATAATTAAAGAAATCACTAACTGTGAAGTGATTTAAATTTAAATTATACTTTTTGATGACTTATTCCTTCAATCAATGGTATTGTTTTTCTTTTATTATAGGAATTTTTAATATTGGAAATTTAATCTTTAATTTTCTTTTGTAAATACATTTTAAAGAAGCATGCCAAACTGTAACATCCACAATGAATAAAGTTTGCATTTGAATTACAAGTTTAGTTACTATTGTAATCAATCAAAGGCATCAAAGAATATTCAGTGACCAAAAAAATTGAAAAGTAGAGGAAAATTAAGCTGGAGAAGAATCAAATAAAAAGAAAAGCAAGGGCTCTTAGATTGCAGTTTAGTACCATACTAAAAATCAATCCATTAAATACACTGGTCAAATAATAGGTATTTCTATTGAGTTTTACCCTATAAAGTACCTGATTGAGTCAAAATTTGGGAACTATCATATGTTTTGGGACATTTATATGTTGAAAATTTGTGGAACTTATTTGCATTTGTCACACATTGAATCATATATAAAAGCTGTGGGCATTATTTCTTTATTTGAATACTCTAACAATATTTTTCTACATAATTTTTGTTGAAAATTTTTTAAAATACACTGAAAGGAGTGTTTTATTTTATACTTAGTATCAATATATTTTTATTGAAGTAAACTCTTAATTTTTAGTATATTCATTTTATCCCACCTAAGCATATATTAATAATTTATTTTTATGTAATTATTTTGGTGAAAATATCATGTGATCATAAAATCAGTAAGAAATTAATTGATCAATTAATATTTAAAAAATAACCTGTTTGTTTTTTATATGTTCACAAGAAAAGATATTTTTTATGGTAATTCCTCAATATCTCATATTTTTAAATGATTTTTTGAATGAAGTACATCAAAAATCTTTAATTCATTTCAACAGTTAAGATTAAAAAATGTCATTAATTTATTTTACTTGCATTATCATTTTTATTTGAAAAGCAATGATCCTGTAGTAATATGTTTAAGGTTAGCATTATAATAACTGCTGAATTAGAGTGCATAGTTGGTACTTGAATTTATTTTTAGTAAATGAATTTAATTGTAATCTTTTACTTCCTCTTAAAAAAATTTTTCGTTGTAGTTTATGAAAAAGAGTAAAGAAAAATGTGAAAGAGAAGCAGAGGAAGAAAAAAGAAAAATATTATTTGATAGTGAACTTCCTGATTCTTTTATTAAAGGAGGGTATGTTATCTAATAAAGTTAATGTAATTCTTATTATAAAATTATATCTAAATGCTTATATTGCAAGTCAAAATTCAATTCTTTTAATTTTTTTCTATAAATATCCAGAGATGTGTGCATTATGGAACCAAGCTTTGTACCATGTCTTCAACTTCTTAATGGAAGATTATCTTTCAAAGGCATGAATCCTGAAATTGAAGTAAGGTGTTATTGTTTTAATATTTAAGTAGAATATTGTTTTCATGTATGCAGAAATCAACTCTTTTGTTTGATTTTTCTGTGATTAATTTTGTAAAATATTACTATATTTACCTGTGATGAATGAAGATCATATCTTTTTATTGTCATAATTAACTTAAAGAAATAACATGCTAATTCTCAATATTTAACTGACTATAATAAAAATTATATTCTGAAAAATATCATTAAGAACAATCTTACTACAGTAAGATGTAATTAAATATATATATATATATATATATATATATATATTGTTATGAATTTGTTAGTGAACCTTAAATTTAACATGGGACTCTATGGGTATCTTGTCAAATTAGTGAGATACTGGCTCGTTGGCGATAGTTTTGACAACTTATTTTTGTTGGCAAGTTCATTGCCAAGTGTCGCCAAATGTTGTCAAGTGTGGCGATACTTTATAATTTCCGATTTCTGGTATAATCTGGAATATTCGACCAGTTTCTTCGGGCCTATAATAAGGCAGTCTGAGTCCCAAACAAGGAGAGTCTCAGTGTAAAGAGTACACACAGTGTGTTGTGTTTTACCAGTGCTTCCATTTTGTTTGATGCAAAAAGTGGTACGTGAGCCCACGCCATTGTGTTCAAGTTGTTTCGCGATGATTTTGTAAGCTTGCTACGAGTGTGCAGTACCTTAACCTTGATGCCTTTCTGACATTGTATTTTCCAACTGATTGCCAACAAATTATTTTCGTGCTGTCTTACTTATAAAGTTCATTCAATCCCCGAACCCAGCTTTGAAGTTCAAAACAATATATATATATATATATATATATATATATACTATAATACCAATCCATATATAAGCTGAGTATGTGCTTTTTTCTTCATAAATTTACCTAAAGTTCAAAACATATGTAAAGTCTAAAATAGAAATAGCTAAAATAGAAAGAAAAAAAAAAAACCTGTAACATTTAATGTGGCCAAACAGGTGAAATAGATAACATATATGCTAATCAATTTGCTGTTAAGTGCTGAACCAATAGTTTTCAAATTTTTTAATTTGAAAACTATTGGTCCAGTTGGTATTCTTAAACTGGAGAGAAAAAATATTTTTTTTCTCTCCAGTTTAAGAACTGTAGAGATAGATGATCATTGACATCTTGAGGTAATACAAGGACTGACAGGTCTTTGCACTTACAATAGAGGCACAAAAAACATTTTAAATTTAAGTATTGTTATTGTTATTATTATTATCAATCTCACAATATTAAGCCAATTGTTTATGATTACTGTCTTAACAACTAGTTCGATAATCTCAGCACTAGTACATGTGACCAATAATTTTACTTACTAAACATCACTGAATGATTGCTGAGTGGGTACAATATTGCTCTTTGTTACCAGAGTTCATGAGTGAAAGTCCCTCAGGGCTAGAATTTTCTTAGCTGTTAGAATTGGCTTACAGCAGTATCTCATTAGTCCTCATGCAGCAAAGCCATAGACTGTAGTGATGGAAACCAAACAACTTATTAAATTTTAACAACAATAGTTTCAACCCTTGTAACCTCACCTGAAGGGTTTTGGGTCAAAATATTGCAGTCCAAAATATCACCTCTCAGCATTTCCAAAAATTAATATTTGGCTGTTCAAACTATCATAATATATTTTGCTGGGAATTAAAATGGACACAGTTGCAAAGAAAGAAAGAGACAGGGTGGACAAAAAGTTTATGCATCTTTGGAAATTTAATTATTAAAACCTGTATAAAATAAAACTATTTTATAAAGTAATATAATATTTCTTTACAATACTGAATCATTATTATTTACTGATATTATATAATATATATATAGCTATATATATTTATATATAGCTATATACATATATAATATATATAGAGAGAGTGAGCGGTATATATATGTGTCATGTCTGGATTGCCCGTCTTTACTTCTGCAGTCGTGACACTGGTTTTCTTCCAGATTAATTCTTTATTCTTCTTTGATATTCCAAGACATGAGTTCATAGAAGGTATGCACACGAAGTACTTATCGATACACAGTCTGATATAAGAGCTACTGACATGACTAGACTGATTGACATGACTAGTTTAACTCACAGCTGGGGCAAGAACATACCAACGAGCCAACTGACAGCTGAGGAGAGAATGTCTCTTTTTCTAACTGATGGCTGGATACAGAATATGAACTGTTCTAACTGATGGCGGAATAGAGAATGTATGAACTCTTTATCGAAAATTTTAAATCTTACACTATGGGGTTTTGGGGGTGTTTTTCTGCCTGACCATTTAGAATTTTCGAGTTTGTGTTTGGGGGGTTATTGGACCTCTTTATTGGTCCTTGCACTTTTCCTTTTTGTTTTTAGTTAGCTGAACAGATAGCGTAGGATGCTATCTTGTGGGGTGCAGGTGGCTGGCGCAGACAGTAACCTCTGCAAGTTATGGGACTAGAGTATCATGGGTAGATTTACCCTTTTGATTTTACGACTTCTGTAACATCAAAGGGAGATTAAAATTGTGTCTTCATGGCCCACAGGTGGTTCACATCTGTGTGTTTGCTGGAGGTCTTGTTTGTTTCCCACACTTAGGGTCTTTGTGGGTTGTTTTCCCTTATTACTTTTTGTTTTCGGGGGGCTTATTCCTAGATCTGTTATTCCTATATTACACTATTTCCATATTACAGTATTATTCATTCCCTACATTACTCACACACACACACACACATATATATATATATACGTAAATTTAGTTAATCAAATGAACCAAAAAAATTATTGAGTAATCTCTATTAGAAATATCTGAAAAGGTAACAAGATGTATGAACAATTTAAAAAAAACTTAGTTAAATACAAATACATCATTGACAAACTCGAAAAAATATTGGTATTTCATATGTGAAATTTCATGGAATTTGAGAAAGATTATTTTTAGAACACCTTCATAGAGTGAAACTCCATCTCTTTGAAATCATTATTCTATATCTAGTTTGGTTCAATTCTGCCTTGTATAGTGGCATTGTTATGTAATAAAACTAAACTTTGTCATCACAACAAATACATTCTGGATGAATTTGAGGTTGATCATACTAAAACCCTAGTAATAATAGAACCAACAGGTTGAGGCTTTATTTCCAATAATTTTCAAAATGCTAATTTCAGTTTAAATTTTTTTAAAACTCTAAACACAACACACACTCTACTTCAAAGAGATAAATCATTCAAAATCAGAAATTCAGTCATGGTACACCATCACCTATACTTCAAATGTTTTAGTTTGAATTTGAAAATTATTAATGTTAGTAAATTTTTCAGCTAAATATAGTCAGTACTGGCTATATGGTTAGTTTTCTAAAGTCCCGTCTAACTTAATAGGAAACGTGTTAAAGTTAACTGCTTATAGTCATTTTCTTTTTCTTGTTACTAGTTATATGATCAGTTTCATGTTTCAACAAATTTCGTTTAAAAAAAAAAAGAAGCAGTGCAAAATTTGAGAGGACCTGAATTCAAGCCTTTATTTCCCTCCCTTTCCCCCTTGTTTGTGTAGACATCACCTCTCTCAGTTTTCTTTCCCCCTGAGAAGAGGTGTACATCTGTCTGTTTATTAGTTGAAGTTATCTCTCCCTGCTTAAGTTGAAATTGAGACAAAGCATGTAAAGTAAAATTTTTTTGCATATAGACGAATACGTCACGAATAAGAATGTTCATTTTTTAATTATAGCTTCAAAAAGAAAGAATTTATCATTTGCTGCCAAAAATGAATTGATTGAAAATTTTAAAAAAAATCTAATCTTTTAAAGGCTACTTTCGCCAAAACAAATTCGATTCCCCGGACGACATTAAACAACATTTTAACAGCAAAACGTTGGTCCTCAAGTTTTGCGATCAGTGATCAAGAAAGAAAATGTCAGCACTTGTCACCTTATGGGAATGTAGATAAGGCTCTTCTGTTATGGATTAAAAATGCATGGTATATACACAATAGGGTTGTATTGTTCCGCATATATGGTCACCCAGCTTATATAGTTTGATTTTTCTGTACCGCTGAGCTGACCATATAACCGATACAGACTGTATTTGGTGATTGCAGAATTGATTTTCAGTTTATTGTTACTATTTTGTATGAAAAAAAAATCTCACTCATTTTTAATGTTACATATTGTTAGTTTTTGAGCAGTTAGAATTATATTTTATTGATTATTTTAAATTTATAATAGGCTTGTTATGCTGATGTCCCAATGGAGTCATATTACCAAAAAGTTTGAATGCCACTCTACTGGGATAAAAAGTGATTTCAGTTTTACTTATACTGTATAAGACTAAAGTACTAAGTAAAACTAAAAGCACTTTTTATAAGAAATCATAATTTGTTGGAAATTTAGGAAATCTCAAAGTATAAAATAAAGTGAATTTTATATATATTTATATGTTTAAATGATCTTAAAGGAAGAAAAAATTATTCATGTTGACATTTAATAATGTTTTAATAATATTTCAATATATTTATGCAAACAAAAGTACTACCAAAGTAATACGATGATACTGCTTCCTTCAGATAAGGTCTTAAAAATAATAATAATTTTCAATTATTGATTTAATTTTAGTTTTACTTTTATTTCAACAGAAACTAATGCAAGAGAAGGAACTAAAGGATATGGATAAATTGAAGAAAATGGATGGTATTTCTGATAAAGAAATGGCTACTAGGTAAAATCTTATATATTCTATATATTATTTATAATTTAAAGCTTAAAAATTCTAAATCATTTTTTCCTCTTGTTTTTTTTTTAAATTATCATTACATATTTCTTATTATTCTTATGTATGTAGATTTTAATCATAGCATTAAAATTTCATACAGAGTGGCCCCACAACAGGATACTTTATGATTCTGGAAAATATCAGGGCATTTTTTAAAATTTTGCAAATATTAAAGAATTTTCCAAAATTTTACAAACTCTAGGAAAATTTTTATCATTTGCTTCAAGAGCAATCTCTGAGATTAAAATTTCAAAGATTTCAAATTTAAAAAAAGTAGTTTTACATTTTATTAAACAGCTTTAAAGAATGTTATCATTCTCCTTTAGGTAAGATACATTTTATTTCCATTTTAAGGTTATGCTAATATATATATTTTTTATATTCATTATGTATGTTATGCGATTTAAATATCTTTTCATCCCAATTCAGTTTTAATGAAAAATGGTTCATCCCCTTTAGTTAGATCATTCATATATATTCTTGTTTAGACTATTTAAGTGCAAAATTGCTACTGTAATATATCCACAGCACATGAAAAACAGACATGCCAACTACTCCGGAGTTGCTCTGGAGAAAAGAGAAAACTGGATAACTCCGGTAACTCCTCAGATTGCTCCAGAAAAGAACAAAAATTTTGAACAGATAAAAGATTACAATTTAGCAATTACAATGTTTTGCAAAAAATAATGCTGAATATTACTCTTTCCAACAGTAATGCTGCATGTTAAAGAGTTTTTTTAGTACTGTGCGGAAAAACGAAATTGAATTTTTATCAAATATGAGTATACAAACTTTACAATTCCTGATGATAGAAAAGAAGAAATATTTTAATCAGGGTCAATGTTGCTATAAGAAATACTGTTCTGAAAAATAAGTTGTTAAAGCTAAAAAAAACTACTTGTACATTTTTAAATGCATAAATTTTAATTAACCTTTTACAATTTACTACTGTGTAAATATTTTAAGTTTAATTATAATTTAGAAACTAGTTAGTTATGTACTTATGTATAATCTGTAATTAGCTGTAAATTTTAAACTCCACTGTTGCTCCTGACACAAGTGCCTGAATGTTGGCATGTCTAGAAAAAGAGACTTATTAAAATTGGACTACACTTAATTAAAAAAAAAAAAGATGAAATTATTAGATGCATTCAGATGGAAAATCATAATGAAAATTATACTTTTTACTTATATAAATTCAAAAAATGGTGAACTGCACTCCTCTTGTTGTCATTCTCCATAATGTCTGTTGAAGAAGCCAAGCATGTAAACCAGACACTAGTTGAAATAAGGCAAAAGGGGATCACCTTTTCTTTCAAAGAACACTGTGAGGGTGAAAGGGGGATTTCATAATTTAGAAGCTGAGACCTAGCAAAAGAGATCTCAGGCTTGGCCTACCACCTAGAGAGGTATTGTTTGCGAACTTGGAGGACATTGCAACCATGAAGCTACTTTACATGCTGTAGGCATCATTAATAACCACAATGGATCTTTGGCCATATCAGGCCTCAATCCCACAGGCCTCTGGGTAGCAGTTCAACATTTTTACTTACTCAACAACCATGGTTTCCTTCACTTCTATACAGTGTTAGTATGATTTAAATCAGTTGATTTAAAAAAAAATCATGGATTTAAATCATTTTTTTCACTTCTTTTAAAACCTATATTCCAAAGACGGGAGAATTGAGAATCAGTCAGTAAATAAGTGTAAATAGATAGCATATGTTTTCCAAGAATTTAGGGGTTGTTCTTCAGAAAGTAAGTAGAGGGGTAGGTACAATGACTGATTATGACTGGTGGAATTCATTTTATGTAATGGGAAGTAAAGAGAGTATTACAGAACTTGAAATCCAGTTTACCTACTAAATAACAACAGCCGTGGCTTCATCTGCTGGGATGGAAAGATAGTTTTCTTCTTTTGGTATTTTCATTCTAGCCTTTGTAACAAATTAGGAGTGGTTTAAGCATCGAAACTAGTGTTTTTATTGAAACAGTTAAATCCATAATTTGTTGCTTAAAAAATATTGAAATAGTTGTAATTTTTTTTGTTTTTTTAAACAGGCTTGCAATTCCGTCACTTTTCTCACCTTTAGTCACTTTTTAAGAAAACAGTCACTTTTTTCATGTATCATGTGTATCATGGGGTCTGACAATGTACTGAACCGTATTTTGTTCTTAGTGCAAGTGCTACGATCACTTGACACAACCGAATCGAAACCTTCTGTATTATTTTTCATACATGGCTCTAGTAGGTTGACAGATGACCTTGGGTAAGTACATTAGTGAATCGTTGGTTGGACAGCTACTAGTGGGATGGAAAAACTTGGCGAATGCAGTAATGTCTTACAATTATATCACCCCTTGGCTGTTCGGACCCACCTCTCTTTCCAAGTACCATCACCCCTCGGGACTCGGGGCTATTTTGGACCCTGCCTGGATTTCTGGTGTCTTTCTAGTGTTCCAATAATAAAATATTTTAATAAAAGACCAAAAATGTGATGCTCTAATCTTATTTTTCTTATTAAAATGTAATTAGTCATATTGTTTCTAGAATTTAGTGATTTTAAAAAGTTGTAAATAAGTATTTTGCTTTAAATGAATATTTAATTTGATCATTAAATTTACATCTTATTTTGTTTGCACTATCCAATTACAAAATAATGGAATGTATTTAGATTAAAATTTATATATTTAATTTTAGGTAATCAATGTAGAATATACTAGATAGATAAGACATTACTTCGTATAAAAACTATTCTATGTATATTGCAAAAAACATAAAAACACAACAATAATTAAAATTAGAATTCAGAAAAAAATCAAATAAATCATATTTTATTTATTTTTTTCCAACCCTGCTTCTATAAGAGCATGGTGTCCACTGGATCAGAATTTACTTCTGTTCAGAGAAATGCCATGCAATTAATTATGAGAAAATTATCAGAATACTTTTTTCTCTATTAAGGGGCTACCATGAAATAAGATAGTGTATTTTCATCATTGACTTTTATAGGATATTTATTTGATATTTAAAATCTCTGTTTACAGGTATTCTACACTAGTAGGAACTATGAAAAAGAAGTTTACTACAAAGCGAAAGTGGGCTGAACATGATGTTGTTGATGTAAATGAGGAGGATGATGAAGTACAGATTGAAAAAACTATCTCTCCAGAGAAACGTCCTAAGTTTAGAAAACCTAAAGATCCTTAGTTAGGACTGTATTCATTGTAAATATAATCATCTGTAAAATAACTGTTATCATTAAATATTTTTAAAAATTAATTCTGCCTTTTTCATACTACTCATATGTTGGTATCTTTGATTTTGAATCACAATATTTATTTACCTTCTATATTCATCTAAAAAGCAAACGTTTGTAGAAAATATCACATCTATTTTTTTTCTCTACATAACACACTATCAGACAATTCTGCACTTTATAAATATATGTACTTCTAGGAAAAAAAATTTTTTTATTAAAAAAAAAGTTTTAGATATGAATGTCATTAAAACTGATCAAATTGTTTTGTTTACTTAGAGTAATTTTAAAGTTGAGTTATTAGTACTCATTCAACATGTAGATGACAGTACCTCAAATTTATAGGAATTTTATTGTCCCAGTCCCTTCTAGCTCAGTTTTTTTTCAATGTCATTGTCAAAATACCTGTATCTCTTAAACCTTCCAAAGCATGATTATTCTTTTATTGGCAGTTACTGCCCTAATTTCACTTGGTTTACAAGCAGGGTTGGCTTGATTTAAAAAAAAAAAAAAAAATCATTGATTTGAATAATTTTTTTCACTTCTTTTACAACCTATATTCCAAAGACAGTTGGGAATCAATCAGCACAGAAATACCAATAAGTAAATAAATGTAAATAGATAGCATGTGTTTTCCAAGAATTTAGGGTTGTTGTCAGAAAGTATGGGTAGGTACAATGACTAGTTATGACTAGTGGAATTCATTTTATCTAATGGGAGGTAAACAGAGTATTACAGAACTTGAAATCCAGTTTATCTACCAAATAACAACAGCCGTGGCTTCATCTGCTAGAATAGAAAGACAGTTTCCTTCTTTAGGTATTGTTCATTCTAGCTTTTGTAACAAATTAGAAGTGGATAAAGCATCAAAACTAGTGTTTTTATTGAAACAGTTAAACCCATAATTCATTGCTTAAAAAACATTGAAATAATTGTGATTTTTGTTTTTGTAAATAAATAGTTTGCATTAAATGAATATATAATTTGTTCTTTAAATTTATATCTTATTTAGTTTGCACTATCCAATTAGAAAATAATAGCATGTATTTAGATTAAAATTTATATATTGAATTTTAGGTAATCAGTGCGTAGAATATACTAGATAGATAAGACGTTACTTATAATAAACTATTCCATGTATATTGCAAAAAATATAAAAAACAACAATAATTAAAATTAGAATTCAGAAAAAAATCAAATAAACCTGATTTAAAAAAAAATATGATTTTTTTGAAAAAATAATGATTTTTTTCCAACCTTGTTACAAGACATAGTCAATTAAAACCTTCTTGTCTAGAGTGTAGAAAAAAATCAGAGGATGCAGGATGGCTTGCTCCTCACCAAGACATGTAACACTGTGTATATACATACACATACACTGTGTACATGTATGTGTATTTGTGTAAATTCAGTCCAGTGCATAACTGTGAGGTAGAATCTGTCAATTTCAGGAGCTTATGAGTGAGAAACAACGTGGTTAAGTCAAGAATAGAGTGCTTCTGTTTTATTTTTTCTTATTAAAACAGTGAGAATGTTTTGCTGTTGATTTATAATTTTCTGTTTTTAAATGTTTAGTTATTTGTGCCCTTTCCCCATTAACAGCATTCCAAACTGTGTCCAGAACTTTTGGAGTTTCTTAAGAAACATGATGTAAAGGAAGTTATCCCTATGAAAGGATTTTTTTAAGAAGTCATTTGATTCAGCAATATTAAGAAAATAAAACTTAATTACTACTTTAATTTCTTGCCCATTGACATTGCTACATTTAATATTTTCTTCATTAATTCTGTTTCAATCATCTAATGTATATTTAATGATACCCCTGAACAAATTCTAAAAATATATATATGTAATATATCAAAATTATTTAACTTTAATATTCCCTTAAAAACCTCCCCTCTCCCATTCTAATTCCTTTAAATCTTTTTCCCAGCCTCTAAATAGTTTAATCAAAGGAGTGTTTTCCTCTTAAAATTTTTCCCAAAGCTTTCTATCCTTAAAATGTGAACTTTCTGTCTATTCAGCATGTTTCCCAGCTGTCCCTGACAAATGGCTCTGCATTTTTCCTTATCTTGTACTTAATTCTCTTATTAAGTTTTTTTTTTTTTTTTTACCATGGGAAAATTCTTTCTGTCTTCGCTCTTGGGTGCACCTCTGTTCGAGCAGAGTGATTTTTATGGCTTTTCCTTTGTCTGTTAAGTAGAAAAGATGTCTCTTGTAGCAGCTCTGGAATACAGTTTCAATCACACTTGTGCCATTCTCTTCAATGTCAGCCCAACTGCATTTTTATTATTGCTAACTGTTGAGCTTTCTCCTTGTCAAGGAGTTTTATAATTAATGGTTTACATATATCCCCACATATATATATATCCATATATATACATATATATATATCCCACTGTATAGTGTCACTGTGAATTTTACAAAGAAAAGAGGATATGCAAGTTGTAATGATTTTATGTTGTTTGTAAAACAGATTTATTCTGTTGGATTCAAAATTTTGTTTTTTTTTTTCATTCAGCATTTAGTTTATTTTTTCTCTTTAAAAGAACTTATTATACTCACTTTCTGTTAAATTTATAAAACATTTATATAACCATAAAAAATCTGGATTTCTTTTGAGTGGTACTTTTTATTGTAAAAACATGTAATGTAGCTTGAAAAAAAATATAAACCATATACAAAGCAAACATGCTTTTATTATATCACTAAATATATTCAGTTGATTTGATTGTAACAAATAAAGTACACTGCTCTTATTGATAAAGCACAACTCTTGTACTCATCTTTTATCCATCATATACTATACACAGAATGTATTTTATAAACTGATTGCAAAAGTTGAGTCACCAAGCTACAAAAAACTTACTCAATTCATATAAACAGGAAAGCTTATCACTATGCCTAAGGATGTAAATTTTAAAAAAAATTCTGAGGCCTTGCAATTTCCCAAGACATCAAAAATCAAAACTCCTATATTTGAATTTTTCATATTCTTACAAAATATTCCCCATAATTAATATTTAGCAGAATTTTTGACAGCCTCATGTTTTTAAAATGATCTCTTATAAAGTTCTATTTCTGTAGCTGCCAGTCTGTTTACAGTATTTTGTCTAGCAAAATACTATTAACACACAGCATGCCAAAAGGAGAATTGAAGATCTTTTGTTCTGGACTATACATAGTTATCAGATCTCAAAGTAGCCATTGCAATTTCATAAGGAGGTGGTGAAGGTTCACCAGCTGAAGCTGGTACGAGTGAATCCTTCTTTATCACTGTAGCATAGTCAGGAGGTGGTGTTATGACAGCAGCGATAAGCTGGTGAGTATCACTTCGACGCTGGTTTCTTGTTGCTCCCTGAAACACAAAAGTAGTGGATTATGTTAAATACCACACAGTATAACATATTTTTGAAAATTAGAAGGAATTTCCTTCTCATGGTTTAGAACAAGGGTGAACAACCCGAGACTGTTGCTTCTTGCAAAAATGTGAATATTTTTCATTTTTGACTATGACCAAGTAACACAAATACACTCACTTCCAAAAGTTAAGCACGAAAATGCTAATTTCCAGAAGCCAGTCAGAATTGAAGGGGATGCAATTCGCTACAGAGGTAGATGGAAGTATGCAAATATATTAGTTAATAACCAATCGCGCTTTCATGCCAAGAAATATGCAAAAAGGTCAGTCTTATAAGATGCATCTTTATGAAGGGTTATAGAAGTAAATTGTAAGTGCTGATAGGAGGTGTTTAAAACTTTCGTACAGTTTGTTTTCAAGATATACGTGTTTCTATGACTTCCTGAAGACGAATGGAAGATTCTGAGCGCTTGCGTGCTGTGGGGCTAAGCACGCCAGCAGAGCAGACATTCGATCACAGATGTTGCTCTTTTTATCGGCTTTCATCATTCTGCAATTTCGATTATGACCTTTCTCCACTCCGTACGAGGCTTTGGTTTGATTTGGTTTAGAGTGCTAAGGTCTGCTATTTTGCTAAACGATGGCTAATGAGAACAGGACCTATAGCTTAAAGCCGATTCCGAACGGCAACGAACATTCATGCAATCAGCGGGATTCGAACCCCGAACAGAAGAGCAGCGTTTGGCGCACTCCGTACGAGGAAACACAACGAGTATTACGACTAGTTGTGATTATTAGAGGACTGATATAGATTTTTGTTCTGAGTGAATATGCCAGGTAAGAGTGGTCATACTCTGCCCCGGCCTTAGCCATTCAGAAGCCAGGTAAATATGCCAGGTAATACAAATTTAAAACATAAAACTATATAAACAAATAGAAAAATCCTGACTTCAGGAAGAAGTGGATGAATTACAGAGAAAATCGTGTATCACAAAACGTATCGTTGTACTCCAGTTAAAGGGAGAACGTTAGTGAGACAGAATTTGAATCTTTACATCGCAGCCTATCCATTAAGATGCTTTTTGTCGTATCGTTGTACTTCAGTTGAACGGTTTGGTTTGGTTTGGAGAGCTACAATCTACAGTTTTCCTCACGAGGACTAATGAGACCGAGACCTACTGCTTAAAGCCGATTCCGAACGGCTACAAACATCTATGCCAGCAGCGGAATTGGAACCCGTGAGCTCCGGCACTGAAGAACACCAACATTCGGCCATCGTTCATTAGTTGAACGGAGAACTTTAGTGAGACAGAGTTTGAATATTTTCATCGCAGCCTTTCCTTTATGGCGCTTTCTAACGTATTGTTGTACTCTTGTTGAACGGAGAACGTTAGTAAAACAGAGTTTTAACCTTTTCCCTACTACTTGGACATGATATGTCAGAGTACTTTTAGATCAGAGTATGAGGAGAAAATGCGAGGGATTTATAGGATGGCATATTTCCCTTGTTTTCATTTTATGTCACTATTACAATACCACAGAAACATGTGCCTCATTAGAAAACCAATAAGACACATATGTTCCACTAATTTCTCTTCTCCCTGGTGATATTTTCCAGTATATTGTCAAACCTGTACTTTAGATCTACGGTTCTCAAACTCATTGAGGCGGCAATAATAAAGAGCAGTTGGTTGAACTTAGTTAAATTATTACAGAAGGTACTCAAAAAAAGCCCTAATCTGTATATATTTTTTAAAACTTAACACATATCCACTACTTGTGTCTAAGCATATAAGCATTTTGTTCATCTAATAAGCTATTTCATTTATGTTCGACATGCATATTCTAGTTGGTACTAATCTTTGTTATAGATTTATCGTACACTCGTCTTTCTGTTCAATTTCATAATGTTCTAACTGATTCAGTTTCATTTCCGTTGTTCAAAATGTCGAAAAATATCTAGAAAAATTAGAATTTTCCATAGATAATTTTTTTTTCTCTTACCTCACGTTGATAACAAAAATCGAATGAGACGATAAAAATAGGTGATTGAACACAAGCCGATAATTGTTATTCCGATAACATTATGCAAATAAGATTAATGCCGATTACATGGAGTGGGGACCACTTTATTTATTTCAGCTTTTCTATGGCTTTGAGTGAACACCAAATTAATTTGCAGATTATACATATGTTTACGATACTATTCAACCTTCGTTTTAGAACGGAGTTCCGGTTTCACGGAATTGAAACACCGATTTTTCTTTTTCATATCGGGAATAACAAAATTGGTGCATTCACAATTTAAGGTTGTGTGTTTGGGATCATAACTATGTATGGAAACGTAATAAACTTTTTGCCTTCGTAGAAAGCATTTTCTCTCTCAAAATACCAATATAAATCTGGGGATTATCCCGCCATAAATGATGAGAAAATTTCCGTTCCCAGAAGCACTGTTCAATTTTCTTCGAATTATCCGTATTAACCCATAAAGTAAATGGATTCTTTTCTAAATAATAAAACTAAATGGCGCTATGTGGAATGTATCAAATATAAATATCTCGGGCAATAAGAAAGGGTAGAGAGCTGTTCTTCAGTACAGTAATGGAGTTTGTGGGTTTGAAAACCACTGGTGACATGGATGTTCGTAGCCGTCTGGAATTGTCTTTAAGACTAATAGACTCATTGTTTCACTAGTACGCATTATCTCTCAAAATATCAATATAAAGCTAGAGATTAATCACAGTGCTATAAATGGTAGTAAAATTACCGTTCCCTGAAGCACTGATGCAGCTTTCTGATTAGAACTTACTCCAAATTAGCCGTATGAACCTCACATGACGAACTGGGAATCGATTCTTTTCTAATTAATGAAGTTAAATAGTGTTATGTGTGGTGTATTAATAATAAAAGGCCTAGGAAATAAGAATGGGTAACGCGCTGCTCTTCGGGGCGGTAGTTTGTGGGTTTGAAGCCTACTGATGGCATGGATGATTGTGGCCATACGTAATCGGCTTTAACCCTCCAAGTGGAACACACCGATTAAAAATAGTCTCCAAAAATACGCTAAAGGTTTATTGTGTCAATGGCCAAAGCGTTCTATGATTTTTTACTTCACCCTTTGTCGACTAGAATGGAATACGGGAAACTCACCCTCGTTATTGTCCCTTTACTTCCGGTTATAAATAGATATATAAATATATATTATAGATTGTTAATTTTTAATACACATAAAGCTCGTCAAGTCTCGAAGATCATCCCATAAGAAATAATGGATTCTAAAAGTACAAATAAAAATATTCTTTAAGAGAATTATTTATATTTTTTCACGAAAGTTATTCAAGATATTTAAGTGGTACAATTAGAGATACATCTGTTACCGCAAACGAAATACTTCGAAATAGAGATTTACAAAGCCAGGAAAGGCTATCAGCGTCTTTGTGCCTCAAGGAGTAATGGTGCATCCCTCAATAAATGTCAGTCAAAGAGTGATGCAGTTTCTAAACAATCGACCTGACCATCCTACCTCAAACACTGGCAGAAATGTACACTACATCCATTTTCGGAACGTCTTTGGATGTCGAAAATTGCACGTAACAACCGCTTTGAAGACATCATCGGTTTAGCGGAATTGTACGTGCGAACCGCTTAGAGGGTTAAACAGTAGTTCCCGGTCTTATTAGCCTTATTGTTGACCGTTGCGCTCTAAAACAAACTAAACCCGGGCAGTAGGACCTGACTAAAATACTTTTGTACCCTCCACCCCCAATGCAAATTTATAGCGACAAGTTATGATATTTACAGTCATATAAAAATTATAACATTGAATTAGCAAACATATTTAAGAAATTAGCATTAAAGTAATATTCAAAATCAAAAACACCAAATTTTCATTTTACGTAATCATTATTATCTCTGTTTAGCCATGCTAAAAATTAAGAACTTTTAAAGACCTAGAGTGACCCACTCTTTTTATTTTTACCTTGTCACACTCCCAAGCTCTGTGGTGCAGAAAATAAATAATAATAGAATTAAAAATAATTTAAATTGATGAGATGATTTAATGATTTGTAGTGGTACGTTGCTAATAATCTGTCTTATAAATATGCAATAACCCATAGGATAAATAGAATACCAGGTTTGTTGAGGGAATTAATTATCAGGTAAATAACAATAAAATTAAAGTAAATAGGAAACAATATAGTTCATGACAATCAAAATTACCTCGTACAATAATTTATTAAAACTTAACGATGGCAATGTAAGTTTGCAATTTTTCCCCACTTAATATGTGTTTCAAGCACTCAGCTAAATTTTCGTGCCCCCTAAAATTTTCGTCCCCCAAGTGCCAGTGTGATAATCAAGTCCTGTTGGGCAGTACCGTATACTACAACAAGAAATTAGTAAAAAGACTGACATAACGTATTTCTGAGAATAAATGTTTGGCTTCATAACTCACCTGACTAATTTTTTTATTTTCACATTTCGTCACATAAAAGATGACTTTTTTCATAGTCGATAACGGTATTTCCTACATGATGGTACTTAAGAAACCCATAGAATTCTTGTTGTCCATTTGATGCGCAACTCACTATCTCAGCCAAACTGCGAAGGTAACTTTTATGATTCCATATCGTGGCATAGGCAACACCAGAACGAAATTACTATTGCAACATAGGATATGAGAAATTGAAGAAACAACCTTGAAGCTGTTCATACCATATGCGCACTCTATCTTGCGTTTGATCCTTTATCAAACACAGTTCTTCATTTATGACAGTTTTGTTACCGATATTGTTTGAAGGTATATGAAGTTTCAGATAGAAGATTTTGCTCCGTGTAAACGCTCTCCGGATGTTGATCAAAACACTATCTACGTTCCACTGAAAACATACTGATAAATAAATGTGGCCGATCGCTCCGAAAGAGGAAGATACGTTAAGTAAATATTGATGGAAGTTGAAATAGATGCAAATAGAAAGTAACTTTGGCACAGAAACCTTGGAATCCAAGATTTCATGAGAGTTTTTGATACAGGGAGTTCAACGAATTAAAATCATTATAAATTCCAGAAGTTCAAAAACAGTATTGATTAAAAACCAGAGCTAAAACAATGGCGACGCCGTTTCTCTACCAATCTAACAAATTTTAAACATTTCACTTATTTATCTTTTTGTCTTTTATTTAGTTATTTTTTTTATTTCGTACTTTATATCTCTTCCTAGCTCCTTTCACTCGTTTACCGTTCCCATACTGTTGAAATTTAATGGACGCTCTCAGTGGCGGACTAAGGCTAAAGCGGACCCTAGGCAACATTGTAATTCCGGGCCTATTTTTCAGTCCTGACACATACTTTGCGTTTGGTAGTTTGGTTTTAAAGCATATAGTATGTATTTCTATTTAATTATCGGATTCCAAGTCAAAAAAAGAAAAAACACTATACATGTACAAAAATTAAATAAACATAATTTATTAAAACAAACAATAATTCTTAAACAAATATACCCAGATTGATTATACTGCCTTTTTTCTAACTTTTAATTCTACAAACTCGTCAATTAGTTTGTCATAATTAATAGTTATTTAATAACTCTTTTCTACATAAAGTAATGATAAACAGTTTTTGTTGGCTTAAGGTATCCGTCTACGTTGAAAACTTCATTTTTTGCCAAAAATCATAACATTTTTTTTTATTTCTCTATTGTAAAATTTCAACTTTTAGGCTTCTAAATCTGTTTTTGTTTGGTTGCTACGGCATTTTAAAGAAAAGTTACAGCTGTCAAAACAAAACGAAAGTAGCGTCTTCGGAACCGGAAGTTGCGAATTTAAAGCCTTTTAAAGAGCATTTTTTGGACAAAACTTTTTAAATTTTTATGACGATTAGTTTAAACATTTTTTCTAGTATTTTTAATAATTAGCAACTTGGCAATTACAAAGTTTTAAAGCAAGAAAGTGTGGGGAATTTTAAACATGTATTTTAATTTTTTAATAGTTGCTTTCATAAACTTCAAATGCGTTTTTCTCAGAACGGTATTTTTAATAAAATGTGGAAACTTGAAATGTGATTTCTCAAAAAGTTCTTAAAATATTTTGTTGAAAATTATTATGAATGCTTTTGATAGTATTTACTAGTAAATGACCTAAAAGCTTTAAATTTGGATAATTTTTAATGATGTTACACTCATAGTTAGATATAAAGGTAATGAAAATTCGTTAAAAATTCAATGTGTATGATTTTAAAGGACCAAAATTTTTTACCAAATGTAAATTAAGCAAAGATTTTAGGTGATTCACTAGTCCAGTGTATAAGAAATGTGTTACATCCAAAAATATTGAAATAATTTAATTTATTAAAAAATTAGACCTTTTGAAAAAAATCCGATTTTTTTTTTACTAAATCTTCATTTCTTCATTTATTAGAAATTTAAAAAAATCTTCTCCAGGAATAATTTTTTTAAGTGCAATTCTCTATGATAATATAAAAAAATAAATCTAAAAATGTAAAAACATGAACTAGTTTTTACGTTTAAAGAAAAAAATTCTCCGAACTTAGACGGATACCTTAATGTGGATTTCTAAAAAAAATTTTATTCTGGCCATTATTGAGAATGATCTTTCATCACTAGCATTGCTTCTCGGAAGGGTTAAATAAATTCTCAGAATTATGTTTAAATTAGAGAATAATGCAATAGTATTATTTTCCTGAATAAATGACCACATGGATACAGGCGAAATAATATTTTCTTTATGCAAAGTCTTAAATTGTAATACTTCTTTTTTCAGTTCTGCTAGGTTTAAATCTTGGTCAAAACATTTTAATTCCTCTATTGAAGAGTCACTAACGTCACTATCATGAAAAATTGTATTGAATTTATTGTTAATAGTTTTATATCCCTCAGATCTTTTTTTAATGTAAAGAATCGCGTACAACAAAAAATATTAACTTTAAAATGTTCTTTCCCACTAAATCTTATTTCATGTTCTGGAATTTGACGTAAGATGCAATACGTTCAGGAGACACTGATTTTTAATAGCTACGTTTGGCTTTTTAAACACGTGCTGACGTGCATAGTAAAGGCTTGATAAGAGCGAGGCTCGATCGTATTTACACACATTCACACTCGCAGATGGGGATGCATAAGCATGGGGACGTTCGTCCACATTTGTCGATTTTATCATTCAACATTGCCGAACGATGGACGATTGGTAAGGGTGATTGTAAAACGCCTCGCGCGTCCCCGGCTGCACTTTCTGAAGTCTGCACGCCACGTTCTATACCTGCCCGCCTATTTTTACTGGAGCAGGTATCTTGGGTTCGCTTAAAGCCTATGTGGCCGACAATGAAGCACAGCAGCGACAAAACTCTGGATTAAACATTTATTAATAAGATTTGTCAAAACATATATACAACGCAAATCATACCCAAACAGGGCTCAAATAAGACCGAGGACAAAAATAAACTGTGCCGAGCGGACAAACACCTCCCTCGGTCGCCACTCCTTTCCGAAGAATAATATCCTTCCCCGTCGTTCCGACCGGGCATCTCTTTTTCACCCCTCTTCGTGAGGGCCGGGGGGAATCCCCCCCCTCGGTCAAGTTTTCGCCTCCACGGGAAAAAAATGTCCTTTTCTGCAGCTGGCGCGGGCGGAATCGCATCTCTCGCCCCCCCCCCCTCCTGTAGAAATTCATGGAACATAGCTTGCCCACCTTCTGTCGGGGTGTTCGTCTCCGGCCGCCGAAAAAATCCAGGGGGCCATGTAAAACCAACTCGAGTCTTGAGTCTAGTATTACAGTGCTGGCTTTTGGAACCGGAGTTCGTGGGTTCGAATCCCACTGTGGCATGGATGTTCGTAGCCGTTCGGAATCGGCTTTAAGCTGTAGGTCCCGGTCTCATTAGTCCTCGTGTTGCAAAAAGTAGACCGTAACACTCCAAACTCCAAACCAAACTTATCAATTAACGATTCGACATATTTTGGATACGTTTCAGCAATAATTACGAATATAAAGTTTTTCTGTTGAATAAAAATTTAAAACCTGATTTTTGGGACTCCAAAATTACCGGCCCTAAGCACATGCCTAGGTTGCCTAGGCCTTAGTACGCCCCTGGACGCGCTACATTTCACCTGTTAGTCATGTTGGTCTATACTTGTTATTACAAGCCTATGAGTGGATTGTGTAGTGGATTTGACTTATTAACCCATAAAAATTAGTGCAATTAGAATGACTAAAATCAAAGTCCATTAATTAAAGCCATATGTCATCAATTATGGCAGAAATATACATACGTTTTTAAAGCAAACAGAAATATTTATTTAACAAAAAAAACAAAAAAAAAAAAAAAAAAAAAAAAAAAAAAAAAAAAAAAAAAAAGAGCAAGTGAAAAAGTAAAATACTAAACATAAATAACAAATAAATCAAGAAAACTTTCACAGACGAGGCTTTTCTTTACATAATATAATAAAACCTAAAATTTGGTTTTGGTTTGGTTTGGAGTGCTACGGTCTACTTTTTGCAACACGAGGGCTAATGAGACCGGGACCTACAGCTTAAAGCCGATTCCGAACGGCTACGAACATCCCTGATAAAACCTAAAAAATAGTAATACACAGTACCTTAGGTATGCACATAGGTATGATGTTAAATATCAATCAGATCCTTGAGCTCCATTCGGGAACAAACCTAGATATATCAGTAATTAGCTCAAGCATTTCATATTGCTTAAACAGCGACGAGTTGAAGCTATTTCATCGGAACTTCATGAAAGGGAGAGGCGAAAAGAAGAACCAAAAAGCCAAGAAACAGGTTTGTCTTTATACTACAGTGGACTCCGCTTAATGTGATCAGTTTGGGACACCGTGATTTTAATAACAATAACCGATTGATAACAATAAACGATATGCAAAATTAGATAAATTCCCCCCCTCCTTTAATTCACACGTACTACATTTCAAAATAAAATGAAAAAACTCACCTTATATTTATGTACTGTATATTAAACTTTAAGACATAATAATTGTTTTCATAATAAAAATTATTGATCAATTGTTGACTATCTACAATTCTTTCTGAGAAGCTCATAGATAAATCGTTCTTAATCATAATGTTTTTTAAAGTCATCGGAGCGGTGTTGTACTCCACGTTTCAACACTTTCAATGCAATTCAGAAGCTGAGAAATGCTTAACTGCGCTGCAGCATTGCGCTGGTTTATATTTGGTAACCTTTCTTTTGTTTGGTAAATTTCTTTTGTTTTAATGTTAAATCATTTCGCTTTCTGGCTTCCATGCCGAGAAGCTGCGTGTAAACAAGCAAGGCATAAAATGTGAATACTCTCCTTCTCAGTTCCCAATAGAATGTGTTGTCTTCTTATCTGACAACTATTGACCACTAGCAAGGTGTGCGTATTTCTAATAAATTCCAGGAACGTGTAATTCCTCCTCCTTTGTTTTTCCTCCTTTTCCCTTGGTGGAAGAGGGAGAATTCTCGGAAATTAAAACAAGAACGAAGGGAAAGAAAAGAATGGGTTCCTTCTGAATACATTGTGAATATTCCTTTGCCAGTTAAAATAAGGTACAAAAACTGATAACATTAACAGATGTAACGATCACATAAAGAGATAACTTTAACATATAAATGAATCGAAAAAATCGGGACCAAGTGATTTCGATAACAATAAGCGATTCATAACATTAACCGTGATCACATTTAGCGGAGTCTACTGTACCACTTCCACAAGTTCGGCAGCCGGTAAGCCCCGCATTCGATATACTTGATATCGAAGCTTCCGAAGTCCTGATACACTATATAGTTTGCATATCTAACATGCCATACTATGATGCTAGCATAGGCTGCGCATGCGTATTGCAATCTAGAAGTGCAAAGTTTGATCTCTTTTTAGCCAGCAAAAATATATACGGGGTGTTTCAAAAATGGCTGGTATATTTGTAAAAATCAATAAAAACTAAACGAATTGATAGAAATCCACAGTTTATTGCAATATGCATGAGACAATAGTAAATTTTCAGGCAGACAAACTTTCAAAATTAGTTACAATGTTCCACAACAGATGGCGCTGCAATCTGGAAAAATCTAAACTACGATATTTTCCAGATATTCACCATGCGAAGCAATAATATGGCGTATTCTCAGAGCGAAATTATCAGAAACCCGTGTAAACGTCTTAGGCGGGTTGGCTTCACATTCAGAACAGGCGTACTGTTCCAGTTACTCAATTGTTTCTGGATAGTGGCGGTACACCTGGTCTTTTAAGAGTTTCCACAGACAAATATCGTAGTTTAGAATTTTTTCAGACTGCAGCGCCATCTTTTGTGGAGTATCGTAACTAATTTTAAAGTGTGTCTGCCTGAAAATTTACTATTATCCCAAACATCTTGCAATATCACGGTCCATTTAGTTTTTATTGATTTTTCAATTATACCGGTCATCTTTGAAACACCCTATATATATATATATATATATATATATATATATATATATATATATATATATATATATATATATATATATATATATATATATATATATATATATATATATATATATATATATATATATATATATATATATGTGTGTGTGTGTGTGTTTCTACTACTCTACAGGAATTCCTTAGTTTTTCCGATTTAGGGAAATACTTATTGAACAGTAAATTATGTTAGTTGTGAAATATTTATTGCCATGTATGTTACTCGCACGGAAACAAATGAAGCACCTTCCGTGTGAGTTCCCACTCATTCTCTGCGCTACGGATTTGGTTTGGTTTGGAGCACTACGGTCTACTCTTTAGCTACACGAAGGCTAATGAGACCGGAATCTACTGATTACAGCCAATTCGGCTAAGAACATCCATGCCATTATCAGGACTCTCAAACACACATATTCTGGTACCGAAGAATAGCTCCATACCAATCGGCCGTCGCCAGTCTTGAGCTACGGAAAAGACCTCTATAAGGGAATCGCCAAATTGTGACCATACGATTATGTATCATTTAAAGTGTCTACATAGATAGTTTTCATATTCTGAAAAATTAAAACTAATACAAACAGACAATCCTAAAGAAGTACTCAAAAATTTATTTTAAGTCAGCAAAAGGTGTTTATTAGATATTTTTATATTAGATCCTATGAACCAGAAAATTTGAGGAAAAAAATAAAATACTTAATAATAGCTTAATAATACTTAATAATATTTATTTATTTATTTATTTATTTTTACAAAACATAGCTATAATTCTTAATTTTCAATTTTTATTTCAACACAATATATATATAAATATATATATATATATATATATATATATATATATATATATATATATATATATATATATATATATATATATACATATATATATATATATATATATATACATATATATATATATATATATATATATATATATATACATATATATATATATATATATATATGTAGGGTTCGGTGTCTAGTGGTGTCGTTAGACAAATTCGATGACAGACTAAATTAACAATAACAAACATTTAATGACGTAACAACACAGAAAACACTTAAGCATAAAGACAAATAGTTGAATCACAGTGATGACGCGGCATAGACAAGACTTCCTACTTGAAGCTTAACATAGGCAAGACGCCCTACTCGGTGTTTAACATAGAAAATACACCCTACTCGGTGTTTAATAAATTGAGGGAGCTCAAGTGCCACGGGTCCTTCACTCGACCTGGTCACTTCTCGATTCCGACTCGAATGTTCCTCTGTCGTTCCTTACTTACCCCACTCAGTGATGAGGGCGCGACCTTGCGAGAATGAACTGCACTAAATTTCCATATATATATATATATATATATTATACTGTGTATGTATGTGTGTATGTGTGTATATATATTAGTTTGTGTGTGTTATCAAATTATTGAAATACAGAGCTTCCTTTATGTTAAAGCTAAGGCTTCATCATTGCGGATAATGGACAACCATCTACTTACGGTATGATTAAAACAGAAACGTTTAATATAAGTTTATGACTATTTAATGTAACTGTTTGCAAATTTGCTTTTCGTGCGTTTGAGTTTGATATTTTTTAGGTGTATCATAAATAATTTCAGATAAATACACAGATAAAATACAGGTTTTATTATGTTAATAATCCCAAGTAAGATATTTTTAGTGAACTGTCAACACCAGAAGGCTGCGAAATACTGAGTTAAGAGGTTAAACCCTTACACCTTTAAAGGTCTTACTCTTCAACAAGGCAGAACTTTTTGAAAGATAGCGTACTTGTACCGATGTACTTTCCAACGATGGTCAGCACGTACATACCCAGCTTCAGACTAAATTTCTAAGAAGAATGTACACGCAGCTATTGACTTGGAGTTTTATTGCGGACCCCTGCGGAGCAGTTATAGATCAGGGAGTGGCACAAGTGTAACGGTCAAACCCAGGAAGGGATGCAGCCATGAAATATGGGGGCAGGGGTTAGGCAATAATGTCACCTTTCACCAAATAGGCCATTTTAATGATCCCACCTGCACTCTCAAAGGGGGTGCAGATGTGGAAAAATTTCACTAACAAGTGATTGGAAAAGAGAAAAAAAGGGGCGTTGAACCGAGGTGTAAAGTTGTGGAAAAAAAGTTGGAAAAGGAGTCGAGGTCGGAGGTGCAGAGAGAACGGGTGCATCCAGATCCCGTGAGCAAGCCAGAGAGCCCGGGCCAGCAATATTTTCCCGATCCCGCATCCATACGACCGTCACGCCAGCACCGATATCCAGCAAAGTAACGACCTTTACGCCAGCACCGACGTGCAGCCTGCCTAGCGCCCCACACTGCTTTCCTGTAATTACTGGAGGTAAACCGACTTAATATTCATGATTATTACCTGGGTCTCATAACATTTTGATAAGGAATACCATTTCAAGAATATTGATGAATATAAAAACCAAATGATTGCAGGTCATGTCATATATTAATCTGCAAATAATGTACATAATAAATGTTTTAGTTTAAATATAAGGCATTTACCTTTAATTCCATAGCGTGTATTTTATTGTGTTGTAAGTACATTACAACAGTACTTTATCAGCATTTTGGAGGGATAGCACATAGTATAAGAATATCTTTGTTGTTGTTGCCAGTGCCTCTTTGACGAACTCAGCCCGTGGACTAGATGCCACACAAATTAAGTCGAAGGGGTGCGTCTTTCGTTTGATGAACACCGCTAGGGTGAAAGAACGTCTCAGCTATGGTGGCTCCTCCTAATTTAGAAGCAGGGATCAATCAGAAGACCCCGAGGCTTGACCTGACACCCCAATTGATATCATTTGAGAACTTGGAGGACATTGTGACTACCAACATATTTTACTTGCTCCAGTCACCTTGTCACCTCAGTCACGGTGGATCTTAATCGGTTTCGAACCCGCTTCGAATCGGCTCGAGTTTCGAACCCGCAACCTTCCAGTTACGAGATCGGTCTCTTTGCCGACCAAAATTTAAATGTAAACATTAATTATGTCTGTTCAGACATAATTAATAGGACATAATTTGTAGGAAAATAAAAGTTCCTCAGAAACTGGACATATAATTTTGTTTTCAGACATTCTTCTTAGATTCTGATATAGACATTTTAGTTTTAGGGGGTATCCTAAAATTTAGTTTTTCCATGTAAGAGGCAAGAAGAAATAATTAATGTTAAATTGCCTCCCGAGAGTTTAAGGTGAGAGGAATATTAGGTTTAGACTCTATGGTTCCCATGTTAAATGTCTTTGTGTGAATGACATCGGAAAAAAATAATTCCTGCGATCGGTGTAACGGTCAGTTAGTTCACCGAGAATGAAAACGTAAGTGCGCATTAATAAATGTTCTGTCGTATATAGGGTCTTAAAAGTTTTTTTTTTTTTTTTTTTTTTTTTTTTTTTTTTTTTTTTTTTTTTTTTTTTTTTAGAATTTACACAGTCTACGAATTAAAATACTGATAGTATCTTTTGCAGTCTTCAACATGTTCAATACGGTGCCGTACGCAGAATTTTTTCAAGGGAGGGATTCATAATTTTCTGAAACTACTAAAAGAAATTCGAGTATATAATAAAGCACTATTATTTCCCTAATTTAGACAGCTAGACAATTTTGACTTTTTATTTAGACAACAATGTTTCGTTAAATTTTGATTTGATTTTTAAGAACATAATTTTTTTTTTTTTTTTTTTTTTTTTTTTTTACAATAAGACTTAAAATAATTTATTTTTATTAAAAAGTAGAAATTAATCAAGCCAGAAAAAAATACTCGTAATGTAGCATCTACCTAAATACTAACCGTATAAATGTGAATATTCTATAGAAAGCTAATGAATTTGACCAAAAAATAAAAAAATAACTTACAAATAGGGAATTAAACCAGTATACAAACACTCTAAAAATTTATTGATTTATACAGTGATTTTATTTTTTGCAAGTTTGTTTAAAAACGTCTACAGCTGGGATAAAATGTCTGTAATTTTTTAACCCTCCGAGTGGAACACACCGATGAAAAAAAAGTCTCCAAAAATACGCTAAAGATTTATTGTGTCAATGGCTAAATCGTTCTATGATTTTTTACCTCACCCTGTGTCGACTAGAATAAAAAACGGGAAACCCACCCTCGTTATTGTCACTTTACTTCCGGTTATAAATAGATATATAAATAGATATTATAGAATGTTAATTTTTAATACACATAAAGCTCGTCAAATCTCGAAGATCATCCCATAACAAAAAATGGATTCTAAAAGTACAAATTAAAATATTCTTTAAGAGAATTACTTATATTTTTTTACGAAAGTTATCCAAGATATTTAAGTGGTGCAATTAGAGGTACATCTGTTACTGCAAATGAAATACTTCGAAATAGAGATTTACAAAGCCATGAAAAGCTATCAGCGTCTTTGTACTTCAGGGAGTAGGGGTGTATTCCTCAATAAATGTCAGTCAAAGAGGAATGCAGTTCCTAAACAATCAACCTGATCCTCCTACCTCAAACACTGGCAGAAATGTACATTAAATCCATTTTCGGAACGTTTTTGGAGGTCGAAAATTGTACGTGACAACCGCTTTGAAGACATCGGTTTGGCGGAATTGTACGTGCGAACCGCTTAGAGGGTTAAGAGAGCGTCAATCCATTGATTCTATTATTACCCGTTGAATTGATTAAACAAGTCTTTAAACGGCGTAAAGTCGGAAAGGTTCTTTCATTTGCACTCGATGAAACAGGTAGAACGACCAATATTTCTAGCAGTTTGTAAATGTTTGGTGTTACATCTTTATTGCACATTCCAAGAGCATCCGCCGCAGTTTTTGGAACACTACCTCCATCTTCACTAATCCTTTTTGATGTTTTATACCAGAATATTAGTTCAGACTTAAGGCTTTCTTTACCGGTATCCAAATTTTGAGCGTAAAATTCCACTAGTGCTTCAAAAGCCTTTATGTTTGAAGGTTGACAAATGAAAGGATCGGCAGGAGGAAGGCACCGAAATCCTTTCAAAATATAACGATGCAATACAAATCTTAAGTCTAATTGAGTTATAAAATTTTATATTAATGGAACAAATACGCTAACTCTGAAATATGTTTCAGGTGTTGTACGCAAGGGGGGGGGTTAAACCCCTAACATCCCCTTCTGAACGCCCCTGGTTCGATATCACATTTTGACACCCGATCTCGTAACCCTCCAATTCCGACGTTGTCGCTTTTGCCAACTAAGCTACAGCGGCTGGAAATATATTTTTATCTTAGAAAGAGGAAAATACAAACGATGTTTACACAAAAATCTACAAGAAAATACATTTCTGTTGAATCAAAGGAAAAAAAAGCGTTTTGCTTTTATTCAAAAACTTACTTGTCGAGCTCGGCTTTCGATATCGGTTATGTCTGCCATAGCTAATGTCCTCGCCTGGAGCTTCCTTTGGCAGCAAAAGCAAAGGAGGAAAAGCAGGAGGGTGATCCCTCCGAAGAGAGATCTGAGGAAGAGAAATTCAGTTAAACACTACGAAATCATTTTAGTTAACATTTATAACGATGAAATCATGAATCAGGAGTAGAATTATATAAGGCGATTTCACGCAGCAGGGCACATCTCAACTCACGACAATTCTGGCTTTAGTTTCAAATGGAATGGCAGTTTATTGTTTGTCTATTGGCTGTTGTAAACATAGACTTGAATATAAAGGGCATTATAGTAGTTCGTGACATTGAGACAAATTGCTCTATTGGTATCACAGATTTCCGAGTTTTATTAAAAAAAATCAGTGCGGATAAAGTATTTTATTCATGTATACTAGAACAGAAAAATGGTATTTAAAAATTTTCAGGGTTAAATATTCAGTTAATCAGAATCCTTCATTTAATAATAGCCTAAGTTATCTGTCCATCTATACTCGAAATTATGAAGAGCTTAGACGTTAAATGCATAGATTTTAGAACGGGCAGAATCTACTTTTATCTACCGCTTGTCCAGTTTGATTATTTCATTTATCACTATCAGGATATTTTGAAAACCATAAGTCAAACAACTAAACTTCTCCTCGTGAGGTTCGAACTCACAACACCGGTATCACTCAGAGATACTGCTTTATATGTACGGTGCGCTAACCAATTGCGCCAAAGAAGAAAGGACAAACTAGCAGTGAAATAATAAATATATATAAACAATTCTCATATAGTAAACACTAAATCAATCGTGTAAAATATACTATAGTGAGTGAGATATTTCTTTCAATAATAAATTTCGTGAATATCTTTGCATATCACGATTTTACCCCTACCATAAAAAAACTAAACAACTACCCAATAATTTTTAAAAACTGATAAATACTTCTTCAATTATCTTCATTTAGAACGGGCTGCATCTTATTTTAACTATTGTTTGGAAAGATAAGAACTCTTACGACATTTACCAAACCGTACGACAATAATATATTGTATAGTGTGCGCGATATATCTTTCAATAACAAGCTTCGGGAATATCTTTGTGCATCCCGAATTCGCCATTACAAAAATACAGCACCACAACTTCACAAAAATATTTAAAAATTCATATATTCTTCTTGAATTATCTGGATATAGAAAGGGCTGCCTAATATTTCGTCTACCGTGTGTTCAGTTTAGAACTCTCATGACTTTTTCAAAACCGCATTACAAAGAAGAAAATTTCCCCTGGTGAGGTTCAAACTCACAACCCCGGCATAACTCAACAGTACTGCTTTATAAGTACCATGCGCTAACCGACTGCGCCACAAGGGAACGGGCTTGGTTTCAGGGACATAATAAATGAAATAATCAATTCTGCTACTAGCAAACACTAAGACAATCATGTAATATATAGTACAGTAAACGCGATATAACTTTCAATTGCAAGCTTCGGGAATATCTTTGTGCTTTACGATTTCGCTATTACAAAAATTAAGCACCACAAATTCCCCAAAATATCTAAAAATTTATAAACTGTGTGAATTTAGAAAGGGCTGCATATTATTTTGCCTTCCGTGTATTCAGTTTAGAACACACATGACTTTTTCAACACCGTACTACAAACAACAAAGTTTCCCCAGATGAGGTTCGAACTCACAACCCCAGCATCACTCAACAGTACTGCTTTATAAGTACCGTGCGCTAACCGATTGCGCAACAGGAGAAACGGACTTGGCCTCAGGGACATAATAAATGAAATAATCAATTCTACTACTAGCAAACACTAAGATAAACATGTAATATATCGTGCAGTAAACTCGATATATCATTCAATAGCAAGCTTCGGGAATATCTTTGTGCATCACGAATTCGCCATTACAAACCTACAGCACCACAAATTCCCAAAAATATTTAAAAATTCATAAATTCTTCATGAATTATTTGGATTTAGAAAGAGCTGGATATTATTTTGTCTTCCGTGTGTTCAGTTTAGAAATACACTTATGAGTTTTTCAACACGTTATTACAAACAACAAAATTTCCCTTGGTCAGGCTCGAACTCACCACCCCGCCATCACTCAACAGTACTGCTTTCTAAGTACCGTGCGCTAACCGATTGCGCCACAGGGGTAGGACCTTGGTCTCAGGGACATAATAAATGAAATAATCAATTTTGCTACTAGCAAACACTTAAACAATCATGTAATATATAGTATAGTGAGAGCGATATATCTTTCAATAACAAGCTTCGGAAATATCTTTGTGCATCACGATTTCGCCCCTAAAAATCTACTGTACCACAACTTCCCAAGAATATTTAAACATTAATAAATTCTTCTTAAAATATCTGGATTAAGAAAAGGCTGCATAATATTTTGTCTACCGTGTGTTCAGTTTAGAACTCTCATGATTTTTCCAAAACCGCACTACAAACAACAAAATTTCCCCTGGTGAGGCTCGAACTCACAACCCCGGCATCACTCAACAGTACTGCTTTATAAGTACCGTGCGCTAACCGATTGCGCCACAAGGGAGCGGACTTGGCCTCAGAGACATAATAAATGAAATAATCAATTCTGCTACTAGCAAACACTAAGACAATCATGTAATATACAGTACAGTAAACGCGATATATCTTTCAATAACAAGCTTCGGGAATATCTTTGTGCATCACGATTTCGCCCCTAAAAACTACAGCACCACAACTTCCAAAGAATAAATAAACATTCATAAATTCTTCTTAAATTATCTGGATTAAGAAAGGGCTGCATAATATGTTGTCTACCGTGTGTTCAGTTTAGAACTCTCATGACTTTTTCAACACCGTACTACAAACAACAAAATTTCCCCTGGTGAGGCTCGAACTCACAACCCCGGCATCACTCGACAGTACTGCTTTATAAGTACCGTACGCTAACCGATTGCGCCACAGGGGAATGGACTTGGCCTCAAGGACATAATAAATGAAATAATCAATTATGCTACTAGGAAACACTAAGACAATCATGTAATATATAGTATAGTGTGCGCGATATATGTTTCAATAACAAGCATTTGGAATATCTTTGTGCATCACGAATTCACCCCTACGAACCTACAGCACCACAACTTCCCAAAAATATTTAAAAATTCATAATTTCTTCTTGAATTATCTGGATTTAGAAAAGGCTGCTTATTATTTTGTCTATCGTGTGTTCAGTTTAGAACTCTCATGACTTTTTCAACACCGTACTAAAAACAACAAAATTTCCACTGTTGAAGCTGATACCCACAACCCCGGCATCACTCACAGATGCTGTTTTATAAGTACCATGCGCTGACTAATATCGATGATGGGTATGATATACTCTCATTTGGGCCGAACAATGGGCGAATGGTTAGGGTGCTGGCCTTCGGGACCGGAGTTCGTGGGTTCGAATCCCATTATGGCATAGATGTTCGTAGCCGTTCGGAATCGGCTGTAAGCAGTAGGTCCTCGTCTCATTATCCCTCGTGTTGCAAAATTTTTGTATGTTATTCACATACCGTTTCCAGAAATTTTAATATAATACAAGGGTGTATTTTATTACAATTTGAAAAAAATATTATGTATTTCTCAAAATATAATACAAATGCGTACGTCAATTTTTTTAAGTGCAAAATGGACTTTTTTCCATTTAGTAAGGAAGAAAATCCATGTGGACTTGTATTTCAATATTTTGATTCATGAGTGTGGGCGGGAGGTGGAAAACTCTGAACCATCTTTTTTATGTAAGCAACTGTAATCCAGTACTGAAAACTAGAAATGTGTTACTCTTCCTCTATTTCGTATACTCTGTGGAGCTATAATACAAGAAGTAAATCAAAAGTAAATCATTATTGATAAATTTATTTGACATAACTGACACAAAATTACGTATACATAACTTAGGAAAGGTATGGTTTTCCTTTTAACATACTTCATATTTTGTTTGATTTGGAGTGTTGCGATCAATTAAAAAATTATACTTATTTATTATTTTATTTTAATATGGAGGCTAGTAAACTTGTGCCTACTGTTTAAAGTCGATTCCAAATGATTACGAATGTTCATACCAGCCGCAGGACTGAAGCCAGCGATTTCAGCTCCGAAAAAAAGCACCCCAACGATTTGCCAACAACCAGGTAACATATTTTAGTGAAAACAAATAAATGTGAGAGATAGAAATTTGAAGTAATGATCTTAACTCTAAACATACCAACACTAGTATATAGACCGTTATATAACGGGATCAGTAAAATTATTTTCTAGTACCCGGCGGCTAGAGCACATAAAACAGGTTCGTGTCTTCCAAGTTTTTAAACGATACACCAGGAAGTGGCATGCTAAGCCTGGGGAAGAGGGTTGTGACGCCTTCAATATTCTCAAATGAGAGGTAGCGTGAATAATGGATCACAGTCAAAGAATAAAATTGGAAATTCACTTTAATTCTGGATTAAATAAGGCTATTTACAAAGGAACGTTAATTCCTAAATCATCTAGATCTGCAAAGGATGGTTGCCGATAAAAACTTCCTCACGACAATCACAGTCGAAAGAAAACCAAGAAAATTAATAATCTCTTACAAATGGGAAGGCTTTTCAGGGTGCAATCAAACCCAATATATCCCCCCGTTCGGTCCCGAGATTCTGGCGCTCCCTATATGAGCGGACTTTACGAATCTCCCGAACTAGCAAGCTGTTGCTGGTAAAAGACGAAAGCCTCCACGAGGTCAACATACCTCCGAAAAAAATGACGAAAAGCCCTGAGTCGCCAAATTGTAGGCTTTTTATACCTGGGGGGTCAGTTACGGTCCCGCCACTATTTTTTTCCCAGTTAAGATCCCAGTTACATGAGAACTCCAGCCAAAGTTACAGTTATATTTTTTAACTGAATTTTCATTCGCTGGCTGTCTCTTCACGGAATTTCCGGAGCTTTCATTAACGAGATCCATCAGGAGCGGGTTCGTCTATTCAGTCCGATTGTCAAGATCCCTGACGCCAAGCTATTGTCCAGGTACAGGTGCACTACGGTTAGCTGTTTTGGCGAGTGCTCGGACAAAGGGTAGTCTTCACAGGGTCTTCTGTTTGGCCCCTGTATCTAAATTACAAGGATCCATCCACTCTTAGAAGTCCAACTTCTCGAAGCAGTATCCGATCAACTTCCCATGTAAGAAGTCATATGACTTCTAAATGGACCAACCATCCAACCAATTATGGCGTTAGGATAATTGAGTATTGGAAAGGAAAACTAGCCCAAAGGCAGCCACAAATCCTTCTGGAGATGGTTGCAAGAGTGAAAATATCCATGTCTAAATACAAAATGTTATCATTCTTCATCTAAAATTTTTGAGTTATGGGAGATATATGTGTCTTGATGAAAGTAGTCGAAATGTGCTCAGGGATAGTCAAAATTAAGTTTCTTTATACGCCCACTAGTTGACGAAGAGTTTCGATTCGCAATTCAGTGAGAAGTATTAAATAGGTTTTCTTGTGTTACAGACTATATCTGGTACCATCTTGTACCAAAGTACTTTCCCAAGGTGGTCTGCAAGTGCATGCACAGCCGTGGGAGGATTTTACTAGAGGGATTTAGGACTCCAATTATTCACGTCAAGTTTAGGGACCCCTGCAGAGAAGGTATAGATCACGGAATGGCAGCGTAACGGTCAAGCTCGCACTGAGATGTAACCATGAGTTATGGGAGCAGGGGCTAAAAAGTAATGTCAGCTTGCACAAAAGGGGCTACATTAATGAGCCTACCTGCACTCCAGAAAGGGATGCAGATGCAGGAAAATTTCCCGAAAACAAGCGATTGGAAAGGAAGAAAAAGAGGCGTTAAAACCGAGGTGAAGAGTTTGAAAACGAGGTGAAGGAGAGGAGTTGAAGTCGGGATTCGAAAGAAGGGGGACAAGAATCCACTAGCACCGACTCGTCCCGTGCGCCCGAACACCCGAACCGACTCACCGTATGAGGAAAGCCTCTACCTGACCCTCTGCACCAACTGAAAACCGAAGCATCGCATGAGAAAAGCCCCTGCCTGCTCCCCTGTGTCTTTAATGTAGGTAATTTTTAAAATAATATTTACAGTCACTTAACTTAAGCTTCTGTTAATATTGTAACCTTTGTACTAAATAATAACGCCTTATAAAAAGAATTGTAATAATTATAGTGTAAATAGAAGACGTAAATAACTGATGATTATGATATATGATAACCAAGGATCTATTTGTAAACGAATGTACAGAATAAATGTCTGAATCTCAGTATAAAGTATTATATTTTTACTGTGTTTCCCCCTTGTAACTGAACACTGGTGTTATGGTTGTAAGTGCATTTCAACCCATCTATTGTTATTCCCAAGGAATAGAGAAAATGTTATTGCAAGTTTTAATTCTGTATTCTTTGGCTCAGAGCAATATATAATTTGTTAATGAAAATAAATGATTTAAATATAAAACCACCTTTGCAAAATTTCCATTACAGGTTAAATTGTAAAATCGAAAGCTTTATCGAATTTTCTGATATTTACATGTTTTACTTTTAAATAAAAACATCTAAAAAGATATTTAAAAAATAACAACAAATCTGATAAGATGCAAAACATTGTTTAATTTATCTTGTTCGAAAGAATAACACAATGTTATCTGTTTTTATTTACGACGTGAAGCAGGAAAACCTTTGAGCTGACGGATATATATATATATCCATATACCAACTGAGAAGTAAATTTTAATCGCCGTAATAAGAAAAAATTAATCTTTTTATCCATACGTCTCATGTTGTTAAAAAGAATGATATTTCATGATACAATAAAAGGTCAGTGGACTATCAAACCTATTTTTGTTTTTTAATCAATCTAAAAAAAAAAAAAAAAAAAAGCTATCAAAACCCATAAAATTTTCAAAATATCCATTTTTTCAGAAGAAATTTAATCCTTTGAGGAATGGTGGTTACGTCGCAAAACAAAAAGTTTTTCCTGCTTTATAAAAATATAGGAATATTTTCTATGCTTTAAATACTTCAAACGAACAAAAGATGATAGTTCTACATTTACTTTTCTTTTCTTTGAAAAGTATTGTTTAATAAATTTATTTGAAAGGGAATTCAATTTTTTAGGAGTCAACTCAACCTCATGACCCCAAATAAAAGTACTTATGAAAGTGACACTCAAAAATAATTAAGCTATTTGATTATTGCATCATTTTAGTGATAATTATACATTACTTTCTCCAAAAAATTAGCCTATTAATGCAGTTTTTTTTTTAAATGCCGGCCAAAAAAATCATTTTTTTAACGTGAAAAACACAATTTAGAACGTTGTCTTGCCAAGAAAATTACAAAAATACAAAAATAATCAAAATTTTTATTGCAATTTTGGATTTTGATAACATTGCAGAAAATAGTCGAATATTGTAATATTACACGCACATCGACTTTTTTATCTTTCTTTTCGAATTCCCATTTCAGAATAAACATTATTATCAGTAAAAATACTTATTTATACTTTTAAAACATAAATAATAACAATACTAGTATTTATAAAATTAATCAAAATTTTCTTTTGTGTGATATATTTCGAAACAAGGTGCAGCACATAGCCCAACATTGCAACTATTACACATGTAACGACTCTCTTTTCTTTTCCTTTTTCCTTTGCTATCTCTTTTAGCACAACACACAGCGCAATATCTACAAAAGTACAACGCCGCTCGAATTATCTCGAGTGTACACAGTTTGGCCAGTTAGCGCGCTTGAGTTAACTCGAGCATGAACGTTAATGAGTTAAAACTGAAAAAATTAGTATAATTTTTACACAATGCAAGATATACGTTTTCAGAGTTAAAGCCCCTTAACTCCTCCTTTACAAACCGAACGATGGCCGAATGTTTAGTGTGCTGACCTTCGGAACCGGAGCTCGTAGGTTCGAATCTTACTATGGCAGGTATGTTCTTAGCCGTTCGGAGTCGGCTATAAGCAGTAGGTCCCGATCTCATTATCCCTCGTATTGCAAAAAGTAGACGCAGCGCTCAAAAACCAAACATCCTTTACAAAACGTAAAAATTATTTTTTATATATTGTACATTTATAAGGTTCATGTGTGTCATTTATAAAGGCATTTCATTAAATCAGAAAGAAATTTTAATCGGGCTTGTGAAAGGGATATATAAAATAATAATTATTTTCGTGAAATAAAAAAAAACTTCTGAAAATATGTTCTTATAATTTAACGAGTTACACTGAAAAATGTACCAGTTGATTCACAGAAGATAGTCTTTAAAGTCATTTTTGTCAAAATGGGATTTTATTATTGCGTCCATGGTTACTGCCAATATATTCATAAAATTTTTCCAATATGCAAAATCATTTTAATTTGAACCTAAATTTTAACATTTCTTTGCCAAAGAACATATTTATACTATCTCAAACCAGGGTTGATTGAGTTATAACACCTTGATATAAATCATGATTTAAATCACTGCATTAAAAAAAATCAGATTTGAAACAATAAAACTTTCTTTTTCACACTGCATATTTTTAAGCATGATTTTTTTTTCATGAATACAGGGCAAAACCAGAGCCGTAACACCCTTGGCAAAAAACTGGTCTGCTCCCCTACCACGATATATAGGGAGAAAATATGTAAACATGATTTTTTTTATCATATATTCATAATAAACTTGCCAAATATTTTGTTAATTCTTAAAATGTTCTTGAGACATTAATTTTTAATTTTTCTTCTATTTTCACCTTATTAGTACTTAAAAATATTTTTAAACTCTTTGTAAGTATTATTTTGCTAATAAACTGAATAGTTTGAGGGGAATATATTTTATTTAAACGTTGAATTTTCATTGCAAATTGGTGAATTTCTAAATTTAAATTTATTTTAAAAATTTAAAAATTTAAAATGAATACCCGGATTTGTATTAAGGCATATTAGGAGTGTTTGGTAAACATTTTGTAAGACTATATAACAAGTTTAGTCTAGAAGCATTTTAAAAAATAAGAAAATTCATTTTAAAAAAATCAGTTATAAATACATTTGATTTTAAAATAAAATAAAATAATCGTCGTTTAAATTTTAATTAGTTTTAAATTAAAATTTAAAACGAATATCGGGATTTGTATTAAGGCATATTTGGAGTGTTTGGTAAACATTTTGTAAGAATATATAACAAGTTTAGTCTCTAGAAGCATTTTAAAAATAAGAAAATTCATTTAAGAAAATTCATTTAAAAAAATCATTTATAAACACATTTGATTTTATAACAAAATAAAATAATCGTCGTTTAAATTTTAATTAGTTTTAAATTAAAATTTAAAACGAATATCCGGATTTGTATTAAGGCATATTAGGAGTGTTTGGTAAACATTTTGTAAGAATATATGACAAGTTTAGTCTCTAGAAGCATTTTAAAAATAAGAAAATTCATTTAAAAAAATCATTTATAAACACATTTGATTTTATAATAAAAACACTTGTTCAGCTTTTCCTTATTTCTACTCGGGGCGAATCGTTCTCTTTCGAATCCCATTTTCTTCATGGTGCACCGCCCCTAAGACTGATGCGCCTGTGGCAGATGCCACCTTTGCCACGCCCTAGTTACTGCCCTCGGCACCACCACGAGTAGCTAGCCACAGCAACACTTACAACAGCGTTTGCAAAGGAAATGTAAGGTTTAAATATTCTTTATTTCCCCTTAACGGTTTAATTGTCCTTTAGTAGGGAAATTTCTGATCAAATTATATTGTTACGCGGATGCAAGTACTGGTAGCACACAATGAAGAGTCAAGTTTCAGAAAAAACACCGTTAGGAGGCCTACGATACATATTTTAAAAGATAGGGTTAATTCTTTGGTATAAAAGTTATTCTTCCTACAGTTTTTTCCCAATGCAACTGGAAATAATATTAGTGAAGATTTTTCCATTGTAGTTGGCTATACAGACAGATATCTTTGCCAAACAGCTTTGTTGCTCATTTAACACCATCGACGGAACACATGTAACAGATATAAGTAACATTATACTCAAAATTTAGAAAATAGGTCCCTGCAATTTAGAATTTTGACTAAGCAACAGTCCTCAAGCTTGGCCTCCACCTCCAATAAAGAACTTGGCGCATATTGTGACCACGAACCAATTTTATTTGCTCCTGCCGCCATTAATAATCAGATCTTTGTCGTCTCAAGACTTGACCTTACAACCTTTCGGTTATGAGACTGACATAGTTCCTGAATGAGATACCGTGGCTCTATATTCCTCATACAAGGCATGGTTTTCCCCCAATGTATTGGGTATTCTCCGTACTTTACAGGTACTCAATTTGTGAAAAACCACTTTGTGTGGTACTTTACTTTGTGTGGAAACTAAAAATGTATTGGTAACCAATTAAAATTTGTACCATAGGTACAACTTTGTCATAGATTTGAGATTCATGTCATGCATATTAAATTTTTCAAATTGATATTAATAAAAGTTAAAATGAAGATGACTCAAAACTTGGAAATTGCTCTCTTTATTATTTCGTTAGATTCGTTTCGTTGATATCAAACGATGGCCGATGGTAGAGCACTGATGTTCGTGGCTTCCAATTCCGCTGCTGGCATTGATGTTTGTAGCTGTTCGGAAGGCTTTAGTAGGTCCAGCTATCATTAACCCTAGTTATCCAAAGATTAAATCGCTGCATTCCGAAGTAAACCAAACCGTTACACTGATACACATCAAATCTCGAGTTGGAATACTTTGACAATTATAATATTTTCAAGTACTTCACAGTAAAATTTATAGCAAATTGGTCTTCGAAAATGACGAAATTATTCTAAATCTAAATTTCCTCACAGCATTCTGGAAAGTCATATAATTTTCAAGTTCTTAGATTTTGCTTTGAATTAATACTTAATACGATAAACCAGGTAAACCAGGTCATCTTGAGTACCTGGCTCTGATAATGATGAGTGAAACAATAGGATAATGAGATATTATCAGTATGTTTCGGATGTTTGCTTTTAAAGGGGGATCCTTCCAGATCATGTTTTTTTTGAGTGGATCCAATCTCGCATAATTTAGTGTAATAGATAGCATAAGACATTAACAAGCTACTTGGGTTGTTAGTATCGAATTAACCAGAAAATTGTAGGATACTTCTGCCGTTAACAATCCAGCACGTGTCAGATTTCTCAGATACACCACTTATTATTTATGTGATAAGCTGCCCAACTATGAAGGCCTTCTTTAAATAGTGGGCCAATGCAACTTGAAAAAATTGAGATATACTCACTTTTATGCCCATACAAATTATTATTATCTTATTCGAAAACTGGTACCGGTATAATTTATTTTTGCTACCAACAAAGAGCACTACAAATTATACAACCTCAAAATTGTCACATTCAATAGATTACAAAACTATGCAACGACGGAACTATATTGGCGCTCTTGGGTGTTTTGGCATTTCCATAACTCGAAGAGCTTCAGTCTTTCTGCCTTTTTAAAACAAGATGTGCACCACATCATTGGGGTACCATTAGTCGCAGATTTTTGTATGAATATTTTACAAGGAAATGGTTTGGGTAAGGTGGTCCAATTCCTTAGCTACTCAGATCATCTGAATATAAAATAGTAGCGCCCACTGACGACTGTATTGAGAACTTGCCAAAGCCGTAAGCCATTGATGGACAAACCTTTTCATCCGCGGGCCAAAAATCGAAAGAAAATAAGTTTGGCGGGCCAAGATAAATTTTTCTAAATTTTAAAAACAATATACAAATACCTAGCGGTTTAAATACGTTAATGAGATGAATGAAATTGCGATTTCATTTTTAAAAGTTCCTTATACTGAGGTTCGAAGTGATTTGATGTACTGATTTTAAGGAACGAGGCTAAATGTTCATCTGAAATTATTCTTTCTAAAGTTCAAAGTTGAAAACACTTGTTCACATATAAGAAGCAAATATACCGCTGAACTTCTGGGAGTGAGATAATAAATTTGGAATATAATATTTAAGCAAAGTAGAAAAGGAGATGGATATATAATGTATAAATATATATTTCTTTTAATTTGCCTTGGACCGGCAACTTAAACTACCGCGGGCCGGATAAAACCTTCCGGCGGGCTGGAGTTGGCCCGCGGGCCGTAGTTTGCTCATCCCTTCCCTAAGCAATAATAATATAAGACGATAAGTTTCTTAGAGTTCATAGAGAGTACTGGAAGTCAACGCTTAGTATGATTAAAATTTACCGGAGATGAAATAAACTTCACGTAAAGAGACTATGTATGATCACTTTATCCCGCAACTGTTAAACCTCAGGTTATATTGGATAAGAAGGTATGTCATTACACACACATACATACATATATGTGTATAATAAGACTTCATGATGGGTGATTTCAGTCATGGCCCATAAAAAGGACATCGTTTTCGATAAGGACCTTTATCAATAGAACGTTGAAGGACGGGTTACCACTTCATTATAGGGACAGGATAAAATGAGGGGTCAGCTAGCATGAATTTATAAGTAAAAAGCCCTTAACATATGGGTTAACATCTCAGTCAAAATCTGTGGGAAAATCTCTCGGAAAATCTGCCTCCGACACCTTGCATCTCTTTTTTGTTTGGAAATTTCCTAAATTGTTCGCTAGAGTAATATAGAGTTATAATTGGTTAGACTTCCTTCTCTGAGGGCGTAAACTGTAGCCCTAGAGGTCAATTTAGGTTAGTGGTTAAAAAGGGTAAAGCAAAAGGACGCAAAAGCTTTTGCATATTACTTGAGATTTGAAAAACCCTGAGAATTTTCTCCGGGTGTCTAAGGGGTTTTATACAGAATGCCTACATTACTTTCCCGATCTAGTTTACTTTTCCTTACACACACACACACACACACACGTGTGTGTGTGTTTGCGTAATGTCCCCCCTTCTTCTCCGATGTAACTTAAGATGTGTAATAGCCGTGTACAGAGGAGAAGGTGGATTCTATTTATTTTATCTTTGACAAATGTTAATCTTACCAAGAGACGTGGCACAGTTAAGGTCTAACGAACTCTACAAAATCTAGCGAACTGATCTTCTTACAATATATGCTAATAGTTTTCATAGGTTCTCAAAGCAGTCGGCAGTGGGTTACTTTTTCGTATTGGCTTGCCTGGCACAGACTTTTCTATTATTGACCGAGTTGTTAAAAACTAATTCCTAAAAACTTTAATCCTAGAGCTTCTTGGAACCTAGTTTACAATATTTATAGTGTGAACCCCATCTTGTCTCATGATTATTTAAGACTTTATAGTGATTGAAATATAAGTTATAACCCCTGCAGGTGCTATTCGGAATGATAGAACATCCTTGGGGCAAGTTTACTAATTACGAATTTAGTATAAGGGGTATATTATTATATTTATTATTTTTATATGCCGGTATATTACCTTATGCCACTGTTTATTAGTTTAATATATTATACACACATACATACACACATATATATTTATAAATACATAAGTACATATACATGTATATGTGTATATATACATATACGTATATAAGTATATATATATATATATATATATATATATATATATATATATATATGTATATGTATATGTATATATACATATGTATACATACATACATATATATACACATAAATATATATATATATATATGTATGCTTACATATATATGCATATATATGTGTACGTACATACTTATATATAATGTGTTAAACATTTTATTAATTTCTGTGATAAAAGAAACAAAACGGAACCCTCAACCTTATAACAAACTGAAAATAGAGCCTCGTTTTCTGTGAAAATTCTAGAGTAATAGCATTCAGTAACTTTTCCCAAAGCTAAGAGAGAATAACAAAGTGGTTCATTGATCGTAATGTACAAAAGCTAGCTGACACCATTCTTGTTAAAAGGGAACAGAGACAACTAAATCATTCTTCTACCTAAAGAAAACCTATACCACTGACTTAGATGGAAAATTAGATGACAAATGTGTTTATATTTGGGAGAAATACTACACACCTACTACATACTTATTTAAAAGAGCCGCTTCTGCAGATGTTATATGGCTATTTATCGTGTATTGTGAAAGACAATGGAGTCATAAATTGAAGAATAATACTACATTCTAAGAGACAGGCTTTAGAAGTGGTTTCGCGAAATTTCAGAAAATAACGAGTTATCAAAATGAAATTATGACGGTTCTAATGTAAATACAATTATTCTTATCGTGAAAGATTTTGACTGCACCAGATTTCTTTTTAGTGTTATGGTAATTAATTTTTCCTCTACTAAGAAAAGTCCTTTCAGTAGGAAAATCATGCATTTCATCAGTATTTTCAGAATTGTTATTTATATAAATATTTAGATTAATAGAATAACGATAGATTAATCACAATAGCTGTAAAATATTTTGACTCTAATATTTCCCCTTTACATTATATTTTATGATTGGTTACTATAATTACGAGTTGCGATTATTATATTATTTATGTTTTCCAAAAGTTTGTTTTTAAAAAATGGCAACGTTATTATTGTTTTTTGAGAGTTTAGAATTTATTTTCTGAAGGCATCTTCTGCTACACACATATTTCTAGCATTTGGACTGTTACTGTTCTACTTAAAATTTTAACGTTCAATGTCCTGTCTGGTGCCTCGTAGCCAAGGCTTTCTATTTTTGCTCTTTTGATTTGATAAATCAACTTTTAAAGTGCTTGGATGAAGGAAAAAAAGGCCAGCTTTTTCTTTAATTGTCGGCAAACAAAGCGGTAAGGTTTTTTCTATATCTTGTATTGTTCTGGTGCTACCATGATATTTCAGATAAGTTATCGCAGCAATATCCTACTGAAAATGTTGTTTGTCCTCAGAGGCATTTCTGATTCTTGGGGTCTTATCTATGACACGTTCACTATACTTCAAGCCCTGTCAGTCAAGCCATAGCTGTGTCCTTCATCTTCAAAACGATGAAATGAAACTCAACGCTAAAGATATTTTGTTTTCTATCTTGGTCTCATGTTATTTATAAACTGGAAAATTTACGTGTATAAACCGTTATTGCTTGAATAATGCAATTTACAAGTTAAACTTTCATTACATATTTATTCTATTTCTATTACTAGTGTAAAATTAAAAGCATTAAATTTAAATACGAGCTTTTCTACTATCTACTTTCCCCTTTAATTATATTTCTAAGTTTACTATATTTGTGCCCTTGCCAATCAAGAAGTATAGATTCCAATTCCGCTTATGGAATGGATATTTGCTGACTTTCAGAATCAATAGTGCGTTTCTCTCTAATTAGCTTCTCGTGTTGCAATTAATGCATTCTAGCATACAATCCTCTTATTATGGACTAGCATATAGCCCGTCACATGACGGAATCAGTAAATTTTTTAATTTTCCAGAATTGTAAAGTACCTTATTAGGCAAGTAAAAAATTAGTTTGTTTTTTGGCTGAGAATTATCTGATACACGCTCAATAATTTGTTTATTTTAATGACCGCATGTTAGTTGCCAATTTTAATTTATCTTGTCAGATTACGTGATAGGATGAACAGCAAAGTTTTAATATTGTTAGTGATTATTTGGCGATATATATGAATGATGTCTAAAATTTAGCGAATCGATTGCAAACTGTGTAGTTATGTATAAAAACAAACACACAAACGAACGAACTTCTTAATTTTCAAAGATATATAACTTAAACGTTAGATATTTATTAGTCCGTGAAATAGACGCCTAGACTTTTATGAAAAAAATTTGTTGTTAATACTGGTAATAAAATTTTCATTGCAACCAAAAATAATCGATGATTAAATTTAAAATTATTCAATATGTACTTAATCTATTATTTAAGACAAATATAAAAGAAAATTATTTACATAATATCTAACTTCATTGATAAAAAGTATGAAAATCATGCAAACGATATTTAAATAATTTAAAATAAGAAATGATTAAATGGGATGGTTAAAGGAATGATGCCATAATACTAGAAAAAATGTTATTTTTCATCTACTTATAATGTGATAAATTGATGAATTTAATCGCCTGCTCTTAACCGAGGAATATAGGCATGAAATAATGGTATTAAACGATCGAAAAGGGGGGAGGTGTAGATTTTGAAAATTTCCAAACTCGCTTTGAATTTTGCTAACCCTAACTCATCAAGAATCCAAAATGGATGCCTCTATCCATTCCAGGTCCAACCGCTTCATAAATTCGAGGACAGACGGACAGATAACTAGGGTGCGGCCAAACACTTATCTTAAACGTGGGCAATTAATAACCCAAAACCGGACCTGTACTCACACACACACACACACACACACACACATATATATATATATATATATATATATATATTATGCATGTATATAAGATGATATTTCTGACATATCTTAAAGGGAAGAGAATCCATCTTGAATTCTCCGCAGTTATACCGAATCGTACTCAAATGGAAAAACAAAGAAAAATTGTAAATCAAAATGGACATAGTTTATTGAGGCAACTTCTCTCAAGGACGTCTTCCTATAAAACATGTGCATCTCGGTTAAATAGTTGTCTATGTTAACCAATCAGAAGTTTAATTACCAGTCACATGGGTCACATGGGATGCCAGAAAAGGATAGGAACGACAGAAAATTATTTTAAGATAGACATAATTACGTTGATTAATTTTTTCGGATAAAAATATCATTATACACACAGATATATATATATATATATATATATGTGTGTGTGTGTGTGTGTGTGTGTGTGTGTGTGCAATTAAAAGAGCAAATTCACAAATCTAAAAATTCGATAATGAATTAAACATATATGAAAATCTGTGAGCTCCCATCCAAGATACTTTAAGTATTTACCAGGTCAGAAATAAACTTCTTTTAATTTTTTAAGCGTAACAGAATTATAAAACAAGCGAAATAAATGATAAGTAGACTTACATAAATACGTAGAGAGAAGAATTTCCAAGTGTAGGCATTTCTGAAGGAGATCCATCCTGTCACGTACCAGCCTATGAGAAAATACAAAAACATTTTTTAACGACTTTTCTATAAATGGTTGGACAGATGTATCACATGTTTCATCAATTAAGTCTTATAAAAATATTTTATACTGAAATGATTATTTTTCAACATACTTTACAATTGTAATTTTAGTCTAAACATAACACAATCCAGTCCATTTACACAGATAACATAGATTTAATATATAATACCTATTTTTATGTGTGAGCAATGACTCATACAAGAAAATTGAAGTTTTTTGCAAGAAAATAGCAAATTAAATAAAATGTTTATTATAAAAAAATTCGATAAGAAACATATATAAAATCTGTTTTTGAAATCCGTAAACATTTCTATTACATTTAGCACAATGGTTTCTACATCTGTCTCTGCATGATTGTTGAACTTGACAATTCTTCCGTGCGACAGTAGCATAATTTCTGTTATGAATAAGTGTTCTCGACTTCTTATCTATATTTTTCATACTATTTTAAAAATTTATATTTACTTTATACTATAAGATTTATTTTCACATACATTCTATGAGAAATGGCTCACAATCATGAAAATAAGTACATTTGATAATAAATGAATCTGCGGGGAGGAGGATAAAAGTATAAAATATATATATATATATATATATATTATATATATATATATTATATATATATATTTTATAACATATATATTTTATATATTATATTTTACTTAACTAAAAACCAACGTATATTTTGAAAATGATATTAAAGTTTTATGTTTATTGTATCAAATTTTTAATGACAAATTGGCTCGGTCGTAAATCTAGTGTCAAGTATATCGAATATATAGATGAATAATAGCATCTAACACTATTTCTATAGACCTACGCTTTGCACTCTAATGGCTTCATTGCAGTTTAGGATGCAAAATTTTGATTCTTTATCTATATTTATCCTCGACAAGTATACAAGTTTCATTACATATTTTAACTAGGTATGCAATGAATGTCAATTTGGCCGGATACAAGATATCTGACCAGAGTTTCAAACGGATATCCGGCCGGATATCAGTATGTTTTGCACTTTTTCTTTTTAAATTTATTTTAAATAAATCAGCTTTATGTACTTTATTTTTGCAACCAAATTGTAGTATTTTTCTCATCTTTTATATTTTTTTATAAGTCAACTATTTGTACTACAATTTATTTAAAATTTCTCTTATTTTAAGTTTCAGTACTCAATGTCCCATTTCGACTTTATTTAATTAGAGTCAAATCTGAATAAAAGCATTTTTAATAGATTTCCTTAGTTCTTTAATGGTTCTTATGTCTGTGTAAAAAAATTTCCAGAATATTCCCACTTTTTTTTTTTTGTAAATTATCTTTATTTATTCTCCAAAAAAGTAAGTTTTGTGTTTTCTGTTCTCAGATATAAAATACAATTTGCTGTTAAGACTGAAAAAAAGAATGATTTACGATTAATGTTACGTCAACTATTGTAAAACAATTTATTCATTTTTTTTATTTTAAGTTTCAATATAAATATCTCAATTCGACTTTATTTAATTAGAAAATGAAAGATGAATAAAAGCATTTATTTTTAATAGCCTTTACCTGCTTCTTTAAGGTTCTATTTGTGTATAAAAATTTTCAGAACATAACATTAGTAAAAGTCTTTATTCATATATACTCCAAATAAGTAAGTTTTGTCTTTTCTGTTCTCAGATGCAAGAACAATTCTGCAGTTGAGACCGAAAACGAAGATTTAAGATTTTTTGTAATGAAATGTATAATAAACCTTTTTTTTTACATAATGCTCCAAAATACTTATAACATTGTTTCATATAATATATTATTTAACATTTTGCATTTTTGTTATATTTATCTTATTTCTCGGTGTATAATTTTTAGCCACATATACTACCGGACAATTGTAATATGGCTACTGCCAATTATCCGGATAGTGGCGTATATGTTGATGCAGTATGGGGCCCGATAACCATTGCATTCCTAATGGTAACCCGAAGTTTTTCGAATGCAATTGTGTATAAAAGTTTGTATACAGTATTAAGTATATGAATACTGAGAGTATATAATTTCATTTTCATTGCTTTTATAAAGTACTAGCAAGTTTGCCCGTGCTTTGCTACGGTGTACTTAATGTATTATTTTAAAACAAAGATTTATTTTTCGTGAATAACTTTTAATTCGTCACAATGCAGTTCGAGTCATTGGCATATTTATATATTTCTATCATAAGCGTATTATAACAATACTCAGTTTTTATAATCGAATTTGTGTCTTATATTAAAGCTCAATTTTTTTATGGTAATATAAGTTTAACACTAAATTGCATTACTGTATTACTACTATACGTTGATTAGCAAAGTTAACAGATCTTGCCATATTACGTGATAGAATAGGAAGCAGAGGTTTAGACAGCAACAGTGCTAATTTTGTTGGTAGTAATAAATGTTTTCCAAAATTAAGGAAATTTATGACAAACCACATAGTTTTGTATGAAACAGAAACACACATTCATATCGACAACCATATGAATATGAAGATAACTAAAAAATGTAGTTCTTATTTGCCATGAGAGTCACTGAAATTTGTACTTTTTGTTGTAAGAATATTGTTGATAAACATTTCATTGCAAAAAAATTAATTAAGAAAAAAAATTAATTCCCATATAAAAATGCTATAATTCGAGTCACATAGAAATGAAAGTGAATCACTTTATATCTCCATTTCCAGGTCAAATCGAATGGATACTACGGAGACGATGTTTAAATAATATAATAAAAAAGGAATAATTGATATTTTAGAATGACGTCATAATCATAGAAAAGTATTATTTTCACCTATGTATATGTAATAAATAAAATTTTAATCTTCTGCTTTTTAACAAGCGTTAAAACAATTACTTATGACGTCACATTGCTAGAAATATTGCTTCTTTCACTAAGTTATCTTGCGATAAATAATAATTTAATCGTTTGCTTTTAACCAAAAATAACTTGGTAGTGACATGAAATGCTCGAAAAAAAAGGAATGGATAACGTAAAAAATTTACAAAACCTTCCCAGGGATATACCTAACATTTAAATTTTCACAGCGATGGATGCATTTTTTGAGTCTATTGAGTACATACAGACAGACACAAATTCATTTATATATATAGATGTAATATTCTCTCGTAAATATACGTATGATTTAGAAAATTTTAAAAAAATTGTTCTCCATGTGTTTGCAAATTTAAAAATTCACAGTCTGCGTATAAATTTTATCTATATTGTGTTTTTTTCCTATATATAAGTATACTTTATGCTTTTTATCGCTCTTATAGATGTTTTCGACGCCATCAAATGGCATCGTATTTTGGAGCCAAAAAAATAATTTTTTTAGTAAAATAACTTTCGAACTTCCCCCAAAAATATAATTAAAAATTGAAAAATTTATGAAACAAAATAATGTTTTTGGTGCTGATATAGTAATGTTATTCGTTCATTTGCAGCTTTTATATTAATTAGCAATTAAGAAGTTTTAAAAAAGTTATTAAAAATTATTCCTCTATTCACTAATCTTGTGTTTGGGGGAGATCTGTGTTAAACACATTTATTGGGTGTAACTTATGCTCCTTGCACAAAGGACTTTCGTTTTTAGGAAGAGCACCGTTGTAAAAGAACATTTGCTCAAAGTGGATCTCGTATTTAGAAGCAAGGATCGAGCAGACAGGCTTGGCCAAACAAGTATGTTTGAGAACTTACATTGTGCCACGATTACCTAGAATTTTTTTTTTTTTTTTTTTTTTTTTGGGGGGGGGGGTGCATATTGTCATTGCCAACAAGAGCACCCATATGGAAAGAGCAGAAAAATGTGAGCTATTTTTAATAGTCAGTTCTTTAAACTATTTAAAGCTTAAATATGTATAACACATCCATATACACATTTTTTATCTCAGCACCTCCTAAATTCTCTCACATAGGACCTATATTTGAAGAAAAAATAGACTTTTGGTTTATCATTACGTAACTGAATACATTATATCAATCTAATTTCTCCGTTTAAAACTGTTAAAATGATAAATTTGTCATTATAAAAAATTAGAAAAAGTCATTTAACCCTTTAAAAGGGAAATGTTTTTTCTAATTTTCACCTAATTATTTTAATATTCTTAGAATTTATTTATAATTAATAATTATTATAAAGGTCACCTAAAAACTCTTAGAATTTTGTTTTTATAAAAAATAAACCTTTAAATGCAAAATGTATTAAAACATTTTTTTTACAATCCTTAAGATTGCATTAGAGAATACCGTAGGTTTGGTTTGGTTTGGTTTGGAGTGTTTCGGTCTACTTTTTCAAATGTTAAAAACAATAAGTTTAAGCCGATTCCGAACGGCTACGAACATCCATGCCTCAGTGGGATTCGAACCCCGGTTCCGAAGGCCAGCACCCTAACCAATCGGCCATCGTTCGGCTACCGTAAGAGGGATTGAGGGGTTTAACTGACAAAAATGTACAGATGAACATAATACTTTTTTAATTTTAATTATATTGGAAGAAAAATAAATAACTGTTCTTAAAATGTGTATTAAATAAATAGTTTAACTATTTTAAATAATTAACTATAAATATACTTTAATTAATTATTACTTTAAATTTTGTTGTTTTTGAATAGATTATTTTTGTTTGGGGTCATACGTGACAAAAATCGAATTACTACTTTCCAGGTACATTCGTTGAATACATATATTTAAAAGAAAAATTAAATTAAGCGTAGTACTAACATTTATTGTAAACTTTAAATGTCAAAAACATTAAAAAAGTGAAAAACACATTCATATTTCTAAAAAAAAAATAGAGAAAAAAAAATTTTAAAGTGGTTTCCTCGAAACTGTCCGCGAAGGGTTAAGAAAAAATAATATAGTATGAAAACAAAATATTTTAGTTACCAGATTTGATAGAATCCTGTATCATTGAAAATTGATAAAATACCATTTAATGATTGAAAAAAGCAGTTGCACCCCCTTTTTGTAAAGTCTTTAAAAATATTCGATTACATGCAATGAAAAAAATCTATTCATATTATTTTTACTCAGTTATATTTATTCTCCGCTTTTGTTTTTGTAAAATATTTAGACTTCATCTTAATTACAGGAATATTTTTATATTATGCAGCAAGCAGAGTCCATTTAAACGCAATTTCTGTTGTACTGTTTCTCGGATAATTTTTTACATATTTCATAGTTGAAACCGATCTTTCAGCTGTGCATGCTGTAAACTGGCAAAGTGACTAACATTTTTAACACTAGATACCGAGATTTCTTGTATACCTATATTGAAAACAGTCAAAATGACTGCATTGTGAAAAAATAACAAATATGTAAAGAAATTTGTTTAAAATTAATTTTTAATATTATATAATAAAGGAGGGCAAGTAACAAATTATTCATAAACCCATTTATATGTTATAGAAAAAGTCACCAAATTCTAAGAAATTGTGTCATTATATTTCATAATTGTTTTTCTAGATTGCCCAACAGTCAAAATGACTGCCTTCAATTAGTGTTAAAAGTTTATGGATATTTGGGAAAATTTGCACATTGCACTCTTGTAAAGCGTCTATAGCAGTTAATCTACTTTGTTTTTCTAGTAATTTCCTTTTCCATAGTGCGAACGATGGCAAATGGTAGAGCGCTGCTCTTAAAAGTTCGTGGGTTCGAATCCCACTGCTGGCAAAATGTTTGTAGCCGTTTGGAATCGGCTTTAAACTGTAGGTCGTCTATTAGCCCTCGTGTGCAAAACAGTAGACCATTGCGCTCCAAACAAAATAAAACCAAGTATCTTTCCATAGCTGATATTCCGCGGTCTAAACACTGATATTACAATCTGACAAATCTGAAGAATGCGTTTCTTTCAGTATTTCTAATTTATGTTCATCTAACGATATGGGAACATTCTCTAGTATGATTAAAATATTAAAGTCACTCATAACTTTTTTGTGTTTTGTGAATCTTTCTTTAAGATGTAAAATTACAGCATCCAAAAATTGATTAAAAATTGTTATCTTAAAATAAGATATATATATTTCAAGATAATGTTCTTATTGTAGTATTATGGTATTTCTCAACTTAAGACAAAATGAAGACAAAATTTAAAATTTCTCCCCCCCCCTTCTTTTCTCAGTTTCGAAAAAAAAAATATTGGGGGTAGCATATGTCCCTTTGCACCTCCCCCCGTGTACGGTTGTGCACACTACCATAAATATCAGAAAATAGAAAATTCATTGATTACATATAAAATTATGTTTTTCTTCAATTATGAGCCTTTTGTTCTAGATATTAACCTTAAATTTACATAACAAAATTTACAATTGAAATGTTACCTTTATTTTAAGCACAATTAAACAGTGCAATGTAGTTTGATCATCCCTTTAGGGTATTTGAAATAAGCACAGTACTTGCTTACCCACCCTCCTCCAAGATCTTTTCACAAAAACCGATATATTTCAAGATAATATTCTTATTGTAGTATTATGGTATTTCTAAACTTAAAAAAAAGAAGACAATTTTTTAACTCCCCCCTCCCTTCTTTTTTCAGTTTCGAGAAAAAATCTTGGAGGGGGTGCATTTGTCCATTTGCACCCCTTCTGGGTACGCCTCTGGTGCCACGAATCTATCTTACGTATCAGGCCGAACGATGGCCGAATGGTTAGAGTGCTGGCCTTCGGAACCGGAGTTCATGGGTTCGTATCCCACTATGGCATGAATGTCCGTAGCCGTTCGGAATGGGCTTTAAGCAGTAGGTCCCGGTCTCATTAACCCTCGTGTTGCAAAAAGTAGACCGTAGCGCTCCAAAACCTAAACCTATCTTACGTGGACTAGTTAACCTTAATAAATACGACTATGATAGCAAAGCTGTATTAAGATCCGCGTCCTGTCACTGAAAGAGATTCTTGTTGTGACACGTTTCTGCACGTGACTTTGTTGCTACCAATTTTTTTCTAGCTCCATTTCCCGGTGGTGAAGAGGGGAAAAATACGAATTTAAGTTATTTAAAAAAATATATTCCTAGATATTTCCCTGATTATTTCAGACTAGCATATAGCCCGTCATATGACGGGATTAGTAAAATTTTTAATTTTCCAGAATTGTAAAGAACCCTATGAGGCAGGTAAAAAATGGTTTTTTTTTTGGCTAAGAATTACTTTTCAACAAAAATAATAGATTAAAATTATCACATATGTACTTAATCTATTATTTAAGTACAATAAAAAAGAAAATTATTTATGTAATATCTAAGTTTAGTGATAAAACGTATGAAAATAATGCAGAAAATATTTAAATAATTTAAAATAAGAAATGATTAAATGAGATGGTTAAAGGAATAAAGTCATAATGCTAGAAAAAAATTGTTATTTTTACCTATTTATAATGTGATAAATTGATAAATTTAATCGCTTGCTCTTAAAATGGGGCTTGATATAATGGCATTAAACGCTCGAAAAGGGGACGGGGTGGATTTCGAACGTGTTAAAGAGGACAGTATTTTTCGCTGTGATACGAAGCTTATTCATACCAATTTACTTCAGAATCGGATCTATAGTTTAGGAGAAGATAAACTTTACTCGTTTTGAATTTTGCAAACCCTAACTCATCAAATATCCAATATGGATGCACTATCCTTTTCCAGGTCCAACAGCTTCATAACTTCGAGGACAGACGGGCAGATAACTTAGGCTATTATTACATTACGAGAAGAAAGTTTAAGGATGCACAACATGAAATGTTTATGTGGCCAGGGACATCCGTAAAACAATACGTGAATTTAATAAAATAAAAATAATAAAAATTATAAAAAGTTTTAAAAATAGTAAAACAAAATAGAACTTTCGGAATAAGAATTTAAAAGAAAAAGCAGAAAATATTAAGTTTATTAGACATTAAAAAAATTAGTTGCGTCGGGGATAGAACCGTCAACCCGAGAAGTACGACGATCACACGGGCGAACATTCTACCAAACGTACAACGCCTGCACGTTGTGCGCGAACTAATTAAAGTATATGAAGTAAGGTAGTCAAGTAGAAACAGTTCAGAAATTTAAATATTACTCTCCGCTTTTGCCATCCTATCAAGAATGAATTTCGTATAGAATAAGAGAAAGGATAAGGCTTGAAATAATAGCATTAAACGCTCGAAAAGAGGGGATGGGGTGGATTTCGAACTCGCTTTCAATTTTGCTAACCCTAACTCATGAAAAATCCAATATGGATGCCTGCGTCCATTCCAGGTACAACCGCTTCAGAAATTCGCAGACAAACAACTTAGGCTATTATTATATAGGGGATTGTTGAATGTCCTTAAGATTTCATACTTTCTCGGTCAGTCGACACCCTGGTTAAACGCCATCATACGTTAATAAAAGGTGGCACACATATCACCGATAAACAATGAAATAAAAAGGAACATTTTATATCTTATCTCATCGACGACTACAGTGCTAGATAGAGACACGTACAATAAAAAGAGAGCGATAAAAACTTTGGATAAATGGCCATTCTTAAAACGGCCATTTCAACAATGAAATGATGACGCTCTAGGAATCTGAAGAATTCCAGAGGAAACGCTTTGCACACGAATTTCAGAAATATTGCGATCTACACAAGGAAGTCTCATACGGTGAAATTTAGATAAAATATAGCAAGTCAAAACGAAACTCGTACACTATGTTTTTAATGTTCGATTTGAAATTATGAAAGTGAAAAACAGGAAGTTTTAACAATTATTTTACAAGCAAAACAGATAATAAATATTTTTACACACAAATAAAATCAAGATTTAGTTAGTGTCGTGTCCATTTAGATGTCATAGAACTTCACAATGTCATGGTAATTAAAAAGTATTGACCAAGCTGAAGACCCTCAGGCTGGGCTTACAACCTCCAGAGGCATTGTTTAGTAACTTTGAGAACCACGAACTTGTTTTACGTGCTTTAGCCGCCATTAATGAACACGGTGAATCTTTTGCCTGTTCGAGGCTTAATCCGGCTACTCTCCGATTACGAAATCATTTCCTTTGCTAACTAAGCTACCGGGGCTGACGTGAAGCTTTACAAAATAGTTAAGTAAAGTAGGACATACGATGGCTGGAACTTTAATAGTGGCAACACAGCTGTAAAAACGCTACGCAACCAAACCAAAGAATGTCGCGTATGCCACACGTGAGCTACATACCTACCTGAGAAGGAAGGTAAAGGACTATTAAGAATATTTTTATTCAGATTTGATTTTTCTAATTAAATAATGTCGAATTGAGATATTGAGTACTGACACTTAAAATAAAGAAAAAAATTTTAATAAATTACAGTACAAATAGTTGACTAATTAAAAAATATAAAAGGTGAGAAAATACTACAATTTGGTTGCAAAAATAAAGTACATCAAGCTGATTTATTTAAAATAATTTTAAAAAGAAAGTGCAAAACATACTGATATCCGGCCGGATATCTGGCTGAAACTCTTGCCAGATATCCGGTATCCGTTATCCGGCTAAATTGACATCTGTTGCATCCCTAATCGTGTTTCATCGACTTCACAGTTCCGATGACTGTGAAGAGGATGAAAAATATGACGAATGTCCAATGCTGTAGACATAAATACAGCTCACAATCTTTGCATTTATACTGGCAAGCCAATCCTTGAAACAAAGGTATAGTAAGCCATTTATATGAGAGACCTGACGAGAATAATTCACTGTTGAAGCCGATTCCGAATGACTTTGAAATCCATACAAAAAGTGGGATTAACAAAGTATCAAGTACCAAAATGCAGCATCTACCGATCGATTGCTATGCCTGGATGTAATCAGTTTTTCCTTTGCTGACGCAATTCACGATGTCCTGTAGCAGATGGAGCTATTTAAGATTCTTTTATCAGCTGTCAAAATGCGATTGTAATTCCATGTCCCGTTTAGCAATTTGTGGGCATTCATATACTGACAATGCAAGCTTGCAGCCGGTGTAGAAATATGTCTCTCTCGTAATCTCTCTGTCTCAAATACTTAAGCTTTGTGAAAGTACTCCAAAATTAGGGATTTTTTTTTAAAGTTATAACAGTATTGGTTAACCAACATCACTTTTAAATGTAATACATATATTTAAAAACACAAAAGTTTCATTACAACAAAATGGTCTTCACAAACCCAAAGAAATGATTTATATGATAATTTGAAGCATTATTTCTCATCTCTTTTCATAGCATTAGTTCAGGTTTTACTTATACTGGGATGTTTGGGAATACTGAGAAATATCTTTTAATTGCAATTAGTCGTTGTATTCATACAGAGTGGCACAATGACTTTATAGAAGTAGAATATGACTTTTTAATGTCAGACATAATAAAAAAATTTCTCTCGAGTAGAAAATAAAATAGATGGGCTGATGAAATTGTCTCAACATTTTTACTCTCCAATTTGATAAACCTAAGATATGAAAATTTAAATAAAAAATTAAGACCGTATTAACCCATTAATGTCTAGCGTGCCTTTTAGAAACAGTTAAAAAATAGTTCGTAAATTTTTTATGTTATCTTGGCACTTTTTTTCTTTTCAGCGAAGGTAGGTGGCAACTGTATAAACAAATATAAAATTGGGCTATCCAATTTTTTTTAGTTTCAGCTATTATTTAAACTGAACATTTAAACTGAACATTTTATGATTTTTTTAAATCTTTGCACAGGAGTTTATTTTTTCTACAGGTACCGTTATATCGGGTAGATAAGCAGCACTGGCGTATACACCGCATTCGTGATAATTGATCTAAAATAAATTAAAGTTCATCATATAAACCACCGTGGCGTATTGACCATCATTCGTTTAAAGAAGAAAGTTCATCGGCTGTTTTACAAAGCCTTTGATTTTCATTCTCTTGATTAATCACTTCTGCTGCATAAAGAAGAATTCTAACTGTTGACACTGTTAATTCATTTATTTTAGTTATATTTTACATTTCTATAGATTAAGTTCCAATTGTCAGGCAATGACGCCATTCCAACGGTTTCATTTGGTTTGGTTTGGAGCACTACGGTCTACTATTTTGCTACACGGGGGCTAATGACGCCGGAACCTATAACTTAAAGCCGATGCTGAACAGCTATGAACATCCGTCCCAGCAGCGGGAATCGAACAACTTATTATTTTTCTGCTTATTCCAGACTTATTAATTACAAAAATGTAAAAAAAAAACGCGTTCATCATTTTTAAAATTAATTTTAAAGTTGAGAAAACACCAAGTGACTTCAAAATGTTCCGTGACTGGTTGAGACGTCATAGTTCATGACGTTTCAATGTTGACATTTTCTTAGCAAGCACTTTCTATTTCCGAATTCCTTTTGCTGGTATTTTAAAATTTTCTAGTCTTCAATATTTATATCTACTCCGACCTTTAGAATCATTTTATCAATCTCTATAGTATACACGTGTACATTTGTTTATAATAACTCTTACCCGGATTCCAAAGAACTGTCCGACAATCTCGCGAAAATTCATAGCATATCAATGTTTTCATTTTGGAAAATAATTCGGATTTCGTGGGAGCGTAAATACGAAAAATCAAAACCAAAAGATACGTAAAATAATTTTTCATATTTTTCAATTTATCTTATTGTACTTTAAATGTATAAATGCTTTATTAATACTACCACAGCTATTCTGTTTGCAAACACTGACAACATGTTAAACATATCTATTTATGCCCACATACACATTTACTGTTGCAGTAACACGTTTTATATAGAGAGATAGAGGTAATGTTTAATGTTTAAAATTAGAAAAGGTTATACTTCTTTTAATTGAAAGTTACATATGGACGTTTGTATTTTAATATTAATTTTTTTATTTTTAATTTTTGTATTTTAATAATTTAATATTTTAACATTGTAGTTGAAAATATATTAAAAAGCATTTTTGAAACAAAACAGATTATGTATTAAACCGTTTTTGCGTTTAACCCTCTAAGCGGTTTGCACGTACAATTCCGCCAACTGTCACAGACAATTTTCGACCTCCAAAAACGTTCCAAAAATAGATGTATTGTACATTTCTGACAGTGCTTTCCCCCATGAAATTATGAGGTAGGAAGGCCAAGTCGATTGTTTAGGAACTTCACCCCTCTTTGACTGACATTTATTGAGGGATGCACCCCTACTCTCTGAGGAACAAAGGCGCTGATAGCTTCTCATTTCTTTGTCAATCTCTATTTCGAAGTATTTCGTTTCCCGTAACATATATATCTCTAATTGCACCACTGAAATATCTTGGATGACATTAGTAAAAAAATATAAATAATTCTCAAAAAAAAAATTTTATTCGACTTTTAGAATACATTATTTCTTATGGGATGGATTGGCATTATTTCTTCGAGACTTGACGAGCTTTATGTGCATTAAAAATTAACAATCAATAATGTCCATTTATATATCTATTTATAACCGGAAATAAAGGGACAATAACGAGGGTGGGGCAAAGGGTGAAGTAAAAAATCATAGAACACTTTGGTCACTGACACAATAAAGCTTTATCGTATTTTTGGAGACTTTTTTCCCAGGTGTATTCCAATCCGAGCTTTAAATAGCAGGTCTCGGTCTCATTAGCCCTCGTGTAGCAAAAGGTTAGACCTTAGAGCTTCCAACAAATCATTAATGGGTTGTTAAACTATAAGAAGTGTAAGCGTAACCGAAAAGGACTCAGTTGTAAGCTGAACTGTTATTTAGAAGTCCACATTGGTTTTTAATATAAAATCCTTTTACATAATTATGTTCTAATGAGGCCCGCCTGCCATGGATATTTAAATGCCAGAAATTAGTTCAAGTACCAATCTTAAGACCGTCAACAGCCTACTTGCAAATTACAATTAATTGCTTTTTTTTTAAACTTTATTCTTGGTTGTGGGTTGTTCGATAACTATTTCACTACTCATGTGATAATCACAACCTTTCTCCCCCCCCCCTCTTGCTAGTATCATCCTTGGCTAGATCCTGAAATCTATTTAAATTTGGTCTTTGGAAATATTGCTTCCTATTTTAAATCTTAGGTAACACTCCAGCATCAAATTTTAATTAAAAATAATCATTAGTACATTCAAAATTTAAAGGAAAAACTATATTTAAATGCTGGAAAAACCAATATATTGCTTTAAATGACTAAAACTACTTTAAAATATTAAAAATATTACAATTTAAGGAATGTATTGAGTATGTGACTCCTCATAATCCGATAATGTAAATGTTCACTTTGAATTTGTACTACAAAATAGAGTCCGCATGAATTTTATCCAACCTTTCATCAACGTCGTTTCTTTTTGCGTTTTTATCAGTTCTCCGACAAACTGCAAAAGTTTCTCCTATCACATTTTCTTTTTGTGCGTGTGTATGTGTATGTCTAGTTATTTGTTGATCTTCATTCGTCACTATGAAGTTATCAACACGAACAGGTATAAACGAATGAGCTTTATCTCTTATGACACATTTTATTTCCCATTGCAATCCACAAATAAAAGCGCGAAAATACAGAAATTACGTTAACGTTAGCTATTCCCGTCAAAACATGACGGTGATCTTTTCCCCCATTATATAACTGGGCTAAACGAAGGCCGAAAGTTTAGGGCACTGACCTTCAGTACCGGAGTTCACGAGTTCGAATCCCACTGGGGTGTTGATGTTCGTAACCATTCGGAATCAGCTTTAAGCAGTAGGTCCCAGTCTCATTAGCTTTTGTACTGCAAAAGAGTAGTCCATAGTGCTCCAAACCCTTGCACAGCACTGATTTACAGATGAGTTATCATAAGTATGCAATGATATTTTTAACTTCAAAAACTAACCAACGTAAATATAAGTCTATCATAATTTTCGGGTGACTCTCTCTTTTTATGGTAAAACTTAGCGACTATCTTGCAAACCCTTGCACAGCACTTATTTACAGATGAGTTATCATAAGTATGCAATGATATTTTTAACTTCAAAAACTAAACAACGTAAATATAAGTCTATCATAATTTTCGGGTGACTCTCTCTTTTTATGTTTAAAACTTAGCGACTATCTTTTGTTCTTTATACCGAATTCGAGAGTCCGAAAACACTAAAATTAATTCCAGCATCAATCAGCACTTCTTATCCAAGTCTTTATCTAGTTAATTGCGCTTTCTCCTCGTCAACTCATGACTAACCATTAACCGCTTCCCTTACAATTTTTTTTGAAAAAAATGCCAAAAATCATCACATTTTTTTTTATTTTCTTATTAAATACGAGGTAACAAAACAGAGGTTTTAAGTTGAATTTTTAATTTTTTACAGGTGTAAAAGCATATAGTTTTAATATTAGTTTACTATCCCGAGTTATCTCGGCAAATGGAAAAAGGTTAAATATTAGTCTTTGTATGATAGTTTTTGAAACAAGTGACAACACAAAAGTGATACCTGACATTCTGTACATTAGTATTTGATCTCAGAGGATTTCATTTTTTTGCAGTAGCATGAATAACTTCGGGAAAATGCCAGGAGATTAACCTGAGTGGTAAAAGACTAATGATATCTTCTGGTGTGGTAAAACTCATCACTATGATTTTTTGCAACTATCTTTCTCTTTTTTTAAGACGTATACTTAAAATAGGGTAAACACGTGACCAATCGCCAGAACTGCGAAACCAACAAAACTGCCAATCAGAGCTAATATTCCCTTCATTTCTCCCAGTCTTTCCGTATAATGCGCTTTCTCTTCACCGAGTTTTCTCGGGATAATGATTAACTGTAATATTAAAATTTGTATATGCAAAATTAAAAATTAAAACACTGATTAGCTGGCTCACATTTTTTTTTATTTTCTTATTAAATACGAGGTAACAAAACAGAGGTTTTAAGTTGAATTTTTAATTTTTTACAGGTGTAAAAGCATATAGTTTTAATATTAGTTTACTATCCCGAGTTATCTCGGCAAATGGAAAAAGGTTAAATATTAGTCTTTGTATGATAGTTTTTGAAACAAGTGACAACACAAAAGTGATACCTGACATTCTGTACATTAGTATTTGATCTCAGAGGATTTCATTTTTTTGCAGTAGCATGAATAACTTCGGGAAAATGCCAGGAGATTAACCTGAGTGGTAAAAGACTAATGATGGGTCTTCCTGGTGTGGTAGAAAACTCATCACTATGATTTTTTGCAACTATCTTTCTCTTTTTTTAAGACGTATACTATAAAATAGGGTAAACACGTGACCAATCCTGCCAAAAGAACTGCGAAACCAACAAAACTGCCAATCAGAGCTAATATTCCCTTTCATTTCTCCCAGGCCGAGTAAATCCGTTATAAAACAAATCGTACTGACAAATTCCTCTTCACCCGAGTTTTCTCGGGATAATGATTAACTGTAATATTAAAATTGTGTATATGCAAACCTGAGATAACTCGGGTAATCAGGGAAAAGGTTAAAACACTGATTAGCTGGCTCACACAGCTATATATTTCTATGTACGGGTATTTCACCCCAGAAGCCATCGGGAGATGATGCTACAACAAACTGCAATTATCTTTTCCAAAATTCTTTGTTTTCTCTTTCGGCCACGATTTTACTTACGACTGCACTCAAACAAATAGGGATTCACTTAAAACCTTTATAATTAAATACACAGAGTGTATGCTACTAAAAGAAATGTTTATTTTCGGACATTAATTATTTTTATAGTGAAGTTGCCGTACGGTGGACGAATAGTAAGGTGGTTCTCTTCGGTATTAGAGTCCGCGGGTTCGATTTCAGCTGCTGGCATGAATGTTTATAGCTGTTCAAAATCGGCTTTAAGAAGTAGGTCTGTGTCACATTAGCCCTCATGTAGAAGAACAGTAGACCGTAGAGCTCCAAACAAAACCAAATCTATAGTAAAGTTATTTTATGTGAAGCACATACTTATTTTAGGTGAAGTTGAAACATAATCTGTTTTTAAACATAATACATGTTTTACTGACAAATAGTCTGAATAAGGCTTACAAAAATTGCTCTCTTACTTAATAAAAAGTGTCTATTTACTTGATTAAATCTGCCCTTTATCATAAATATGAACGTCCTGTTCCTTTTTAAAAAGGATTTAAACACTAGCTGGGAGTAACGTTAATGGTAGCATGCGTGAACAAATTAATCGCTAATAAAGGACCATAAAGTAATGCACTTAATAGAGCTTGTTAAAAATATTTTTGTCTCTCGTCTGACTAATTTATGAACAATTTAGTTACGTCAATCGTTATTGTAACAATTACATGTTTTTCTTTCTGTTTTCTGCTCTGGTAACTATAAAAACATCTCTATAAAGATGTTTGCGATATTTAATGTAAAATTACTAATGCCTTCTGTAACAGTCATTGATACAAAAAAAAATGACCAAGGGAAAAAAAAAGAGCATTCCTTTTACACTATAGTTAAAAACTCAAAAAGTTATTTTCGTCGTATTTCAAGCACAAGAAGGGGGGGGGACCATTGCAATTCTAAAGGAAAAATCATGGGGTCAACCGGAAACCACGTGGTACAATTTAATTCCCGATTTTGTTTTCTTATTCAAATACTGCACGTTATAGACGGTTGTCATGAAATGAAGAAAAAAAACATTATAATATCCCTTTATTATTCCATATAGAGAAAGCGCACGTTTGTAAACAAATGCGAGTGCTGACTACAACTCAACTTTTCGTTGGCAAAACATTGCTTGTTTTCATTGTATTTTATAAGTTTCGATATGGATCACGTATACAACAAAACTAAATTTTATTTAAGGGAAGGGGAAAGGAAACTTCAGAAACTGCCAAATAATTCAAAATAGATTTTTTTTAGCACTAACAAAAGTATAGAATTTTTAAAAAAAATTAAACACTTTACACAGTACTATTAATTATCATAATCAAAGTGTAACTACTTTGATTATGTTAACAGGCACAATAAACTATTACATACATAAAAATCTAATAAAAATATGCAAAACCTTATCATTTTAAGGATAAAAAATAATTACATTTATAGGTACAGTACTTTTCACAAAACCATAGAAAATACATTAGAAATATGAAAAAAACAACAATTTAGTAATAATAAAAAAATTCTTAGAGCATAATAATTTTATATACTCTATTACATTACAATAAGGTTAACGTTTTATTACCATTCTGAAAAAGTTTGCCGCAAATTCTCGAAGAACTTGGAGTCCAGTCTTGCCTTTTCAAACCAAAGCATTCGCAATATAGGTTCTTTAGGAAAGCAAAAAAAATCCAATATATTCGCCTTTGTTGAAACGTTGAGTACAGCCAACAGCCAATGGTATCACAGCAGCTTGTTACCATTTTCAGGTAATTGACAAAATTAAAACCTCAATAACAAGCCAATCCGTATGAAATTCAAATATTTTGCCAACGAGGAATTTCAGCTGCAATTTTTTCTGCACCTGACGTCATGCGCACAGTCTCTATAAGGCAATTTGTCGCAACGTCAAGATTACTATAATGCCCTTCCCATTCATTTGTATGTTTACAACAGCCAACAGACAAACAATAAACTGTCCTTCCGTTTGAAACTAAAGCTAGAATTGTCATAATTTGAGAATTTGCCCTACTGCGTGAAATCGCCTTATACGCTTACCGTTATCTTACAGTATTAAAATTAAATCAGAAAAACTTATTATTCTTCCTTTTCAGAAGTTGCCACACCATCAAAGAAAAATAAAAATAAAGCTAATAACAAACGATAATATTTTTTAAACAAATATTAAAAACCATAGATGTAAGCAAGACCCGACATTCTTAGCTGTATGTATCCTTAGGTTATTGTCAATATGTTGACGCTCGGCATCAACGATGCTGTAACTTATTGTTTATTTATCTTAAAGTACTTAGCATTTTTAAAAATAAACCTTATGTATATGTAAATGGCTGCACATACTCTGACCAAAAGTTATTTTAAGAATAACAGTTCGTGAAAACTATTAATATTCAGCTGTCGAAAAAAAAAAGATTGTGGATGGAAAATTTTTAAATATCTGTAATTTTGATTCTTGTTAAGTTCTTTTTTAAATGTACCCTTGAGAAGGAAAATAAATAAAACAAATACAGATGTTCGCAAAAGGATTTTTTTTTTTCATTTTTCATCAAATTTATTCTGGCCTTGTATAAAGCAAAAGTAGGACAATCTTTTATCGAATGTACTTTGAAATACCATAGTAACAGGTAAGGTACGAGAAAACGAGAAAATTGTCAAAAACCTTATAAACCTCAAAACCCAGAAAATTATTATCAACTCTAATCAGAAAGCATTTAAAACAGTCAACTTTATCACAGTTCTAAAATAAAATCAGAAACTATATATTTCTTTCAAGTATCTTGCAGAGTTCGCGAAATAGAATATTTACGAGAAAAGAAACTGTAGTTTTATCTTATTATTGTGCCTACTACGTTTTTATATCAATATCTTCAATAAGAATATAGATTAAACTGAATTTAATCATTATACCTAGCTGTTTTATAAGTTCTGATGCAAAAGTTTGATTTTGTAATTCAAACGTAGAAAATGATATTAGATTTTGTCATTGGTGCTCGTCTAAAATATTTTTTAAAAAAATTGTAGTTTTTTACGAATTTTTTTAAATTACACTAGAATAAACGCCGAAGAGAAACAGTCTGCATAAAAATAAATAAATAAAATAAAATAAAGAACTTCCATATGAGATTTTTAAGGCTTTCAAACGTAATAGAATATGATAACGTACAGAATATAATAA
>CM063509.1:106090520-106278020 GCA_032207245.1 Pardosa pseudoannulata
TACTTAATCAATACCTCTAGGGATGGCAGGCCAAGTCTACGGGTCTTCTGCTTGGTCCCTACTTCAAAATTACGATTAACCACTTGAGCGTAAGTCTTACTTTCACCCTTCAGGTGCTCGTGAAAAAGAAAGGCTCACCCCTTTGCCTTAAAACAAGTAGCCTAGGGATCAATTGATTTCACCAAGTGGCATAAGCAACAACACAAATACCTTTCGGAGTGTCAGGCCAAAGCCTACAGTTCTTCTGCTAGATCCCTGCTTCTAAAGTTCGAGGACTCACTTAAGCTAAGCCATTCTTTCACCCTAGCGGTGCTCATGAAAACGAAAGGCACACCCCTTTACCTTAATACGAGTAGCCGATGGCTCAAATCAGGCTTGGTTTTCCCCAATTTTCCGGAACATATATTAATTCCCAGAATGTATAGTTGTTATTGTAAATATGCTTTTTTTTATCATACAGTGTAGATGTAATTTCGCGATAAAATATTGATTTATCCCCTATGTAATAATAGCCTAAGTTATCTTTACGTCTGTCCTCGAATTTGTGAAGCGGCTGGACCTGGAATGGATAGAGGCATCTATATTGGATTCTTGATGAGTTAGGGTTAGCAAAATTCAAAACGTGTACAGTTTATCTTCTCCTAAACTATCGATTCGATTCTAAAAACATTTGGTATAAATATGCTTCATATCACAGCGAAAAATACTGTCATCTTTAAAACGTTCGAAATCCACCCCTTCCCCCCCTTTCGAGCTTTTTATACCATTATTTCAAGCCCGGTTAAGAGCAGGCGATTAAATTTATCACATAATAAATAGGTAAAAATAACATTTTATTTCTAGCATTATGACGTCATTCCTTTAACCATCTCGTTTAATCATTTCTTATTTTAAATTGTTTAAATATCGTCTGCATTATTTTCATACGTTTTATCACTGAATTTGGATATTACATAAATAATTTTCTTTTATATTTGGCTTAAATTAATAGATTAGGTACATATAATTTGAAATTTAATCATCGATTATTTTTTTGTTGCAATGAAAATTTTATCATCAGTATTAACAACAAATTCTTTTCATAAAAGTCTAGGAGTCTATTTCACGGACTAATAAATATGTAGAGTTTAAGCTATATATGTTTGAAAATTATAAAGTTTGTTCGATTGTGTGTTTGTTTTTTATACACAACCCCATAGTTTGCAATCGATTCGCTAAATTTTGGACATCATTCATATATACCGCCAAATAATCACTATCAATACTAAAACCTCTGCTGTCCATCCTATCACGTAATATGACAAAATAAATTAAAGTTGGCAACTAACATACGGTCAGTAAAGATAAACAAATTACTGAGATTGTACCAGATAATTCTAAGACAAAAAACAAACCATTTTTTACCTGCCTCATAGAGTACTCTACAATTGTGGAAAATTAAAATTTTGCTGATCCCGTATTATAACGGGTTATATGCTAGTCTTGGAAATAACTAATGAATTTTGTTTTCAAAGTTCATGGACAGCTAAATCGTTCTTTTCTACAGACGACTGCATTAACAGAAATCTAAAAATAGCGATTTTTATTTATTAAATACGAGGCGCATCCAGAAAATAAGTTTTCCGATGTTTTCCCCTTTAAAGTAAACGTAATTAGCCGTGTTCATTGCGCCTGCGTAACAGATCTATAGCGTATTAATCATATGCCAGCTGGACAAGTCCCGATTCGTGCCAGTAGCGGGGTAGCAGTGGTCCGAAATGGAAACTCCCGCCACCTTGAAAGGTTCGGTCGGTGATCTTGAATGCACAAAGCAATGCGCGAATACTAATTCATCATCCTCTCTGTCAGGCCTATGAGGTAAAACTGACACCCCCAACACAAAATTCAACGCTTAGGAGCAGCACTGACATTTCTGCTACGGTATCAGGATGACGGCGACGAGTTCCTCGACAGGATCGTCATGGGCAGTGAGACTTGGATTTCACACTTTACCCTGGAAACCAAGCAGCAGTCAATGCATTGGCATCATAGTGGATCTTCAGCCAGGACCCAATTCAAACAGACGCTGTCGGTACGGAAAAGGATGTGAACGGTGTTCTGGAACAAGAAGGCTGGTTCCATTCACAGGCGGCAGAGTTGTACGACAGAGGTATACAAGAGCTGATCCCAAAATACGACAAGTGTCTCAATTTTGGTGGTAGTTATGTTAAAAAATAGCTGAAACATTGCTGTATTTGTTGCCAATAAATATGTCCGTAAAAGAGTGAGTTCTTTTTTCTTTTAAATAGGGAAACTTACTTTCTGGATGCGCCTCGTAAAAAGAAATTGACAAATCGAAGCAATTTTGATGCGCGAGTAAGGTCAACTAAAAGAAATGAAAATTTTCCATAGTGTGAATTTGTTTAGATTATCTGTGATTTTATACATTGCTGTTTATATTACTGATCTTGTGGGCTATATAGAATACTAGAAAGTGTGCCCGTGCTTCGCCTACGGTGAACTTCATATTTCACAAAGATTTTTTTTTTTTTTTTTTTTTTTTGTGCATAAATCTCTAAATTCGTCACAGTGCAGTTCGAGTCATTGGCATATTTATATATTTCTATTATAACAAGTACCGGGTGACCGAGCTCCGCTCGGAGAAAACAGGTATCGGAGCTAACTCGAAGATTTAAATTTTCAATTGTGATTTATCAAAACAATACATGCCATAAGAAAATTTGTGAAACCATTAGTGAAAAGATAACCGGTTAAAGTGCACCATTGTAAACTATTCTAAAAGTTGTTTGGAAAGGGAACTATTCTATACAAAGGTAAAGTTTGGAAAGTCATAGAAAATAAAATGTAATTGATAACAAAAAATTATACAATTAAAGAAATGGTACAAAGTGAGCAGTGTAAAGATTGAAGTGTGTTGAATGGAGAAGCATTCTGACAATGACGGTATCTTCTAGTTGTCCATTTGCGGGTATAATTGAGTTGATCGCTTGTTGTTCCAAAATTCCGGCTCCTTGAAGCATTTCATGTAGAGGTGCGTTCTGCATGTTGAAAATGTAGCTTGAAATCTGATGAATGTTGAAATGTCGAACTTTGTTGACGGTGATTTGAAATCGAAATCAGTTCCTTAACACGTTCGCTGCCACCGACGCACTGGCGCGTCAGAGCGGCATCTCCTGGTATGCCGACGACGCACTAACGCGGCGACGGACTTTGATAAGTTATATGCTCTGTGTTTAGTGTGGCTTTGGAAATTGAATGGCGAGGTTGTTCCGGCACGTTAGTGAAGCATTATTTTTTAATTTTTTGTGGTTGGTTTTCAAAATTTTTGTTTGCATTATTTTTTTTTACTATATCATTTATGTGTTATATATACTTTGCTACATTAATTTAATATTTAGAGTTGATAGAAAATAAAAATGGAAACCGATATCAAGGAATAAAGACAAATCAATAAAGACTTTTATTATTATTATTATTAATTCGTCAGAACTACAGCCAATCGATTCCTCGTGGTCGAAAACCCCCGGGTACCAATTTTCACTTGGTTTGGACGCATGAGAAAAAAGTTTGCTCGCACCGGGGTTTGAACCCGGCCCTATCTGTAGCGCCGAACTACGTGACCTTAGCGCGTCAAAACCGATGCCAATCGATTCCTCGTAACCAAAAACCCCAGATCCCCAAGTTTACTACAGTTTATTAATTCTGGAGCGATTTTCGACTTGACAACCATTCCTCGTATTATAGTATAGGATATTTACTTTTTATACTTCAGTTTGCATTAAACCTCAGTTGTATATCAATATGATGGGAAAGCGTGTGCATAATAAGAGTACGAAAATTTGACAATAGTTTCGAAGAAATTCTCCTGTATTAATATCGAATATGTTTATTTGTCGGTATCAAGGATTTCTGCCCAAACTTAGTTACTCTATGACTTATCGGATAGAATTATATAAAACAACATACAAATGAAAACTGTTCTTAATATCAATAAATAAAAATAACAAAATATATGTTTACATGCGATTAAATCTGCATTGAGTTTGTGTCGTATATTAAATTTGATTAAACTTTTTTATGGTAAAATATAAGTTTAAATCTAAATTACATTACTGTATTATTACTGTACGTTGATTATCAACGTTAATAAATCTTGCCATATCACGTGGTACAATAGGAAGTAGAGGTTTTGAAAACAACAGTGCTAATTTTGGTGGTATAAATAAATGTCCAAAATCAAGGAAATTTATGAAAAGTACAAGGTTTTGTATGAAACAGAAACACACATTCATATGGACAACCGAATGAATATAAAGATAATTGTATAAAATGATAGGTTTTTATTTGCCTGACAGTCACTGAAATTTGTACTTTTTGTTAGAAAATTGTTGATAAACATTTCATTGTAACGTAAAAATTAACCAAGAATTAAATTTATAATAAGTTCTCATATAAAAATGCTTTAATTTGCGTCCCATAGAAATGAAAGTTATATCTAAATTTCCAGGTCAAATTGGATTGATACTACGCAGACGATGTTTAAATAATATAAAATAAGAAATGAATAAATGAGATGTTTAAAGTAATGACGTCATAATGATAGAAAAATATCATTTTCACCTATTTATTATGTGATAAATTGAAAATTTTAATCTCCTGATTTTAACCGAGGAAAACTGCGTTTAAAACAATTACTTGGGATGACGTCACATTGCTAGAAATATTTCTTCTTTCACTTAGTTATGATGCGATAAATTAAAAAATTAATCGTTTGCGTTTAACGGGGGAAAATAATGCTTGGAATAATGACATGAAATGCTCGAAAAAGAGGGAAGGAATGGATTTCGAACGTTACAAATTTACAAAAACCTTCCCAGGGATATACCTAAACATTTCCTAAATTTTCACGGTGATTGTATGCATGGTTTTTGAGTCTATAGAGTACAGACAGACAGACAGACACAAATTCATTTTTATATATATAGATTTTGGAGTGATTTCAAATACGACTGAAAAAGTATATATTGAAGATATATCGTTAAAGTGAAACGGATATTTCTGATTAATTAACCTAAAAACTTCAGAAAATCGCCCCATGAAATATGAACTATAATCGGTAAGCCAAGATCGACTGTACAACCATCATGCGAAAGTTTATTGGTTAATGGTTAATACCAACAAAAATATAATTGTTTTATTTCTTTAGATTATATTTCTATATTTCATAGTAAAAATTAAATAAAAATGAAAATGTATTCGTTTTATGTAACAATAATCAATAATCATGCATACATGCAAATTTAACGAAATAAATAAAAGAATTATGCAGAATCCCAAGTGATCTCTAAAAGTTGTAGCTTTGTGAGAATATTTTCTAGGTATAAATATCTAAATCTAGATATTGTGCTGTCGTAAGGAATTCATAGAAGGGATATATAAGGATATATCTATAAAATTATATTTGTTCTAATCTTATACGGGATAGTTAAATTTATTTCCTTATTATCAAGTATTTATGCAAGATAAATGAGATTAGATATTTTTAAAAGCTGCAGTTTTGCAACATAGTACTGGAAATAGATATTACAACTGACTACAAAACAGAGATATGATAAATGTTTTTGAACTTTTCTGTTATGATTTTTACACTTAGATAAGAATTGAAACGGATGCACCAAGTAAATTTACACCGAGAAAAGTTCTAATGAGTGTAACGCGCACCAAATTAGAATATTAGTTTTAAAATAAGTACTAAAATCTGTTCCACTGTATTCTACACTCTAGCTAATGAATTTTTACATTTTGAGATTTCTGAACGGGGAATTTTTTATGGGATGAGGTTGTTAGCCTTATGCCCAACCCACAACCTGGAGGGTCAGTCCCCTGAAATATTCCCCAGGGACAAGGTACTCGGCTATACCCCCTCCCCCCCCCCGAGGACTGGGTACTCAGTCACCTCTTACGACATGCTTGAGCTACATTGGGACTATTCGTTCACACCTGGTCACCACACGGGTGTGAAATCTGAGGAAAATAAGCTATTAATATTTGAACGAAAAATACTAAGAAAAATATTTGGAGCTGTTAAAGAAAATAATGTATGGAGAATCCGTTATATTCATGAACTATACTCTAAATTCGGACAGCCAAATATTCTGACAACTATAAAGATCTATCAATTAAGGTGATTGGGACACAATTATAGATGCAATGATTTAAACCCAACAAAAAAGTTTTATTTCAAAAAGTTGATGGAAAAAGGAAAAGAGGTAGACCAAACACCAGGTGGATTGATTTGGTTGAGAAAACCCTGCATGAAATTGAAGTCAACTAGTAAAAAACTGTGGTGGTGGATGGTTCCAGATGGAAGAAACTTTTAGAGACAGCTTTGACCTGTAGAGGGCTGTAGTGCTATAGAAGAAGAAGCTAATGAATTTAAGGCCTAAGATTAAAATTTTATTGAACGTTCCCTTGCACAGATAACAGCTCATCGATTCAAGATTCTGGAGTCCGTTTACATTCAGAGAATACCATACATTGGCTACACAAATCTTAAGATCGTGTAAATTGGAGGGAATTGCAGAAATGTTCTCGGATTCGTCTTTACAACATGTTCCAAACGATTTTTGTTGGATTAAGATACAGGTTTTGTGGCGGCCAAGGATGCGGTTGGAAGTCTGATTGATGTTTAGTGGACTAATCTCGAATGATTCTGTCAAGCTGTAGAGTCTGCAGTGAAAAAACGTAACATTGCGGATGCATTTGATCGGACAGTATGTCCAGCTATTGCATGACTATACGATTCATCTCAACCAATACCAGGAGATCACTTTCAAGCCAACAGAACATGCCCCACACCATACTACCCCCATCACAGCCTTGCATGAAGCGAACAAGGCCAGATGATTCATGACTTCATGGGGTTCTCGTCAAAATGAACTTCCATCAGCACAAAACAAGAGATAGCATAATTCATCTGACAACTTAGTCATTTTGTGTTGGTAACAGGGCATCTGCGTTAAAACAGACTATATTAAAAAAATTCGCAAATTATTTAAAATTAAATATATTTTCTCTTTTACATAAAGCGTTTAGTCATGAATGAAACTACAGAATTTTTTACTTTATAGGTAGATAAAACTTGATTTAAGGAATCTTTAAATGCAAACCGCCCAGAAGTAGTATCTTTTTCCCCATAGGTTAGCATAAAACAGCAACACCTACAGTCACTCGCCTTAGGAATTATGGGAGATGGTAAAGAAAAATGAATAAAATATAACACGAAATCATAACTCGATTTGATATTTCCAAAGAACCAACATAAAAAACAATACCAAGATGGAAGGAGCAAAAAAATATTTTTTAAGGTAATATAATTTTTATAAAAATAAATGGGTTTAACAACAAGTTACAAGCTCCAAAACATTTGAGAAATGTATCTCAACAAAATGACTCAATGTCATTGAAAATGACCTCAAAATTTTAGGAATTAAAGACTGGCAGAGAGTTGCACTGGACCATGTGATTTGGAGGACGCGTGCTGTTGAGGCAGCTAAAACCTGCAATAGGTTGAAGAAGAAGAAAGTTGAAATATTGCGAATTTTTAGCCTTTGATTACGTTCTAAACCTTCTCATTATAAAACGGTAGGCTGATATATGTAGGTTAACATAATAATACGATACGTTGCATTTTCTTTTGAAATTTTCGTCTAAAAAGAGAGTCAACACCAGGGCTTGATTAAAGCACGGGCAGACTGGGTCTCCTAAAATTTGATACTTCTATTTGGTACTTTCACTTCTAATTTATGAAGAATTAATTTGTGTCTAAATAAGAATAATAATTGTTTTTCTTTAATGATAAGCAGGAATAAAATATTATTTTTTTATTTATTTTGTACAGAGCTTAACATGTAAATTTGGAGCCGCTGTTTCTCAGTCGGTAAAGGCATCGCTTTTGTAACAGGAGAGTTGCGGCCGTGACTTCTCGAAAGTCACGCCGACCTAAGATCTGCCGTTGTCGTTAAAGGTGACTGGTGCATGTAAAACATGTTCGTGTCCTCCAAGTTCTCAATCAATACCTCTGGGAGAGGCAGGCCAAGCCTATGGGTCTTCTGCTTGATTCCTGCTTCAACATTACGAAGACCACTTGATCAAAAGTCCTACTTTCACCCTTCAAGTGCTCGCTAAAACGAAAGGCGACCTCTTTGCCTTAATACGAGTGGCGTAAGGCTCAATCGTGCTTGGTTTGGACAAATTTACATCAGAAACAACAACACATGTAAATTTGCACGAGGGTGAATATTTCCATCATATTGTTTTTTAATTATTTTTTATTATATACTAGCAAGTGTGCCCGTGCTTCGCTACGATGAACTTAATATAATAATTTTAAACAAAGATATTTTTTCGTGAATAACTCTCTAAAATCGTCACAGTTCAGTTCGAGTCATTGGCATATTTATATATTTCTATCATAATCGTATTATAACATTATTCAGTTTTTTTAATCGAATTTGTGTCATATTAAATTTGCTCAAACTTTTTTTATGGTGACATATAAGTTTAACCCTAAATTACATTACTGCATTACTACTTTACGTTGATTAGCAAAGTTAACAGATCTTGCCATATTAAGAGGTAGAATACGAAGCAGAGGTTTTGACAACACCAGTGCTAATTTTGGTAGTATAAATAAATGTTATCCAAAATGAAGGAAATTTATGACAAACCACATGGTTTTGTATGAAACAGAAACACACATTCATATTGACAACATTATGAATATAAAGATAACTATATAAAATGATAGGTTTTATTTGTCCATGGGAGTGACTGATATTTGTACCTTTTGTTGTTAGAATAATGTTGCTAAACATTTCATTGTAACGTAAAAATTAACCAAGAATTCAATTTAAAATTAGTTCTCATATAAAAATGCTATAATTTGGGTCACATAGAAATGAATGTTAATCACAAAATGTCTAAATTTCCAGGTCAAATCAAATTGATACATCGCAGACGATGCTTAAATAATATAAAATAAGAAATGAATAAAGGAAATATTTAAAGGAATGACGTCATAATGATAAAAAATATCATTTTCACCTATTTATTATGTGATAAATTAAAAATTTTAATCTCCTGCTTTTAACCGAGGAAAATTGCGTTTAAAACAATTACTTGGGATGACGTCACATTGCTAGAAATATTGCTTCTTTCACTTAGTTATGATGCGATAAATTAAAAATTTAATCGTTTGCTTTTAACCGGGGGAAAATAATGCTTGGAATAATGACATGAAATGCTCGAAAAAGGGGGAAGGAATGGATTTTGAACGTTAAAAATTTACAAAAACCTTCCCAGGGATATACCTAAACATTTCCCAAATTTTCACAGTGATTGGATGCATGGTTTTTGAGTCTATTGAGTACATACAGACAGACACAAATTCATTTTTATATTTATAGATTTATACTAGGACTTATTTCAGCAATTTTCCTTTAATCTAGAGAATGAATTATATCACCCAGATTTATATAAAAAAAATTGCAAACAAAGCTTAATGAAATGGCTAACAAATCTCTGCAGCTATCTAGTGACGAATGCTGTAAAAGCAGATGCCCTCTACCTACAGTGGTAAGGATTTCATTAAAATAAAAAAAAATCTTTCTTCCATATCACCTTTTTGAACCCTTGCCTGTGACGCCTGAACTCAGTTCGGGCAACTCAAATGCGCCAAATTTGAGAATACTCGACAACGGTCAAGGAAAGAATCGGTGTTTCAATTCCGAACTCCAGTGCATAATATGTAGTTTACCATATTCCTAATAAATTGCGATACTTTCCCAAGAAAAGTTCGGCAGTTTCACGCCATTTGTCGGATGCTGAAAGGAATTGTGAAATTCAATTGAATCCAAGGGACATGGAATCCATGACAGTTGATATACACAATAATATTGCTGTATTAGTCTATTATATAAATCCAGAAAATTATATCATTTGATTTATTTTACTGTAATTCGAGCAAAAATTTAACATTTCCCATATATGTGAAAATATTGAATATAGCAATTTCGTTTAAAATTTTTTAAAATAATTTATTTTAAACATTTGGATAATAATAATGCATAAAATTAAAGAGGTTTTTTTCATTTTACTATAATCCATTAACATTTCCCATGTATGTCAAAATACTGAATAGCAATTTCATTTAAAATTTCTTATTTTTTTAAATAATTTATTTTAAACATTTTGATAATAATAACGAATAAAATTAAAGAGAATTCTTTTCGATATTTGGCACATTTTCCTCAAATATATTCCAAAAACAATGGGTTAAGTATTATCTACATTTTTATATTGCTTTATATTGTGAAATTTTTATGTCTATTCTTAATTAGCGATAAATAATACGCCTTTAGTTTCTTTTTGAGTAATATTCATTCAGGGGTTCTGTTGCTATGTATCTAATAACAAACGGATTTCTTAGGGTATAAAGTTTGAGAATCACTGTCGTCCTAATATTATGCACTCAACCAACGCATGCACACCCACTCACAAACGTATACGAGTGTACATAAAACTGATTTCGAACTTGCGACATTTTTACCAAAATAGCTGTGTTTCAAAGAATATCATTCGTGTCTGGGAATGCTTTTATTCCACACCTGATCATCTGATATCAGGAAAACTGTGCTTGGGATACTCATTATCGATAAGATAAGTATCCAACGTGGAATTTTCTAGAAGTTAAAAATCATCGTAATCAGTTTCAACAGTACTTGTAAAGATTAGCGGTTCTTTAAATTCTCATAGTCAGTATCAGATAGTCTGTGTACTGTCTAGTATATCAGATTTTATGGGAATAGCATAAAATTTTTACGAGGGAAAATATAGCAGAAATACAGGGATATATGTATTTAAGTTTTTTAATATGAAATAAAAAATATGTCACGTAAATCAAACAATTTTCCAATCCAGTGTATATATTTAAGGTGATGTAATACAATCATTGATGATGTTCTGTGTTTAGAATTTAAACATATACGGAATTTATCTCTCTCTCTCTCTCTCTCTCTCTCTCTCTCTATATATATATATATATATATATATATATATATATATATTATATATATATATATATATATATATATATATATATATATATAAAATCCTTTGTATGTATGCATATATGTATGTATATGTATGTTTGTTATGCATTCCGAATTGGTTTGACAGATCTTTTCGAAAGTTGGTATGTGATTCAAATAAATACTAGGATCACTCTAAAATTTTGTAATACAACTAGGTTTTTAAAGTTATACTTACAAAATTTTAGGTGAGTTCAAAGTAGTCGCCTTCAGCACCAATGCACTTTTGTAGACGAATTTTCGACATATTAAATGCCTCAAGCCATTGATTTCTTGGAATAGATGAAAAATGCATTTATAGCCACACCAATCTCTTCTTCTGAATGAAAACGACGTCCACGTAAGTTCTTTTTTAGATTAAAGAATAACCAAAAGTCACACATAGCTAGATCAGGTGAATACGGATGTTCTATCCCTTTAATTTGTTTTTGTTTAAGAAACTCAACTGTTAATATGGCTGTATGTGAAGATACATTGTCATGGTGAAGCATTAGTCCCTTAACATTCACTTCTCGTAGAATTTGTGGAAGACATTTAGTGGTATACCAGCTTGCTGTTATTGTCTTCTGACCTTCCAACTTGATTTCTTTGACCAATCCCGTGCTTCTGAAGAAAACGGCATGCATCACTTTTTTCAGTGCGCGTTGTCTTTTCACCATTGTCGGCGTGTGATTATATACAAAGATCATACTTTGCTTTCTTGACGTGTTGGAACGTCAGAAAAACGGTATGTACGTTTCATTACCCTTTACAATTTTGTAAATGATGCGGTGGCCACCATCATTTAGCAATTTAAGAGTTTCTTTACTGATTCTGACACGCTCCCCTTTTTGGAACTCGGTTAGATTATGGGGAACCCAATGGCAAACTACTTTTTTCATATGCAATTCTTCATTAATAATTTTGTGTATGGCTGCGGATCCAATGTTAAGTTCCTTCTGTATAATTTGATAGGTACATCGATTATCATCCATTAACATTTTTCGTATGGCTGACACATTATCCGGGATTACTGCCGACGGCAGCCTTCCTGTGTGTTCTTCATCCTGAAGAAAATGGCGACCTCTTCTAAATTCTTTAAATCATCTGAATACAGAAGCACGAGCTGGATATCATCACCAAATGCCAATTGAACCGTTGAAAGCATTCTTCTTGATTTAATCCTGCTTTAAAATCGTAGAAAATCCTAGAGCGAAAATGTTCTCGCGTCAACTTCATTTTCTCTTTTGTTTAAAATGTATTCTACGCTAAACAAGTTAAAGTAAGCCAGTAAAAAATTATCTGCTGTGTTAAAATACTTGTATTTTTAAATTAAACCGCCATTTTTATTTTGTAAATTCAAGTCTGCGCTTATCTCAAATATTTCAGAATAATCCTTTTACTGAGAAGGTTTTAGGTACGTCATATTATTTGGAGATCGAAGGGTTGTGGAGGTAAAGCGTTTCTTTTTCTTTATTTCTTTTTAAATTTAAATTGTATTTGGCGACTCCCTTTTGGCTCCATTCGTTGATACAGTTTTCCTTAATTTAGTTTTAAAATAACTAAAATCTTTTAAGGGAACATGTGGTGATTACGCAGTTTTGGCGATGACTGACGTCATATGTCGTATCTCAATGTTTTGTATATTTTTAATCTTTATAAAGTATTTTATAATGTAATGTATCCTGACATTTTGTAATATGAATTGATCTTTATTCATATTTGTAAAATTTTATTATTTAGTTTTATTTGTGGCAGCACACCATTGTAAATATGCAAAATGCTGTATGCTGCCTGACTACATAAGAGTCAGCGTGCCAGTAGCACGGGGGCTCGGTTGCATCGAGGGAAATATATATATATATATACATATATATATATATATATATATATATATATATATATATATATATATATATATATATATATATATATATATATATATATATATATATATATATATATATATATATATATATATATATATACATATATATATATATATATATTATGTACTACAATAATTAAAAGCTTATAAGCGACTCAGTTTATGAGATAGTAAATAAAATGTGTTTTAAAATAATATAAATTTTATATACATTATAATGTGAACTGGCATTATAAAATAACAAAAATAAAGATTTATGCTATGAAGCTGGATATTAATCACTATTACATCAAAAGAAAGATTATAATAACAATAGAATGAAAACCTATACTAAATTTGCAATAAACAGATATTAACCGAAGAAAGTTAACATTTTATAAATTTGAACCTTTGTAACATCGATGTTTGTACATCCCATTTTGATCGCCCACCACACTCTATATAACGGATATTAACGCTTCCGAGCATAATTCAAAAAACAATTTGAGAAAACTTCTCAAACTTAGTGGAAGAAAACGGCTTGACTAAAGAACAGGGTACCCCCACCAACTTGGCGATAATGGTTTAAGTATGGTCGTCTAACATTTTTTCCTGATCTCGCCGTGTCCAAACAATCTGTATCTATATTATAATTTATATGATTATTGCATGTGTAACTCTTTTCTTATATATTAAAAGCACGCAATGCTTAAAAAAATTAGATATAACAAACCATTAATGGTTTACTACGGCTGATTTTTAATAATCTGGAACTGTTGCCTTTGTAAACTGTTAAGAGATTAATTGTCCATAAATATAAATGTCTGGTTTGCAAGTCGTTTAATTGAGTAAGAATATATAATTCTATTACGATGGCGCACTGTGCATTAATTAAAGTCGCCACAAAAAGCAAGAAATACGTTTGGATGGATTACCTTGATGTTTTAGTAAACATCGCCAATAATTTCGCCAAATTTGCTAAGGAGAACCCTATTCTTAAGTAGTACCGCAGAAAACATCCTGAATTCAGAATTCTTCCCGATCGAGTCACACGTTTGAAAAAAGGAGAAAATAAATTTACAATATTCACACACGGAACAAAATTTTGCAGGATATAAATATCTATAATGTAATACTACAGCTATCTTTACGATTCTTTTATTTATCTTCCATTGCACTCAGAGACGCTTCCAGTGTATTTTCGTCTTTTTTCAGTAAACGGCTATAACGACATTGAAGATAGCTAAAGAAGTGAGCTCAGCAAACTACTATTTCAACATATTGGCTCCTAGCAACAAGATCCCTAAGCAACGGACAAGGGAGAACTTTAGCCCCCAAGGAAAACAAAAATATGGTGAATTTTTCCTCTGTATTTATCTCAAGTATGGAGAAAAATTTACGGATTCTAGATAGCTATTTATGAAAAGCATATATAGATTTTGGAAATTTAATGTCTTTTTATAACTTTTTCATAGCAGTAACCAAAATAAAAGGAGAAAAACGAATTTTTTTCAGCTATTAGAAGTGCTATTTTCTTACTATCAATTTTCTATATCCATATTTTTCTATATCTATCAATATCCATTTTCTCGATTATATCTATACAAATAGTTTTTACAAAAGTAAAAAGTTAATTTTTATTCAGGTAGGGTCAATCCAAAGTCAATCCACAGTACAGTGAATTTCAATCTCATAAAAGAATTTCATTTACACACACGCATACAAAGTAAATACAGTGGATTCCGCTTAATGTGATCGCTGTTAATGTTATCAATCGCTTATTGTTATCGAAATCACTTGGTCCCGATTTCTTTTATTCATTTGTATTATCGCTTTATGTGCTCGTTACATCAGTTAACGTTATCAGTTTTCGAACCTCATTTTAACTAGCAAAGGAATAGTCACAATATATTTAGAAGGAACCCATTCTTTTCTTTCCTTTCACTGTTGTTTAAATTTCCGAGAATTCTCCCTATTGATGATGGTTCCCCGATGATGTTTCACGGGTTGCATCCAAACAATGGGCCACTAAATGAGCCGAGCGCGTGGATGCGTACATAGTCTATTGCGCATCTAGCTGTCTAATGTAACCTCTAAATTATAGCCAATTGTTCAGCTTTTCCTGATGGTGACCTTGAACGATGGTTCACGGGATGCACCCACACGCTGGGCCATTAAATGAGCCAAACACGTGGATTCGTATATAGGGTCTACTGCGCACTGTATCTGGCTGCCTTTGATCTTTGGAGAAAAACCGCCTCCGAAGCCATTGTCCACCAAAGCTATTTTATCTTCTGCCACCACCGACCACGATAACCCATACCCCCTCCAAACGGTGGTAATGGCTTGCAGTGGTCCATAGTGTTGAGGGGGCTTAAGCGCGTGGATTCATGTATAGAGTCTACTGCGTACTTTAGATGCGCATCTGGCTGTCTTTGATCTTTGGAAAAAACAGATTCCGAAGCCATCCTTCGCCAAGGTCATTTTATCGTCTGCCATCATCGACCTCGATAAGCCCTATCCCCTCCAAATGGTGGTAATGGCTTGCAGTGAACCATAGTGTGGAGGGGACTTAAAAAGAGTTGCTCAAACTTCGACTGAACTGTGTAAAAGAACTTGACCAGTTAGGAACTAAATAATTCCATTAAAGATTTTATATATTTTTCTAACTATATATACTTCTGTATTGCAATATTTTTTATCAATTATTATGATAATTTAATGCCTAAAAATGAATTAATGTGCGTATAAATACAGCGTACTTTTTGACTAACAGCACTGATTCATATTAATAGAGGTAAATTTTGTCTAGCCCGAGGTTTTAGGTTGGCGGAAATTCAAGCGGTTTTAGTGTTAAAAAATATTGAAGGAAAGAGTATTATTACATACATTTCTATTGTTCTTTTACAAAATTAAGTACCTTGCTTGACAACAAAATTAGAAAAAAAATAGCATAATCGGTAATTTATAAATTACCATTATATAGTAGTAAATTATTTCTTACTTTTAAGGCCAGCTTATTCAAAACTTCATCTGCCGTTATACACTCAAGAGCCAAAACATTATGACCACCTATCAATAATGAGTTGGCCCACCTTTGGCGCGCAACACCGCTTCAACCCACCTTGGCATGGATGCCACAAGTCCTTGGTAGATGACCGTAGACAGATAGTACCAGATGTTTAAGCAACGGTTAAGCAAATCCGAGATATTGCAAATGGGTGGTCTTTGAACTCTGAGCTGCCGTCCCATGACATCCCCAATGTGTTCTATCGGATTGAGATCCGGTGAGTTAGGCGGCCAGGGCATTAACTGGAATTCAGTATCATGTTCCTGGAACCACTCCAACACAATTTTAGCCTTGTGACACGTTGTCCTGTTGGAACATTCCATTTCCAGCTGAAAAAACAGAGGCCATGTAAGGGTGTAACTGGTCCGCAATGATGTTCAGATACACTGTAGCATTTGTGGTCTGCTCTACCACAACCACGGGTCCCAGTGATGCCCAAGAGAATGTTCCCCAAAGCATAATACCGCCCCCACCGGCCTGTGTATGACCTACTGTACATCGAAGGAGCAACTGTTCACCTGGAAGATGGCGTATCCTGACATGGCCATTGGCGTAATGAATGACAAATCCTAATTCATCTGACCAGGCAACTCTCTCCCACTGATTTATGGACCAGTCGCGATGTCCCCGGGTCCAGCGTAGGCGCAGCTGGCGATGACACTTGGTCAGCAAAGGCACACGAGTGGGACGTTTGCTGCGTAGCCTCATATCCAACAGTATCCGCTGAACAGAGTGCTCCGATATTATTCTACTTGGCTCTGCATTGTATTGGGTTGTCAGCTGAGCCACTGTCTGGCTCCGTTTTTGCTTCACCATGTGAGACACCATGCAGACTCTAACACCATGTCGTCTACTGCTGGTTTCACCGTCATTCATCCACTTTGCATAAATACAAACAACTGTAGATCGCGAACAACCCACGAGTCGTGCAGTTTCAGAAATACTTGTTCCGACCCTTCGAGGCATTACAATCTGCCTTCTATCAAAATCGCTGAGCTTCGCAACCTTTCCCATCACACACAGAAGTAAGTGAAAGAATGATTCTTTAGACTCTCTAGCAGCAGTTAAATACCACTTCAACCTGATTCCAGGCGACTTCATTGCAAAATGTAGGGGTGTGCATAATGTTTTGGCTTTTGAGTGTAGTCCTGCTTACATGAACTGAAAATAATGCTAAATTTGTCAAATCCTTGTGACCAGATCTATCGCGAAGAAATACTTTTACTCTTTTAATGGATGAAAACGATCTGACAGCACTTGCAGTGGAAACTAGTAATGTACACAAATCTTAACAAATTTAAAACATCTTGAAATACGTACTTTGGAAATATTTAGGGAAGGTTTCAGACCCGTCGGACTCCCTCCCCCACATAAATAAGTCCTTGATAAATATCTAAACGAACAAATTTTTAATCATGTCCGTTGCAAATTTAAAATATAATAATGGAAAACACACTAAAGATAATTGCAAAATTACTATATAAATTTTAAATGAGCTACGACTTCCCTTAAACTACCTGCTTCTTATCATTATCATATTTCGCCAGACTGCCTAGGGTGGAACAGTGCCTTTTTCTGAATTCTGTTCTGTCGTATTCTATTTTAGACACTTGTGCGCCAGTTTCTTTTTTTTTCCTGGATAGTCAGGAAGTCTGTCTCCACTGACTTCATCCATCTCACTCTGGGTTTAACCCTTTTCCTGCATGTTAGGGGTTTATGTAAATGAATTTTCATATATATATATGGAATCATCATCCATTCTAAATATATGATCATCCCCTGTAATCCTAGTTCATCCGATTTATTTTTATGAATTTTATAATATCTGTCTCTCTATAGATTTTATGTAGCTCAAAATTATATCTTCTTCTCCAAATATTGTTGATATCTATCTATCCCACCAAGAATGACTCGCAGAATTTTCCTTTCAAAAATAGCTATTTTATATTCTCCAGCTTTCGTCAGGGTGCAGGTTTCTGAGCCATAAGTAAGTATTGATCTAATTAAGGTTTTATATTGTAAGAATTTTCTTTTTCTTGATAGTAATGAGGATTTCAAAAAATGTTTTAGTCCGTAAAAGGCTTTATTTGTATTCATTAGACGACCTTGAATCTCCTTGACTATAATATTGTCAGCAGTAACTATAGTACCAAGATAAGTAAAACTGTGGACAACCTGGAATTTGTGAGAACCTATTTCCAGATGGCATTCATGTGAGGTTCCGTCACTTAGTACAGGTATACACTGTAACGTCGCAACATACATACACCTCTGTATTTGTAGGGGCTTAGTAAAAACAATCGCTTAAAGTCCTAGACTTTATTATCTCGACTATCTACAATATATACATGATATAAAACAACATCGTTTGGGAGAGAGAAATAACCTTCTCCACCCTCAAGCCCCCAACAACCAACTACCTTCTTTTTGAAGGTCCCCTCGCAAAAAGAGGGAAGGAGAAAAAGGGCTGAGAGCAAGGGAGTGGTCAGCGGACTGGACTCCTCAATGATAGCCGGCATTCCACATAGATGTATGCAGGGACAGAAAAATCCGAAACCCCTCTGGGTCTGCAACTCCTGCTCTTTTCAGGGGAATAAATTCCCACGGGTCCTGAAAATGACCGACCCTCTCTGGTTCTCTTGTGACCAGCCGCCACAACACACACACACACACACACACACACACACACACACACACATATATATATATATATATATATATATATATATATATATATATATATATATATATATATCTGTAAACCCTTTAAAATTGGGTAGCTCTTTGCGATCTTGTGACAAAATTTTAATATTCTACGGATAATCGTTTTTGAGTTGTGACGACTTAAAACGTTAATATACGTTATATAGAATGAATATTGCAATCACCACTAAATATTATATTAGTGATAAATATAAACTTTAAGCACTGTACGACTCGTTGATTTCGAGTTATACCTCACAACGTTAATATACATTATATTGGAACATTTTCGTTATATAGAATACAGATAGCTATCAAAGGAGGAGGAGCAAAACCAGATCTTATAATAGGCCTAAATACAAGATTTCTACATTCTACGTTTTCGAGTTATTCCGCACAGTGTTAATAACGTTATATTTAAAATTTTCGTTATATAAAATATACATTGCAATCAAAAGGGGAGGTAAAAATTTTGACCATCTATAGCTAATCGTTTTCGAGTTCGGCGAGATATGTACGTACGTACAGACGTCAAGAGTAAATAATCATAACCAGTTCAGGACTGGTCAAAATAGGTATTTAAAGTAGAAATGCAAAGGATGTCAATTTGGCCGGATAACAGATACCGGATATCTGGCCAGAGTTTCAGCCAGATGCAGTATGTTTCGCACTTTTTCTTTTTGAATTTATTTTAAATAAATCAGCTTTGTGTACTTTATTTTTGCAACCAAATTGTAGTATTTTTCTCACCTTTTATATTTTTTAATTTGTCAACTATTTGTACTATAATTTATTTTAAATTTTTTATTTAAATTTCAGTACTCAGTATCTCAATTTGGCATTATTTAATTACAAAAATCAAATCTGAACAAAAGTATTTTTAATAGTCCTTTACCTTTCTTTTTTAATAGTTCTTATGTCTTTAAATGAAAAATTTCAAAAATATATTCCCACTTTTTAAGTAAATTAGTCTGTTATTCTAGCCTACAAAAAAGTAAGTTTTGTCTTTTGTGTTCTCAGATACAAAAACAAAATTTTGCAGTTGAAACTAAAAAAAAGAATGATTTATGAATTAATGAAATGTATAAATGTATGATTCATAAAATATATAAACTTAATTTTTTTCCATAAAGCTTTTTTTTTCCCCATAATGCTCCAAAATACTTATACGCATTGTTTCATATAGTATATTGTTTAACAGTTTGGATTCTTTTTTGTTATATTTATCTTATCTCTCGGTGTATAATTTTTGGCCGTATATAATGATGCTCCAAAATACTTAATGCAATTATACATAATGCTCCACAACATCTATACGCCTTGTTTCATATAATATATTGTTTAATATTTTGCAACATTTTTGTTATATTTATCTTATTTCTCGGAGTATAACTTTTGGGCTGATGTACTGCCAGATAATTGTAATATCCGGCTGCTGCCAATTATCCGGTATAGTGGCCGGATATGCCGAATGCAGTATATTGGCCGGATAACCGTTGCATCCCTAATTTAAAGTTTGAAAATTAAAGTTTATTTCCTTTGAAATCTGAGCTCTGAAATTTATCGTGATTCCTTCATTTAGTACAAGCAAGCAAAAAAAAATTAAATAAAAATATTTAAAGTACACAATTTGTTTAAGATCTAAATTTATTATAAATACATAATTCTTTGGTCTGTATTTGTTCTTACATAACTGAAATATTTACAGTCAGACTTACCAAGTATGTAATTAACAAAGAAACCAACTTCTAATAAAAGCTTAATTAAAATACCAACATCAGGTAAATAACGTGAAAATGACCTTTTGTATTATTTGTTACGTTATTTATTATTTGTTAATAATCTTTAGAGTTTTCTGTCTCACATACAAATACAGAAAAAATGTCAGTAAACTTCATTAAATTTGCTTTCCCATAAATAATATTTATATAAGTTTAAGAACACGACAGATAGAAATTAGATTATAAGCATGATCCTTCGATGACTGGCACAAAATAATAAATTTAGTAATATCTTAAAAAATAAGTGATAATCGAATATCGGTTTTCGGGTTGAAAAACAACACAGTGTGAATATAAAATTCCAAAAGTAAATACTTACCATCTGGAAATCTTTATAGTTTGACAAACACAAAATATGGAATAAAAATTCTTTTCTTTTTTTTAACTGAGAGTTTGATGAACGCAGAGTCGTTTACCAGACGATGAAATTCAGACCTTGAGTTGATTGTGAGAATCGAGAAGAACGGTTACTTGGAAGCAGTGCATCCTGCTCGAGAACAGGCAAAGCAAATGGAATAAAACACAAACCTGCCAACACTTTATTAACGTTGAGAAACCAAGAAGGGAATTTTTTTCATGCCGTAGGGAATTGAGGTAAACCTAAAAGGGAATTTCGAGATAGATATGTTTGATAAAATCTGACAGATAAAAGAAATCAAAATGCCACCATAAAAAGATTTCTTGATTATTTTCCTTTAAATTTTCATTTTAATGTTACGAAAAAAAGATAAACCCACGGTATAGATTTTAAAATAAAATACATATCTAATTAATGAGAAAAAAAGCGTGTTTTATATCTTTACCAAAAAGGCAGGAGATAAATACGTTTTATAATATATGGATAAGTTTGTTCTTAGGAAATCAGCGATAAAACTTTAAAAACTAAAATCCATTTTTCAATTCCGAAATATTCTAAAACAATTCATTAAAAGATAAGAATGTATGAAATCAAAACTGATTATTCCATTCTTCTGAAACAGAGAGAGTGAAATCTCGAGATTTTGAGTCTGAATGACTCATTTAGAAGTGAGTTCTCTCTATTAAGTTTCCTACTGTATTCCGGCTGTTGGGGCACTATGGTTCGATAGATCACTGTCGGTTAGGAAAATAAAGTTTTTATTACATGACAAGAAAGACATAACACACATAGAAAAAAATATTTGACAAGGAATAAGTTCGGTAAGCTATCTTTAGAAAAATTCAACTATTAAGAGTCAAATAATTCCTAATAATACAGATAAATTTGCTTCCTGAAAATTATTCTGAAAGATATATAGGATATGCTCGCTTGTAAATACGTTTTCTGCTTTTATGCCTGTACTTTTTGACAAAATCATGGGTGATTCGAAGTTTAAAAAAAAAAAAAAAATCTGAATATCACAAAAAAAATTTTCTGAAAAAGTAAATTCTACTAATTTAAAATAAAAAATTTTACTAAATATAATTTTTATTAACCTTATTATTAATCATTAATTATTATTTTTATTATTTAATTAACCTTAAGTTAATTTCCAGACGTGGGAACTAGAGATAGATTAATTCTGAATTTTGATATTATTATGTATATATATATATATATATATATATATATATATATATATATATATATATATATATATATATATATATATATATATATATATATATATATATATATATATATATATATATATATATATATATATATATATATATATATATATATATATATATATATATATTGTTATATACACTCAAGAGCCAAAACATTATGACCACCCCTACATTTTTCAAAGAACTCGCCTGGATGACGTGGAAGGCAGGTGATCAGGTGGAAGTAGTCTTTAACTGCTGCTGGAGAGTCTGAAGAATCATTCTTTCACTTACTTCTGTGTGTTATTACAAAGGCTGCGGATCTAAGCGATTTTGATAGATGGCAGATTGTAATGGCTCGAAGTCTTAGAACAAGTATTTCTGAAACTGCACGACTCGTGGGTTGTTCGCGATCTACAGTTGTTAGCACTTATACAAAGTGGATGAATGACGGTGAAACCAGCAGTAGACGATATGGTGTTGGACGTCCACAAGCTATAAAAGAAAAATATCGTCGGAGACTGTCTCGCATGGTGAAGCAAAACTGAAGCCAGACAGTGGCTCAGTTGACAACTCAATGCAATGCAGGGCCAAGTAGAATAGTATCGGAGCACACTATTCAGCGGACACTGTTGGATATGGGGCTAAGCAGAAAACGTCCCAACGTCCCACTCGTGTGCCTTTGCTCACCAAGCGTCACTGCCAACTGCGCCTACGCTGGACCCGGGAACACCCCGACTGGTCCATGGATCAGTGAGAGAGAGTTGCCTAGTCAAATGAATCACGGTTTGCCATTCATCACGCCAATGGCCGTGTCAGGATACGCCGTCTTCCAGGCGAACAGTTGCTCCTTCAATGTACAGTAGGTCATACACAGGGCGGGGATGGCGGTATTATGCTTTGGGGGACGTTCTCTTGTGCGTCTGTGGGACTCGTGGTTGTGGTAGGCGAGTTGAAGCTGTGTTGCGAACCAAAGGTGGGCTAACTCGCTATTGACAGGTGGTCATAATGTTTTGGCTCTTGCGTGTATAGTTTACCAAATACCGATATTTAACTATTTCTAATATATATCACCTTATTATGGAGTTGCAAAATAAGAGTGTTCTGTATAAATTATTACAAATACATATACGTCAATCTTGATACATAAATTTAAATTTCAACATAGTTATTTTAAAAGGATAATCGTTTCCGTACTTATTTGATCTACAAGACATATTATTCTAAATTTTCAGAAATTAAAATAAATTAATCAGACGAAACAAAAAACATGTATATTTTCTTCTTTCATTTCAATCATATCATATATCTAAATTCTAAGGCAATAGATATATTAAGTGAAAAGAATGCACTTCTTTTTTCCGAAATATCTTTTCGAATTTTATATAAAAAAATCTATTCTTTATAGTTTTCGGAACAAACCCACATAAATTTTTGGAAATATCGGAAAATTTCGGATCTGAATCACCACAGGACAAAATGTCATGATAAAAATCATATTTTCTTAATTTCTTTTCTTTTTTTAAAGATTATTCTTTTTTGTTTCTTTGTTAATTTTATTAATTGGAGATCTTAGCATATTTTAACATTTCATCCGAAATGTCGGTATCAATAATATTTCATAGAATTTGTTTACTAACTAAATTAGATCTTAGTTGAGGATATCGATTTATTTAGATTGCAGTAGTAAAAATTAAAAGCAATTTTTGTATAAATAATAATTTCATCGTCTTCTTCATTCTTTTGGCAATATTCTAAGAATAAAATTATATTTATTTCATGATTATAACCTCAAATTTTAACGAGAGCGTTAAAAGAAGAAAAGCAGGTTTGTGAGTTATGGTAACACTTCGTCCTAAAGACACTGTCTCTAGGGGGTATTGGTGAACGATGGCCAATTGGTTAGGGTGCTGGCCTTCGGTACCGGAGTTCGTGAGTTTGAATCCCACAGTGGCATGGATGTTTGTAGCCGTTTGAAACTGGCTTTGAGCTGCAAGTCCCGGTCTCATTAGCCCTCGCGTTGCAAAAAATAGACCGTAGCACTCCAAACTAAACCTGTTAGAAATTGCAGTTGAATCGGCACCTTCTCAACCTCCGGCGAATCCCGGCAATTTGTTTTTGTTTTGTTTAAAGTTAACCGCGGCTTCTTAATCGCAATTTGTAAAGCTGACTCTCGCTGTATATTTGATTGTGACTTCAACTCTCACTCGGCAGCTACGAACTGTGTAATTTTGTGATTGGCTGAGTGGGAGAGGAAGTTGCATGAATATGTTAAATTGTATGCGATGTCTGCTGCTGGATATATAAGAGGATTGTTGGATGTCTTTTTTTTTTACTTGTGCATTTTTGCCCGGCACATTGGCGGACATCGGAGAATATGTTTTTATTTTAAGATTTAAAATAAATCTATTTTTTTCTGTTCTTTTAAATAGTTTGTCATCTTTTATAATCACTACCAGAACCTTGCTCTGCTCAAGTACCGGTATTGAGTTGTTCGTATCAATACCGGTAACATGTTTAAAAAAAAAAAAAAAGACATCCAACAATCCTCTTATATATCCAGCAGCAGACATCGCATACAATTTAACATATTCATGCAACTTCCTCTCCCACTCAGCCAATCACAAAATTACACAGTTCGTAACTGCCGAGTGAGAGTTGAAGTCACAATCAAACATACAGCGAGAGTCAGCTTTACAAATTGCGATTAAGAAGCCGCGGTTAACTTTAAACAAAACAAAAACAAATTGCCGGGATTCACCGGAGGTTGAGAAGGTGCCGATTCGGTTGCAATTTCTAACAAAACCAAACCTAGGGGGTATTAGTAAGATAGAGGGTGCTATAACGCCTTCAATGTTCTTGAGTGAAGAAGTAGCGTGAAGAAGGATCTCAGGCTTAACAGATTTGGAAATCATTTCTATTTTCTGGAGTAAATAATTGTTATTACAACAAAGGGATCCTAATATCCCAAAACAATTCGAAATATAAAGGATTGTTGCTTGGGTAACATATCCACGATGATCACAGTCGTAAAAGAGAATTAACTATTTTCACACGATGGTGAGGCTTTTCCAGGGTGCAACGCGAACCCAATCTATCCCCCGTTCGGTGTCCGAGATCCTGCCGTTACTTCTTATATGGGCGGACTTTACGAGTCTCCTGAACGTAATTGCTAAACAACTGGCTCCGGTCAAAAGTCGCGGAAGTCTCCACGAGGTCAATGCACCTACGTAAAAAAATATCGACTCGAAGTCGTATCCCCAGTAGTGAGTGCTGAAAGTATCTTAACTGATGTGCTTCTTAATAATTTATGAGAGTTTTAAGAAATTACACTAATATTAAAGGTGAAAGTCATGAATATATAAGAAAATTACAAATAAGTCCCTGTCCTTAGTAAATAACAATAATAAAATAGATAAAGATAATAGAAAAGAGAAAAGATAATTTTTATTTATTTTAAAGCCCCGAGTCGCAAAATTCTTGGCTTTTTATACCTGGGGGCCAGTTATGATTCCAGTTTCCTAAGAACTCCAGCTAAGGTTACAGCTAGTTAATTAGTCAAATTCTCATTCGCTAGCTGTCCTTTTCCGGAATTCTCAAGGCAAATCCGGAATCAGTACCGCGACCGATCAGGGCGTGACGCCTATTCAACCGAACTGTCAACATCCCAAACACTGCGTCGCCGCGCTATTGTAGTCCTGTCAAGCAGGTGGAAACCAGCTCAGCCGATTTCGCTCATCAGTGTTCTGAACAAGGAGGGGTCTTCACAGCGCAAGGATGGGATCTTCATTATCGGTCTACGGGATTCTCTGGACTAAGTCCTGTAATCCTGAGACACGCACAGTGCTGTAAATATTTAAACTATCTTAAAAATACTTTTATTTTTTGTGTCGGAAGCAATATATAATTATACATCAATATGTTAAAAAAAAAGTATAATAAAAGTATAAAAAATACTAGTATGAGTCTCCTGTTAGGTGATTTGTGATCGTGAATGCGTCGCAGCTATTTGCCGTATTTACTCATGCATAACCTGACATTTTGATATACAAGCGATTGTAAACCAATTGCTATGCAGACCTAATGAATCAAGCTCCAGTGCTCTTAAAATACCGTTCTAAAGATAACTTCATTCTTAACAAAGTCCATCACACTTGTTATCGGCTGCCATTATGAAGGCAGAGGGATTGGCTACTATGGATGGCAGTAGAGACTGCAATTGAATAGCTCGTGCATCACCCCTTTTAAGAGGGTGTTATATATAATTTTCTTTACTTCTCTTCCTCCTATTATTTTTTTCTGAAAACGTGCGTGTAAGTTGGAGAAGAGATCTACACTCAAGAGCCAAAACATTATGACCACCCCTACATTTTGCAATGAACTCACCTGGATGACATGGAAGGCACGTGATCAGGTGGAAGTGGTATTTAACTGCTGCTGGAGAGTATGAAGAATCATTCTTTCACTTACTTCTGTGTATGATGGGAAAGGCTGCGGATCTAAGCGAATTTGATAGAGGTCAGATTGTAATGGCTCGAAGGCTCGGAACAAGTATTTCCGACACTGCACGACTCGTGGGTTGTTCGCGATCTACAGTTGTTAGTACTTATGCAAAGTGGATGAATGACGGTGAAACCAGCAGTAGACGACATGGTGTTTGACGTTCACAGGCTATCAAAGAAAAAGGTCGTCGGTGACTGTGTCGCATGGTGAAGAAAAACAGGAGCCAGACAGTGGCTCAGCTGACAACCCAATGCAATGCAGGGCCAAGTAGAACAGTATCGGAGCACCTTGTTCAGCGGACACTGTTGGATATGGGGCTACGCAGCAAACGTCCCCCTCGTGTGCCTTTGCTGACCAAGCGTCACTACCAACTGCGCCTATATTGGGCCCGGGAACATCGCGACTGGTCCATGGATCAGTGGGATAGAGTTGCCTGGTCAGATAAATCAAGGTTTGTCATTCATCACGCCGATGGCCGTGTCAGGATACGCCGTCTTCCAGGCTAACAGTTGCTCCCTCAATGTACAGTAGGTCATATACAGGTCGGTGGTGGCGGTATTATGCTTTGGGGAACGTTCTCTTGGGCGTCTCTGGGACCCGTGGTTGCGGTAGAGCAGACCAAGAATGCTACAGGGTATCTGAACATCATTGCGGACTAGTTGAACCCTTTCATGGCCTCTGTTTTTCCAGCTGGAAATGGAATGTTCCAACAGGACAACGCCCCTTGTCAGGAGGATAAAATTGTGTTGGAGTGGTTCCAGGAATGGGATGCTACATTTCAGTTAATATCCTGACCTCCTAACTCACCGGATCTCAATCCGATAGAACACATTCAAGATGTCATGGGACGGCAGTTCAGAGTTCAAAGACCACCAATTCGCAATATCTCGGATTTGCGTAACCGTTTCTTAAACATCTGGTACAATCTGTCTCCGGCCATCTACCAAGGACTTGTGGCATCCATGCCAAGGCGGGTTGAAGCTGTGTTGCGCCCCAAAGGTGGGCCAACTAGTTATTAACAGGTGGTCATAATGTTTTGGCTCTTGAGTGCATTTAAACTGTAGCGTTTAAGTTACAAGTAGTTCAGCATGCAAAAGATAAGGAAGGAGATTAAGTAGAAAATTTGGTGTTCAAAATAAACAATTAGTGTTTCCAACTGTGTTGTCTATAAGTGCAATGGAGATGAAATATACAGGCAGCTACACTTCTAATGAGTAAGATTTTCGCTTTATTTTCTTCCTTGAATATTTCAATCTTCAAATGTTAGAATGCATAATTTCAAATATGTAAAAAATAATTTGAAACATAAATGAAAATTTATTAGCAAAAAGGTTTTATTCTTGCAAGCAAACAAAAACAAAAACATACAAATATTGTAAAATATTTCAATTACATAATGAATTTAAAAACACCTTAATGAGGAATCTACAACTTGTCCTGTAATCTATTTTTTCCTTCATTTAATGAAGTCCAATTTATTTCAAAAATAATCATGCTCATCTAATCAAGCAATAAACGACAATTGAGTTAATTACCGTGTTGCAGAATAGTAACAGTTAACAAACCATCCTTTAAAACTGTGTAAAGGATTAATTTTTCGGGATAAATTGTAGATCTGCAACACAGCAATATGAATAATTAAATCAAGTTACTAACGACTCCATACTAACAATGGGATTCAGCGCAACCAATATAGTTACCTAAAAAAGTAGAAGAGCTCTCTAAACCTCATGTAGCTCTGTTCATTTTGAAGAAAACACAAAAATGAATTAAAACATGTAACTAGTTTGGAAATCTAGAAATTAGTGTTTCTATATTAGTTTTTGGTCTATTTAAACATATAAAATAATTTACCACTGAAAAATAAGCAACCTTTTGAAAACTTAATAACTTATTTCATGAAAATTAGGTAATATATACTTATTGTTGCTAACACTGTTAAGAGTCCAAATTAACATTAGTTACATAAATTTACTGCTGACCTAGCAATTTTAATTAAGTTAAGCATGTGTGAACAATAATTCTTAAATTTAAAAATTGTGTCAAACCAAACTCATACTTACTGCAAAAGAAAGATGATGTTGGGTCAGACTAAACACTGGGACACAATCTGTTAATGCAATACTAAGTTCTGTACATATACACTCATGTCCATAAATTAAGGATTATGAAGTTCAGGCAATGAAAGAGACAAAAGCAAAACAAATTTGACTTATTTGTATAGTCTATTTATTAAACAAAAGGTAAAGAGCAAAAAAAAAAAATGCTATATGTTTGACATAATTAATAAAAATTGCGATTTTTACTCCCTGGAGCAAATTTCAAAAAAGAACCTACTTACAGAAAACAGTATAACATGGTTAGTATGATGGTTAATACGGAGTATGTCTCCCGGACGATGCAATACAAGCGTTACAACGCCTACGTATGCTGAGTATCAGATTATCAATCTGATCTTGGGGAAAATTACACCACTCATCAAGCAATGCCCTCCGAAGTTCCGATAGACAGTTGGGAGGGGGTTAACGGGCTGCAATTCGTCGGCCAAGCATGTCCCACACATGCTCTATTGGATTCAAGTCCGGTGAGTATGCTGGCCAATCCATACGGGTGATATCCTCCGATTGAAGGCATTCGTCTACAATGTTTGCACGGTGGAATGGACGTTGTCATCCATATACAGAAATTCAGGACCCATGGCGCCGCGAAACAAACGTACATGTTGTTCCAGAATGACATCCCGATAGATGTGGCCTGTCATCGTTACACTCTGAACATGCAGGTCAGTTCTGGAACCAAGAATAATTCCTCCCCAAACGAGCCATCCTGCACCACCGTAACGGTGTCGTTCAATGGTGTTCTCTTGGTGGTAACGGGTACCTGGCGCTCTCCATATGAAAGTCCGGCGAGAATCAGAATGTAAACAGAACTGGACTCGTCGGAAAACATCACACAAGACCACTGTTGCGGTGTCCACAATGCATGCTCTCTAGCCCAACATAATCGCAGGCGACAGTGAGTTGCGATAAGGGGAACACATCTGACAAGCCTACGAGCATATACACCAATGTTCCCTAAGCGTCTGTACACGGTCTGCCTTGAAACTGTCGTACCGGTAGCTGAAGAGAGCTGACGAGACAGATCTGATGCTGTGCTCCGTCTGTTTCTTTTGGCAGTAACTGCCAAATACCGGTCATTAATCAGCGTAGTAACTCGGGGGCGACCTGTGCTGTAACATCTACTCACATTACCATCATGTTTGAATCGTTGCCAAAGCCTGGAGATGACACTCTGGGCGATTCGAAGATCCTCGGATACTTCCAGCTGGGTACGTCCACATACCAGTCATCCGATAATTCTACCACGTAAAAAATCATCCAAATGCTTCCTTTGTGCCATAACTATGCGGTTATTGCACTGAAAGGCTTTTAAAGCGCTTGTGAACAATTTTACTTCTTTGCAACCATTCCTTATATACCCCTTTCATACACTCTCGTCATTGTGACGTACTATCCGCGCTATCTGGTGGTTTTCTGCAATTTGCATATTCTTCTTCAAGATGTGTGTGATAATTCTATAGGTGAAATTTTATTTTAGAGTTCAATTTCTGTGTGATTCTGAATTATCCTTAATTTATGGACATGAGTGTATATATACCTTGGACACTATAGGAAGTAATGATGAATTAAGTCCAAGATATACATTAAAATCTTTTTAAGATATTCATAATTAAAAACACATTTTTTTTTTTTTACCTTATAATTTTTCAAAAAATCCTTTTACATTACATCTTTAATTTTATCACATTCTTAATGCTATGCTAATTATGTGAAATAAAATTCAATTTGTTAAAATTAAGTCTGTTAGACCTCCCACAATTTCATTATCTCTTCCTTCTCGGAGTCCTTAATGTTTTTCTGACCACATTTATACTTGCAATTCTCAATTCTCCAAGTACACTCAAACCTGTTTTTGTGCGGTGGATAGGGACCGCATTAAAAAAAAAAAAAAAAAAAAAAAAAAATTGCACAAAACTTTACGAATAGCTATAAAATATAGTTTTCGGAACACAATTAAAAAATTTTTTTTATGCTTTGAATAAAGACCGCATAAAGTCTCACGTTTAAAATAACTCAAAACCTTACGAAATAACTAGTAAATACTTGAAATTTCGCCAAATGTTTTGGAATCTGATTTAAAAAATACACTTGCGAATATTTTTAAATATTTTACTTACATATGTGATTATTTTACACATACAAAACTTTTCAAAACGTATAAACATTATCCTTCGTAGTCTGACAATATGCGAACTTTCCTGTGATAAACTGGTTCGAAATCGCTTTCGTCACTTGAAGATACAATCTCGCACTCGTTTAGAGTTGACTTTTTTTCAGGTACCATATAGTCAGTGATTAGTTTTTGCGACGACTGTTTCACTAGACGCTTGTATATGTCCCGGTAACCAGATAAGCACGACTGAAGCTACTTTTGGAATTTTGAAGTTCTTTCAGAATTGGCATCGATTGCAAGAAAATGACATTCTAATTTATGACAAAGTTGGAGTCCTACATAGATTTTATCTGCTGTCGTATGATAGGGTTCTTGCCTATCAGTAATATCTGTTACGTAATTTATAATTTCATCTTCACTTACGGTGTCATCCTGAATCATTTCGACAAGATCATTTTCATTAAAACTATTAAACCCATCTCCGCCGATGTCATTGATAACTTCGACAATTATGTTCAATTTGATTGAAATTTTTATTTACCGCACAAAAACAGGTTTGAGTGTACTGCAAATTTTTAATACTTTTGTTTCCGTAGAATACAAAACTCAGAAAACATGGCAGTTATTACAGGGTTCCCTCTCTTTTTCAAGAACAAAAATTAAGGACGTTTAAGAACCAAAATAACATTTTATAAGGACCTACTTGAAATGCACAACATAAACCCTATTTCCCGAGTAACATATTTTAATGATTATGAACCAGACAAGGCATGTTCAATATTTAAAAAAAAATAATATTCAATAAATTTCGGAATTAAATTTTTAAACTGCCTAAAAATTAATATAAGATAAATCTATTTGACAAAAACTAATTTTGAAAAATGCACAACTTAAGTTTTTTGAGTGATCAAACTAAAAATAAATTGTAAATAAAATTATAAACGGTAATTTCTGAGGGTTTAAAAAATGACTGCTATACACAAGTCATTTATATATATATACATATATATATATGTACATATACTAGCTGATTATAACCGACATTGCCTGGGAAAGAAGAAAGTCTGACTGAATGAAAGGAAAATTAAACTTCCATAACTGAAATATCTACTAACCTCCATCCTCATGCTTCGTTTAATTAAAATCTACATGATTGTTAGCTATTAGAAAAGAGCAGCTGACTTTATACTTTAAACCTTTTAAGTATACGAAAGATTATATGTCAAATAAGTAACTAAGAAAAACTGTCATAAGAAAACTGATAAGAAATCACATGACAACAGCAGATCTTGTTGATGGAGAAACTGATCGCATTCCAATTTAAAAATTATGCAGTTTTTAAGGCCCTTTGACGAAAATTAAGTTGTTTAAGGGCCCTTAAAAATGGAAACTAAAATTAAGGAGTTCTTAAGGACTTTTAAGGACCGTGGGAACCCTGTATTATATATAACACTAAAATATAATACTTGCAACTAATTCAATTTTAAATCAGAAATTTAGTTACTAAGGCTTCAAAGACATTACCATTCATATAATCAACTAACCATTTCTATAAAAAATTAAACACTGAGAGTACCAGTTATAATTATTTAATAGAAAAGCTAGGGAAGGGGGGAGGAGTATACATGCAAGTTTACTTTTATAAATACTTTAAGATGCTTTCCAGTATTTATCACAAAAAATGAACAGAACCAAAAATGCTCACCACTATTTCCTCATTATGTTATCACCTGCTAATGTGACACTTTCAAAAATTTTACGATTTTGCTGACTGAAAACCCCAAATACATAATGAGGCAAATTGTTACAAACATAATAAATCCAAGATGAAACATTTGGAACTTAAGTATTCTTCTGCTTTAAAGTTTTCATTATATATTTATACCTCTCATGCCTACATAATTACACACAACAGTACAGTATTACATTTTTGCACATTCATGTTCCTTCTTATGTGTTAAATTTATTCTTAGTCATATTTTATCAAACTACTTCATCTCTTTCCATTTCCATGCTCTTGATAACAATAGACTGAGGTTCTACTGTAAACTAAAAAGTGACTTTTAAGATCCAGCAAATCAATTTTAATCAACTAAACCAGAGCATGCCTTGTTACGTAATGCATTAAAACCTACAAATATAATTTTTAAAAATCCTAAAATTGCAAACAAATGGATTTACAGGTTTGAAGATGAATACATAATTATGGAACATGAAATTTAATTTATTAAAACACTGCATAGGATGCCAAAAATTCTCTTTTCCTCCAAAATTTATTTCTATCAAATAGAAGTTTTGTACCAGCCTATTTTACATTACATCCTTATAACAGAAATCCTAGTTGACAACATATTGTAGCAGGGTGGTAGGAAATTCACAAACATTTAGATTGACAGAGGATTCAAACCATTATGCCTTAATCAATATAGAAATACTAAAAATATGTATATTTGCATATGTTTGGTTAGATTTGGAGTGCTACGGTCTACTGTTTTGCAACATGAGGGCTAAATTTGTATATGTATACAGATCCACAGCTTGCTACAGACTAAAAATTGAAACAATTTTAGACTTATAAGTCAAGAGGGATGCAAAAATAAGTATTAGTGAACAATATGTTGAATGAGAGGAGATAACGGATTATAATAATAGAAGTACCGCTACCTATAGAAAAAAGTTTTAAAAATATGAAAAGGATTAAATTTTACTGAAAAAAATTAAAAGCAGATATTAAACTATTAGAATTACTTCTTTAAATGCTTTTATGAGCACTGCATGAACTTTTTGTTGAATGACTGACTTAACCATTTACTGCTATTACATGATCCACCTCCATGACTTTCATACCAAAGTATTTCTACTTCTCAACTCATAAATGACACTTACCTATTCAATACCTTTTTAAAGTACATTGTCAAAAGTTTAAGTTACTCAGGCAGACTGCTTTAGAGTAGTTAGAGAATATTTTTAGTATCATAAAGAACATGTATTTTTAAATTAACTTTCAATGTAAGGAAATATTTATTGCTTTAGTCTGTATGACCAAAAATGGTTTGTGTGTAAAATCAACTACAATTCTCGAGTTTTCCCCTGGAGTAAAAATACTTCTGTAAAACCAGTAAGTACAATATATGGCCTAAACATACAAGTTTTTACAATCTCTCAACTGTATGAATGTAGTTTTAAAACAGACACTACACAAAAATTAAAATTTATTTATTGCAAAAATCATCTTCCAAAAAATCATACATCAACTACAAAAAACACTGATAAAACAAAATCTATATGATTAATATACACTGTGCCCAGCTGCCATGATTTTTTTTAAAATAATGTAATGCATTGCATCACAATAGTTTGTCGAGGCAGATCAAGGGAACATGGAACCAGGTAATGAATATGAAAGAACTGTGGCGAAGAACAGCTGTTTGCAGTCCATGATAGGTAGTAATCACAGTTGCTTTTCATAAGTTTAATATGTACAAACAAAAAATTGTTCTCATGAGCCTAACGGTTCCGATGATGGCTTGGGATGCATACATCTGGCAACATTTTCAAAAAGCCTGGAACATATACTAAGAGATGTTAAAATCAGTCTAAAAAAGTAAAAAAAATATATAGAATCAAGAATTAGTCATCTCAGTCATTCAAAAACATACGTTCTGTAAGTTTAAAATATTAGTAAATATTAGTATCAATAATACACTAACATTATACATATACAGCAAGTTTAATCAGCATTATTTTCCCCCTCATTTATATTTAATCCCAATTTTAAATTTTAATATAGGCTAAAACCTACGATTTTTATATGCTCTAACTTGATAGTGAATTAAAAATAACAGATTCAAGTCTTATAACAGGAATTATTCAGAATATATTTTAATAATTCATTTATTAAGCTTATTTCATTTTTAAATACTGCAATGTACACTATATTTGCCTAAATCTGATTGAGGTGGTACTTATGTTAAAGTCAATTTTTACAGATTAAGTTCACGATGTACTGCTCAAAGTTAATTTTAAACAAACAGCCACAAGGCAAATGTTAGCTTTATGCTAACAGTGGTCCACTGTCTCTCGCATACAAGCTCCAAACGCACTTTAACTATAATAGCTTACATAAGGTTTGATTGTACTTATTAAACTGATTTTAATCTTAATTGCAATTTAAAATATAAGCCTGTTTTACAATTTGTGAAGAAAATTTTAAACTTTGATATGCCTTTCTACAGATAAAAAAGAAATGCTAAACATTTATTCTGATGATATGCATTCAAGGAGGCTGAGCATCCACCATATTGGTTTCACTCACTTATATGTTAATGTAGGGGCAAACATTTTCTAACTGTGGAGAGTTTACATTAAAAAATGCTCTTACATAGCTTTACCCCATTATATATAAACACATATATATAAAACCAAATAATATATAACACTTATTTTCTGCAAAAATGCCTTAAATTAATTTTGGTTTTAAATATATATATATATGAATTTATTAAATTTAGTAAACTTAAGAACAATAACGTTAACTATAACTTCAGATTAACTGAAATCATCAAGAAGAGATATGCAGCAAGGTAAAAACGTGTTAATCTTAAATTATCATGGTTATTTTGAAAACTAAGGACTGGACATTTGATTTAGTAAACGACATTTTACTGAAATTTTCACCTATTTTGAGGGAATGAAAAAGTTGGTTGCTGAATCTGGACCACCTGTCTCAGAAGGGGATTGACCTTGAACTCTTCCTACTTGAAAACTGATAAAGCTCAAATTCCTTTTCACACGTTTTTCTATGAACATAATCGCTTTAATAAAACCCTCAGAACTGCTGATTAAGGAATAAAAGACAAAAACTGTTACTTGATGTCCCAAAGACTCATTTACAAAATATATACAGTGAAACCTTGATCATTTTTCATGGGCTTGGATATGGGAAAATGCAAAAATTAGATAAATTTATCCCTACGAATAAGTTTAAATATCTACCATGCAAATATAGTTAACTTAAACTTGCTTAATATCTAATTAACACAAAAAACAACTTATTGTTAATGTTCTGTTTGAGTGGAGTGCATGACTGTAAAGAATTCTTTTACCTCTAAGTAAATTTCCAGTGTGTGGACATAAATTTATATCTCATATGAGCATAGCATGTTTCAGAAAAACTTGCTATGTATACATAAAATATACTGACAATTTTCTGATTTTAGAAGAAAAAACGCTATTGTCAGTCAAATTAATGTATTACTTTTGCTAATTTTAGGACATATCACAACTTTAAACAGAAATGAGATTTGTATGAATACAAAATTGCTACAGTAAGATTCTTCTGACTTACTGTCCTCTATCATTGCATTTATAGACTGAACTAATTTTTTAATGTGTTACTGTCCATGATACTTCTGATAATTTGCTGCTGTCAAACATTGCCTTTCATTCCCCTGAAAGAACAGGAAAAAGGCTATATCTATAAGTTTGACATTCTATTGCATCAAATCAAAGCACCTCTTGTTCACTATCACACTACTACTCCAAAACCCACCAATGCGTTAGATACTTTTAATGAGTTAAGAATGATTTTGTAAAGACTAATAAATGGATGCCACATAGAATTATCCTAACAACCTTGTTTATTTTTGTTAATAAAAATGTTTCCTAATCCCAGACTATTCTAAACAGCATCAAAATGATACTTCCATAAGAAGTTTGTGGGAGGACAGTCTCTAACAATGAAAGACAATTCAAAAAGTTATGAAAATAGTAAGAAAAAAAATTTTATGGTAACATTTTCAGGACAAAAAGTGAAAGAGGGATGATTGATCGAGGTTCCACTATAAACAAAAACAGATGCACAGTAGCACAATTCACCAAGCCTTAAAGAAATAAAAAGATAAAGGCAACATTCACATTCATAAAATCAACAATATAAAGTGACAATTTCAAATTATACATATTAACATAAAATTTAAAACTACAGAAAAAAGTTTCTTCTAGAAAATAACATGTCATTATTACCACCATTAAACAATTTAAAAATGCATAAAGATAGTGCAGCAAGTTTTTATAACTAATTGATAAGTTAAACATACAAGGTAAAAATAAAAAATGTATGGACAATCTACATAAGTTTTTAATTTTCAAAAAATTTTATTCTTGTGTCATCTAAGAAGTTTTACAGTCCCCCCCCCTTCATTTAATAGCTAATACAAATAAAAGCATACAAAAGTAATTTTAATCACAAAAGCACTTTTTACCCACAACAATTTTTAAAAAAAAATCATGCTGAAAAATGTGCTATTTGAGTCTCTAATGAAGTGGGCTATTTCACAGTCAGACGTGAATGAGGTTGTGTAATGCTATGAAAACCTCAGTAAGCAATATACATGGTAGCATCAATGCACCAAGAAATTTTTTATGAGGATGTTTCTCCAACTTTCACTCTCATCTCAAAATCAAAGCAGCAATCTTTACACAATGCATACCTTTTGGGGAAGTTAGTTTTAGTTTACCGAGTTTCAAGTTTTTTCTGCAAAACTGCTTTTCTACAGTTTTAATCAGAAACGCCACAAACTAATCTCATAATGATTCCTTTAAAACTGAACTGAATGTACATTTGAGAGCAAGCTTTCTGAGCTCTATTAACTAAACACCCAGAAACAGACTCTGTCAATTCCTATTGTGAAATTTAAACTGCTCATCAATTATTTATTATAAGTGCTGGTTCAAAATGCTTTTGGATGAGCCTTTTCTCTTTATATTGTGAAATAAACTAGCTCAATGATGAAAATTAACTATGAACAAAAAATTATGCTCTCAACACAACCTAGAATTCTGTGAGCAGGAAAGACCATACTTATACACCTGTAATAACATTTATTCCTTATCAGAAGTAATATTTTATTTCAAAAATTGGAATTTCCAGATGACCCTATAATTTAATAAGGAAATTTATATTCCCCCTCCACAAATATGACATTTTGTGATACTTAAAGACATTCATGCTGGTTTGGCAAGTTTAGAGTGCTATAGTCTACTATTTTGCTGCATGAGGAATGAGAACGTGAACTACTGCTTAAAGCTGATTTCAAACAGCTATGAACAACCTTGTCAGCAGTATTGTTCAAACCCACAAACTCCTGTAGATAAGAACAGCACCATACCATTTGGCCATAGTATGGCAACACTAATGTCAGAGTAATGCAAATAAGTATAAAAAATATACATTGTCCCCCCCCCTTTTAGGCAGCTTTCTTGATATCTTAAACAATTTTATCAAACATCTCAATCAGTGTAAAAGCGTATTTCTACTCGGAATTATTAAAATTTATGAGCTTATTACACTTCAGGAATAATTTGTACTTCCTACTCATTTGTACCACAAACTAGTGGTGTAGAAAAAAATCCTTTAATAGCTAACCAAGGCTTATGTGAGATTGGCACCTACTGCTGAAACCAAATTTTGAATGGCTATGAAAATTCATGCCAGCAATGTAATTCCAAACCCATGGACCCTGGTAGCAAAGAGCAGTACCCTACTCATTCAGCCCAAAGAGATATCCTTGGACTACTTTATATTACAATGTACTACAAAAGAACTTTTACATATTAAAAATCCCTCAGCTAAGATTGAAAAGATTTTCAAGATTCCTAACATCTTGCTGAGTATTCTACACTAAATCCATTTTTAAATTTTCATTTTGTAATAAAAGATTTTTTCAGATTTTACTGGAAATCAAATTGATGCTCAAAAATTGCAAAAACAATTCTCAAAATTCTCTATACAAACAGTTAAAAATAAAAGGCAACTTACTTTTCAATTTCTGGGGCACACCTTACAAATTCATGATTCCAAAATTTGAAATTCTGGTTCTTTATCAATTCAATAAAAGTTATTAACAGTCCCCATGGGTGAGGCCTATTCACAATTATTCTTTCTAAAAGAACCCTATCAGGAAGAAAACATTTCACCTAATTACAAAACTATTTTAAAAATATGTCAAATGTTGAAGATTAATAATGCTTAAATCAACTAACATATCACATGAAAGATTAAAAATGATTGCTAAAACACAGCACTGAATAATAATAAAACACACCTTGTTATTTGCTCCTGGATGGCTTCAGTATTGGCTTCAGCAAACAGATAAAGAAGAGTGCAACTAAAATAGTGTGTATGACTGTTTGGATACCTTAACTGATTGGCAATGGCATTCAAGAACAAATAACGACCTGGAAGAGAAGAGACAAAGTAAATGAAAACACAGATATTTATTTGAAATAAAGTAACTGGCAATATTATAAACTTGCCCTATGATGAATGTAAATTGTCAACATTTACACATCTGCAACAAGGATTCCAAAATACTAGAAAGCATATATTACATAATTCAAAGGAGTCTGATATTATTAAAAAAGACACTGAGAGGGCTTAATATTTTTTTAAGCAATTTAATACTCATTAAGAATGTTGTAAAATTTTTTTTTCTAATCTTGACATACAAATAAATACAGAGATATGGCCATCAAACCTTTTCAGTTTGAGATTTCACGGGGAGATATTCAACTGTGATATGGGATGGTCAAATATGGAGTATCTATAAAGAGTTTTGGAACATTAAGAACTACTCTTTTGCTACAAAAGGCAAACAAGACCAAAACCCACTGCTTAAAGCCAATGCTGAACAACTATGAATATCAATGTCAGCAGTGGGATTTGAACCCATGCATGAACTTTACAACAAAGAACAGTATCATACCCATTTGGTCTATAAAGAGTAAAAAAAATGCCAGTTTTGCACGTAATTTAAATGTAAAGCAATTTAGGAATAAGTTAGACTGTTTCTGTATCTTTAGAGTTTTAGTCTTTGTTTTTTATGGGGTCTAACAGAATTCATAACTTTCTTTCCCCAAGCATTTATTTCTCCACTCTTGAAATTGTAAATGCCCTCCCCCTCCCCTTCCTTTACTCATTTAAAATATCATTCTGCTGAATTCTGTCAAAGTACTTTATTAAGTTTGATGATTGTACGGCTTTGGCCAATGCAACTTAAGTATCCGACTTACCAAGTTTGAACCTTTAAGGTTTGAAGTTCAGTAGACAATGTCCCAGTAGTTAGGGGATTACCTAAGAGTGAGAATGTGTTACACTCTTTTATTCACTTTGAATAAAAGACAGTAAAAGAAAATAATTTCTAACTATATTTCACCAGAAATCCAGAGAGGCTGGTATGAAATTTCTGGAATTCAGGGTTTCAAAGCACAAAAAACCCTGCATTTCAGAATAGATTTCTCAAACTATGAAAACGAGAACACACAATAAACTAAAACAGCAAAATACAAACAAACATTCACTTTACCTTCAGTGTCTAAATCAACAGCAAGATTCTGAAATATGTCCATATGAGATGAATGAGTAATTGTGCTCATGTTAGGAGTTGAACCTTTACTTTGAATGTAATTTATAGCTTGTGTACCCACATACAGAACTAAAGCATTAATGAGAGGTATGTTATATCGCATTCCGGGTTCATTTGATACCTAATTAATAAAAGAAATGAATGTTACTAAATACAGCTCAAAAATAAAATAATTTTTAAAGTACAACTACATAACATGAAAGTCAAACAGAGAACAAGTTTTCATTGAAAGCATAAAAGTCAAACTATGACTATAGTTCAAAATACGTAACAACTTAAAATCACAGTATGCATTTGTTAATAACTTCAAATTAGAACTATAATTCAATGCAAGTTACACATAATTAAATAAGTCATACAATTTAATGAAGAAAAATTTTAAGAGACTAAAGATATTAGAATTAAAACATATACATGAAATAGAATGATAAAATAAGAAAAACCATACCTGTAAATTACTCCGCAACTCAGATAAAAATGCTACAGGAGCTCGTGCTTTTATGTAAGAATCTAGATCCTAATAAAGAAACCACAGTTAAATGTATGCATGCAATCTTAAATGTTACAAAACATACTAATACTTTGAAATCTAAAAATTCGAAATCTTATATCACCTACCCAAGTTTACCATTATACCTGTCTGGTTAAAATGTTTAAAATTACTTTATATACAACAAGAAAAAAAGTTGGAAAAAAAATCTTGTTGGAACTTTAAAAGCTAAGATTGTAAAATGATACATGACTTTTGGATTTCATGCAAAAGTGAGTAAAATAATAAAAATACATTAAAAATTTAACGCTAAAAGTTTCTATTGTCTATTATTTATGCAATAACCTACGTATATAAAAGAACCATAGTTACTTTTTCTATGAAAAGATGCAATGGATAAATTCTATATTTACTTTTTCTATGAAAAGATGCAATGAATAAATTGTATATTACTAACCCCTTCTGGATTTTATATCCTCAACCCACATTAAATGTAATCAGTCATTACAGAACTTACAAGATGACCACTTAATGCATGAGATATTTTGCTCACAAAATTTTGGTAATATTATGATTAATAGTAGATATTTGAGAATTGGATAAAATAATGAAATTTTATTTAATATATTTAGAGAATATCAATAAAAACAGTTTAAATATTTCCATAATGTTGCATGATGTTTAAATAAAAATGTCCAACATCTAACCAATTTTTAACCCACAGCTGCAATTAATTTAAAATGGTATTTTAACAATGGGTACAAGGCAAATTATGAAAAGTAAAAACTGAATCTATACTAGACTGAATCAATGAGCAATCATACTGCCTCATCTAATGGTAAACATTTTGAATAAAGCTTTTCTCACTAGTAGTTACACATGTTATCTCAATAAAACAATTGATTCGAGAAAATATTTAGAAAGCTTTCTGTTAAGATATATCAATGCATGCCATTCCCAGAGAAAACATGCATAAGGAACAAAGCAATTTAATTCATAAATGAAAATTATATTTGACTAGATACTCTTTAAAATGTTTTCAAAGGCTTGTCAGTCATATTCATATGATATAAAATTAACTAGAAGAATTTAATTGATTAGTATTTAAAATACATTTAAAATTTATGATAGCAAATGAAATAAGGTTTCTTTACAATGTATTATTCCCTCTTGAAGTACTATATATATTAAAGTTAAAAAATAAAATTTTGTAATAGAAAGACTTCTGAATTCAAATAAAGAAAAAATTTCTCCACAGCTAATTTGTAATTCATATACAATACAATTATCAAATACAATACAGTTTGATATAACAAACCTTTTTGAAAGACGTGGGCTGAATAAGATTATTGAAGTTGGCAAGAACTCTTGGGGCTTGAGTAATTTCTGGTAAGAGATCTACTTTCAGATTAGGTGTGAAAGGATCGGGTAACCTCATATTGCGAGGAAATGCACTTAGGATAAGGTTCCGCATTAGAATGCAATTAGGAGCAATGACATCACAGATTACATAATGATAATCACTTAAGAATTCAGGAAAGTCATGTAACAAAACAAGAAGTACTCTGAGTGTTCCCTAGAAAAAAGAAAAAAATTAATTTTATACATTTAGTCTTTCATGCTAACTTAAAATGTATGTTATATATGATCTTACTTTGTACAAAGTTGAAATGGGTCCAGCAAGCTCGACATTTCTGAGGAATGGAGCCAAAAATTTGAATAAACTTATTAACAACTGAGCATACATTGTCCAACCCTATGAGAAAATAGAAATTTCTTATTTAAGTATTATTGCTGTTATTTACATAATCTGTTAATAAAAGTCAGAAAAATCAAGAACATAAACAATTGGTTTTAATCTGATTAATTGTATGATCAACTTATACAAATCAATGAATATACTCTGTATATTCACACAGATGAAATGAGATACCTAAGTAAATAACAAAGTGTACATATGTATAGTTTCATCACAAATCAAAGATGCGCAAATCTTTCAAGAAAACCAATACTATTGTGATCTATTTATAGCATGCAACAAATGAATATAAGGTAGGTTATGCAATATAATTAAAATAAAAATTTGTATAACTAAAAATGTACTGGAATTAAGTTTCTTAGTGGAATTTTATAAGACACTGATATTTAGGAAATCTGAATAACACACCACATATTAACCTTCCAGTAGACATGCCTGTACAAATTTTGACACTGAAATTGTCTGAAGGTCATTTCTATTCTGTGCATCATCCCCGTTTTTAAAAAAATGCGTGTGCTTAGGAGAATATATACAAGTTCTTAAAATTGCCTCTTATTACTAAAAAGTAAATAAACCCATAAAACTAAGAATACTTATTCATTTTTAAAAATCAAGCACTTGTAAAAATGTGTCTTAATGCGTTTCGATATCTATTATTTTATTTACAAAACAGTTATAAAAATTACAAGATTTTACCATACCTTTTGAGCAGGTGAATGTGCTAGCACACGCCCAAGAAATACTCTGTGAGAAACCAGTTCTAGCCAAGCATAAGCAAACCCGGGAGCTTTCTGTGGTCTCAGATAATACAAAGTATTGCTAAAATATAACAAAATAATTAGGTGCAAAACAACTTTTCAGTCAGCTGATGTTAAATACTTTGCAGTATTTAACAAAAAACAACAAAACATATAACATATATACACACACTTTATATTTAACTATAAAACGAGTGTATGTGTGTAAAATCTTTGTGCAATAAATTTGTAAACATGAATATACTTAATAAAAAACTAATGGAAATAAAATTAGACATTTAAGAATTTGCCTAAATTTTTCTTAGATTCATTAAAAACAAGAAGTATCTAAAGCCAAAGTCATGAATTAAGCCTATAAGTAAAAAAGAATGAAAATTAGAAAAAGTTAATTTTAAAGAGGAGATTAACTTAAAGAAACAAGAATACTTTACAATTAAAAGTTATAAACTGTAAAAGTATGAAATAAGCCTACATGTGAAAAAATGAAATGAAGAATTTTAATATTGTTATATTTTTTGTAGTGAACTTTTTTAGTAAAGGCAGAAAGTAAATAATTTAAATTGTACTGCAAAATATTAAATATCCATAAAGTAAAGAACTTAACTACATGCAAAGCTCAAGCATATCAAATTCATTAATAGTATAATAGATGAACTTTGATGATGAAAAACACAATCAGATAAAGGTTTTTTTTTTTTTAAATAACTTTAAAATATAAGTTGACATAGTAAATTACAACACATAATTATTAACCATAAATTACACGTTTAACTTGCTCACTAGATATTTTAAACATGTCAAGTATCTAAGTTCTATAATTTTTTATCAATAGATTTTGTAAAGAGTGATAATTTTGTCAACAAGTATTATTAAGGAACTCTAGTCCTAACACAAATTTTGAAACAAAAGCCTTTTAGGGGGAACGAACAAACTTACCAAAATGCAGTCAGTACTTGTGAACTGATTGCTTCCAATACAGATTCGGGGGCACTCAACTCTAAAAACAACATAATAAAAATTCTATGATAAGGCAACTGTTGAAAGTCAAGTCCACGCATTTCTTGGTCTTGCAGCAGAACACCAGTAACAATACCCAACACCTAGAAAAATGACATAAAATTAATATCTTAATAACTTAAAAAAAAAAACAAAGGAAATACTCAGCTAAATTAAAACTAATAAACTTTAGCTAACTAAGTTAAAACTTAACAATTCTGTAAGTAGATGATTTACAAATACATTAAATGTAAAAATATGAATATTAGCTAATAAAGTATAAGCAAATTGATAACTTTCAAAGTAGATAAACCAGTAAACCATGATACACACCATGAGATCACAAGTAATCAAATCGGAAATATATTTACTAAAAGCGCATAACTGCTTAAGATATCAAAAAGTCGGCATGTTCATGATTAATAGCCAAGATTGATGTAGAATGAGTGGAAAATTTCTAGCAAGTTTGAAAGAAAAGGAATAAGTTGCAAAATATCTCAATAAATTTTAAGCTTTCTCAATAGGATGGCTGCTGTCATCAAACCAAGATTCCATTCTTATTCCAATAAAAAGGCCACACATACTCAGCATAGCAATTTCTGAAGTGTTTAGGTATTTTAAATCACAGTATGAAAGTTATTGCTATAATTTAAAACTCTAAGAAATCCGACTGCTAGAAGTATATAATTTTATTTAATACTATATAATATTACTAAAACAAACTAATTAAATTTATTACTAACAATAATACAGTCAAAATATAATTATATACCTACCTTATTTAATAGATTAATTTTAGTAATAGTATTATTTGCATCACCACTATGTTTCACCAACAGAGCAATGAGACGTACATAAGCATCCAAAGTATGAAAGCATTTTGCTCTAACAATAGAAGATGTTTTAACAGGTTGATCCATCAGAACACGATAACATAAGTCCACACACATTTCAGTACTTAATCTAAAGAATCTGGTGATAAGTTCATCTGTTTTCAAAATACCCTGTAAGTTCATCTAAAAGAAAATAGATTTGCAATAGATATCAAAGAAAACTAAAATAGGTAGATACAATTCCTTAAGTCCCAAGGATTAAGTGTTTAAGGAAAAAATTACTGCCTTTACTGCTACAAATAAATTATAACATTTCATAGACATTGCAATATCCATATGCTTTAAAAGTTTGTCTTCATTTGCTTTAATTAAAAAAAAAAAAAGATAAATATTGAAAACTGTTTTTGCCATTCCAAACAATTAATCTTAATAAAAAGATCTATAAAACAAATCAATTCTAAAAAGTCTGAAAATTTAAAGTTATTAAAGATGAATATCCAGGAGAAATATCCAAACAATACTGGATTCGTTGACTATGATTGCATATTTCTCACACATGATTTTAATACACATTATAACTTACTAAGACAATTCTTAACCTTTTAACACTGGATGAAGTCTTCATAAAAAAGCTAAAGTAATAACACAACAAATTAATAAAAATTAATGTCATTCTAAGCAATATTACCTGGTGGACAAAAAGCGAAAACGCTTTAGTGCTGTCTCTTCCTGCACTTGGAGAATGATACATATTAACCCACTCACGAAGAAGAAACTCAGTCTTTTCATAAAGACCAGGAGGATCATCAAATTCTCTGGCTTGTGTAATGCCTGAATACATCATGGACATTGGACCACCTCCAGGAGCACGATCTAAAAAAGTTGGTTCTCCTGATGATCTCAACAGATCTAACAACTGGGATAACCTGGAAATCAATAGATATTACTTAATATGCATATGTATGTATATATTTAAAAGACAAGGTAGTTACAAATCAAGGAAGGGAAATAAAAAAAATTTTGCTTAATACATATTACAGTTCCAGTTGCATGTCATTTCTGGGAATTCTCTACAGTGGTGGGGTTTGCAATATTTAGTATTCATAGAAATTAAAAATATAATTTTGGGTATACTGACAGTTTTTGCATCTCGATAACCTAATAATTTCACCCCTCTTCCAATTAGAATAATTAAAACCCCAGAACTCAAAGGGGATGTCTTTTTTGCCCATGCAGTGGGTATATTACAATTTTAATTTTCCCATCCAAATAAAAGGGCATACATATGAAACAACTGAAAAAAATAAAAAATTTTCTTAAATTTGAATTGTGGTGAAAAAAATATCTAAATAATTTAACAATATAAATTTTTAATGTTAATTATATAATCTTAAAATAACATAAAAAGACCTTGACTCAAAAGGAAATAACATTCTTTAAGGCTGCTAAATAAATTTAAAACTACATTTTAACTTGAAATAATTTTTTTTTTTTTAATAGCTTTCTTTCTAGTTTTTAGGTTGCACTAAACAGAGAATATTAGTGTGTATATAAGTATATAAGTAAATTCTAAATTTGGTAAAATTTTTGAAAAACCAAGTGATATTTCCCAGAAGTACACTAATAACTTTAATCCTTGGTTCACAGTTTTCCCTGATGAATGGCAACACTGATAAATATTACAAAGTAATATCCTACAATAAATTGCTAAGTTTAAGAATAAATAAATATTCTAAACTATATTTTACAAGTTTCAAAATGAATTAAGCATTTGATTTTTGTACAAAAATATAATGAATTTACTGAAGTGAAAATATTTAATGATACATACCCATCAGGCATTTGCCTTGGCAATGTGGAGATTCTGGATAATGTTTCAATGGTGTTGAATAAATCAGCCTTAAAAAATCAGAGACATTTAGTTAGCACAATGAAATATAATTATACTTTTAAAAAATGCAGGATAGAGGTAAGAAATGTACCCACTTCTGTAACTATCCCACTCTGTCGTTCATCAACAAGGTACAACTTTACTAGCTGCATAGCAAACTGAACAGCCATAAGGTTCATTCCATTTTCCATTGACTAAAATAAATATTTTAGACAGCTTTAAGTCTCATGAAAAGTAAAGCTCAAAATTACGTCAATCACAAATGAAAACCCTCATAACAGCCTAACTTTTAACTATTCTATTACAAAAGCTATTTAAAAATCTGCCATTATTTACATCCATTACAGATTATTCTTGAAATTTCAATCATTTTCAAATAAGTTTTTAATATTGGAAAAAAATTTAAATTGATCTGGAAAGAATTTTTTATAGGAATTAAAGGCTTTAATTCATTTTTTTCTAGAGAGTGATAAGGTTTTTTTCAATTATGTATTTAGTACTAATTCATAAAAGAGATGGCTTTCAAAAATCAACTTAATTTTCTTCTATTTGATTTACATTGTCACAAAGTACTACACCACTACTAAATAATTTCTTCTGACCTTTCAGTATCCATAAGTTAATGCAAAAATAAAACTGAACCAACTCAAACAATATTGTTGAAAATTTTAAAATTACCTGAGTTAAGTGAAGATCATATGCTTGTAGATTGATAAGATGGCTACGTATTAAAAGATCAACCGCTTCAGGATTATATTTGCATTCATCTCTGCTTTCAATTAATACACGTGTTACTTGCTTACTTGTCCACTGATGTCCGTATACTCTTGGATCAGCTAATGCTTTTAATACTAAAAGATGTCCATCTCTAAATCTTATCATTACATCCTCAGGTGCTGCTTGGCACAAACCTTCCAAGAAACCGTCTACAGTCTAAAATATTTTAGGAGACAAAAATAAAATTACAGCTTTATATGCATAAAAACTATCAGTTTATTATATGCTGCAACACAGTTAAACAATGACTTTTTACTGACATATACTAATTAATCCTCAGGATGTCAACCGTATGTCCATCTAAAAATCACCATTTCCTGTATGTTTATTACTGTCCTTGCTAGCTCCACAAAAGTCTCAAAAGGGAACATTCCCCATCCTTGCAGAGCTACAAGACATGAATATATGTTCTAATGAAAGCTTCTCCTCCAATCAATTGCTGAAAACTATGCCCTAATATCCACCAAAGTGATGAATTTTCAGCCTAGTTATGGTCTTGGTGATTTTTCTATTTGCAATAATCTCATATCTTATATTTTATCTAAGTAATTTTTGTCTTGGTCTATATATGACAATGGTAATTCAATGATTTAGAAGGTGAGATTTGAACTGTTGCTTCGTTTTCTTGCCTACCTTCCACATCAATATTACAGAAAGTTATTTACTGGCAAAATAATTTTAAATGGAAAAAAAAAACTAATATAATATGTATATAAATACAAAATATTCGAATACCTAACCTTTAGGCCTTTACTTCTTTAAGGTTTCTCAAGAAAGTAAAAAGTTAAAACTTGTTTGATAAAGATTTTTAGTTCCTTTCTGCAAATCATGCTTTTTTGGAGGGGGGGGGGAGATAAATGACAATTCTGACTACAGTGTTTTAGGAACTTCAAGTAGAAGCTGTAAAATTATATATTTTAGTACTTTAAAATGCTAAGTTCAATTATGAAGTGATTTTTAATCTGGCAGTAAAATTACATCAAATTATACATAAGATTAAACACCTCTGAAGAAAATGCAAAAATATGTTCAAGAAGAAAAGCCCAAAGTAGCAGTTCAGTGCTCAGCTTTAATCTCCCTTTGCTATGTCAATGTTTTTGCACAAGACATAACACCATTTCAATGGTAAGACCAACAAACTTCAGCTATGGTTTACCTCTTCACACCTGCATGTACATGGCATTTATACTATATATATATCCCTACACAAATATTTAAACAAGCTCAAAACCAACTTTGAATTATTTTTCACATTTGAAAGATAACACATTACATTTCAATTATAAACTTTGCAGAAAAAATTTAAAAACACTTTTTTTCTCTGTTAATAGGACATATACTAAAGCTTCTTAAGCAGGGAAAGCAAAAATCTACAATTTTTTTTCAAAATTAACAAAATAAAATTAAATAACTGAATTGATAATAGGAAAAAATGCTGCATGACATAACTGAACTTTTCAATGTGTTTTAATAACTAACATTTAGGACAGGATAAGTATAATACCAACACTTCCACCATAACACATGCTCCAGTATTGTTTAAAATTTCAATGTGTACTGAAAATGTTCAGTGATGTGGGAGGGAAAAGAAAGATTACCTAAGAATTAAGACTAAAATAAAAAATTAAATAAGAAATCTTAGTAACTAAGATTTATGTTATATATATATATATATATGTATATATGTGTGTGTGTGTATATATACACAGATAAAACTAATGCTTACTAAACAAAAGCAAATTTAATAATTTAAATTTTTGTATAAACATCCAGTGACAAGTATAAAAATTCCAGAAAATACAAATATTGTTAGCAAACACATTTAAAAATAAAAAAATAATAATTACATGTGGCAATCCATAAAATGACAGATGACTATACAACGACTAGTGTAAAGGGTTAAATTTAGGTGTTACTAAAGGGAAAATCAGAGGTAACAAGACAATCAAACTTAGCCAATAATCACTCCTCTCATAGAAGAGAAAAGATGCACAATTTTAAAAAATCATGCTTTGCCAACTTCCCTAGCACATAAGCACATATAAATTTACCTTTTGTAGTAAAGCCATTGCAGATGACACATCTCTGGCACTACGGGCTAACACAACAGATTCTATTAAATTATGTAGAGCAACAACATGATTATTTGATGGCAATAAACCATGAGATAAGACTTCAAGTTCACTAATAAGTTTGTCATACACCTGAGTAGTTTCATCAGTGAAAGGTGAAATCATCTGAAATAGGCAGAGAGATTAAATATTTTATACTTTAACATTGTAATCTTATAATATTGACAATTTGAGAAGAAAAATACAGACTTTTAAGTTATATAAGAAAATACAAAATTACATTTTATAACCATTTGAATGAGCAATGAAGTAGCTGTCAGTAGAAGTAACTTTTTACTTTAATGATTTTTGTAGCAAGATATAAAGGAAGCAATTAAAGCATATGCTTATAGTTTCCCCCACCACCACAAGATTCAGAGACGTTTGGGTTGATTTGGAAAACAATGTCTACTTTATTTGCTAAATGACTTAACACTGGGTCTTACTGTTTAAAGCTGATTAAAAACATATACAAGCATCCATGTCAGCAGTGTAATTCAAATCTACAAACTAATACCAAACTCATTTAGTCATAATTTCATAATAAAAGACAAATAAGCTGTAATAAATATAAGGAGAAAAAATATTGAAATTTAGTTTTAGTAATTAGAACAATTTTTGTAATACCTAGATGCTATCATAATTACTTTAGCTTTTTATGTTTTTCATGTGATTGTGCTAAAATGCAGGTAAATTATTCAAAAAATGAAGCATTGAGGTTATGAATATTCATAAATTTCAAATGATTGCAGCTTCAAATAATATCCAAGTGAAATACTTTGCTCTTGTATATCACATTTTTATAACAATTACCTGATAATACTGGGAATGAGTCGCTACCAAAGTAGACAAATAAGAAGAATAAAGATATATTTACATATGTGACAATTTTTTTTTATGAAAACTTAACCCTTTATATGTTAAAAATTAATTTTTTTTATTTTTAAAATCAGATAAATTATAAACATTTATAATTCCAGATTTTATAAAAACTCCATTTTTTCTAAAAATGTACATGGGAATCTTACATGACCATATTATCTAATGAAATAATACACATACATCTATATAACTAACACAGTGTTAAGTGGACACATGAGTTTTTAATTTCAAATTACTGTTCACAATAGTTAAACTCTAATTTGATTAGTCAGAAAATAAAATGATACAATTCAAATATCTATTTGGACTAGAAGAGTTTGAATTGGAAAAATTTGTAGCACAAAGAATTTAAAGAAGCAGTTACCTTTACTTTGCTTAGGTACTGTAGTATTCAAACGGTGTTAGTGAGATTTCAACTCCATAGCCACAAAGATAACAATCTCAGTTTCATATGAGTTTCAACTCACCATAGGGTAGCACAAAAATACTACGAGTACATTACAAATAATGCTTTACTTGAAACAATGTTCCTTAATTCATGATTGTCAGTTGAAAGAGTCAAGTGAAATATATATGTGTATGTGTGTGTGTGTGTATATATATATATATATATATATATATATATATATATATATGACTAATTACAACTGCCACTGGTTCTTACTGTTATAAACTGATTTAATATGTTTCTTGTACACTTAGATACCTAATATAGCTTGATTCCTAAAATAAAACTAAGCCTTTAGATTTGAAAAAGATAGTTCTAAAAGTATTGATTTAATTTTTAAGACTCACTTTATTATGAAGTTTAAAACTGCTATAATGTAATCAAAATAGGTTCCATAATTTAAATAATATATGGATGAATTAATACACACAAGAAACTGATATACTTAAATTTTAAAATTGGACAATCACTACAATTTTGAATCATTAAAAAGAATACACAAGATATTAAAACTATAACAATTTAAAACAGTTAAATACAACTTCTAGACCTAATACCATGCCATAAACCATATAGTCAATTTTAATTTTGAGAGAAATATAGCTACATGAGTAGAGAAAAAAAAGAACAAAATTAATCCAACCAGCAAGTCACTCACAGCCACGGCTTTGTTTATGTAATTAGATGACTGATCTCTTTCTCCATTAGGCAAGAATCCTGGTATCATTCTTGTAAATTCTTCATACACACCCATCTGGTTAGGTGTTACACCACCAACCTAAAATAATTTATTTTAATATAAATAAGGCACAAAAACATTTAAACTGCATCAAAACATACATAAAATATTATACACAAGAAACAATTTAAAACTAAATTTAAAAAGAAAAGAAGTTATGCTTTTCAGGAGAAATGCTCATTTTTAATTATGTATAAAATTCATGAACATTCCAAATTGAAGGCATAATATTCTTTTTGAAAATTCAGGATTTAACCATATTAATCCTAATATATGAAATTGTATTGCACATATGTACAACATCCTCATTTTTACCTTTAGTCTTATTTGCTCTGGCATTCTTTCTGCCTGGTATGTTAGAGCCATAGGATCGCAATATCGCCGCCCTTCACTTCTTGCAAGTTTTCTAGCTTCATATTCCTAGGAAAATAATGTTTTACATTATGAGCTTCATATTTTCAAGAAACTTTATAAAACTATCAAACTGCAGTATTTTTATTTTTAAGAAATGTGAAAACATACATATTAAAGCTATATAATTAACAGTTTAAATTACAAAGTATAAAAGCTCTTACAGAGCCTTTATCCTTTCAGAACAGGCAGATTGCAATATAAATTTTAAAAAAGAAAATCCATTTTAGCAGCAAAAACACAATCACACACTTTTAGAATTGTGAATAGTTAGCACAGATGAATTCACAATTTAATAGCTGTTTTCAATGCCATCTGAAATCATGCATCATAATAAAGAAATTACATAAAAAAAATCAAAATTTTAAATTTAGAAAGTTTTTTCAGTTTGCAAAATGATTTAGAAATATACGATTTTCTTGATTTTTAACAATTTTTTAAATTCCACAAGATTTTCAAGTTTTGTAAAAACCTAGATAGATGTACCTATCATCGAACCCCTAAGGGCAGTAAGCAAAGAAGACCAGATGGGTAATTTGTACTTATGAATTTACTTTTCATACATATCTGCATCTGTATTATATCAAAATATTACATCTAAAATATATCTAAAATTCTCCATTTTCCTATCTTAACCTATCATACTTAATTTTCCAGTCCCAAAATCTCAGATTTAAAGGAGTGTTTGCCAGCTTAAATTATTTTTACCCAACTCCCAAAATTGACACTAGAATAAATGCTGGTTTTCTGTCCACTGGCCACATTTTTCAAGTCTCAAGAAAATAGTTCACTCCTCCAATATTTAAATTGCTATATAATGCTGACTAAGCTATTAGTCTCTCGTGAAAGAATTCATATAATCACTTGCTGTTAGGAGAAATTTATAATAGAAGTGTGTTTGATATTATTTAATGCTTTGCCCTTGTCATGTAAAGACATTATTAAACTTTACAGTTCTTCTACGTTGGACTTAACTACTTTTTAAATGGAGCCATGACTGAAACTTACGTAGATACTGAAATGCATACTAAAATTTTCTCATTGTTCAGAAAACCGAGGCAATTCAAAATAGGGGCTAAAGCTTGACAATAATTACGACTCATTACATATGTAAACACACATTTTATGACAGTTAAAGTTCATAAGATAAAAAGGTAACTTACAGAACTTAATCTTTTATCAATTTCAGGTAGAGCTTTCTCAACAGCAGTTTTTTGGATAAAACAACATGCAAGTTCCAAATTATCCCGAGCAACAATTTCAGCAGCATGGTCAGCCATGTCTTTCTGAGGAGGAGTGGCATTCTAAAAACAAATATAATTCAATTATTGCATATCACTTTCCTTTTTTCTTAAAATTAACATGTTAAGCAATTAAAAAGTGCTTTGAAATTGAAATTTGGGCTCACCCTCAGAGTTGCTAGGAAAGCATTTCTTAAGTTGGTTATCAGTGACATGTAAAGTGGATCACGACATGTAATCATAACCATTCCAGCAGTCAAACTACGAACCATATGATGAGCTGATACTCTCATTCGGGATTCATCTGGATCTAAAGCAAAATCCTACATAAAAAACAAACAAACATGTATTTAATAATTTTAATCCAAAGACTGAAAAACATGCAGCAAAGGAACAATGAAAACAAGCATACCTTTTTAATTATTTGTTCACAGGTAGTTAATGAAATTTTAATTGATCTTTCTACAACAGGTGCTATCCATTCCTGAACAGCTCTTTCAACAGCATGTCTTACACATTGTTTTAATGCATTGTGTGCTTGAAATAGAGGAAGCTGAAAAAGAAAAAAGATATCAAGCTAACTCCATATTCAATTACAAATAAAAACAATAAGCAAACTGAAATCATTAATTTAAGAGTCAATTTACATAATTTAAGAGTTTAATATCACACAATAACAATTCTTTTAAATTGAAAATCTCATTGAATATAATAAGCAAACAAACTGTTAGGTCAATTACAAGGATGCTTTTAATTATAGTTCATCGAATTAAAGAACCGTGTTGTACAGTAAGAACAGTTCAAAAACTGTATTCAAATGCCCATCCCTAATAAAAATAACTTTAATCCTTTTATTCTTGGGTGTTAACAAAAACAAATTGTAATGACTTTATATTACTATTTTATAGTACTCAGCTAGCAAATTTTCTTTAGGAAACAGCTATACTAACAGAAAAGCATGAAAAATTATACAGGCTCTCCCCATTTCTGGGGGAAAGAAAATAAAAGGGGGGAATTTTTAGTCACTTTTTTAGACTTCCCACAGAAAAATTATAGTTGGCAGATCTTAATTACAAAATTAACAGAATTTATTTTTGATTTTTGCTGGAACCGTATTTCCATGTAGAATAATCTTCAAATCTTTACACTGAAGCAATACACCAATTAGTAGACAATGCCCCTTTTCAAATGCATTTAAAATATTAAAACTAGAACTACCAATGCATGCACATTACAAACTCTTTTTTTAAATCTTTTGTGAAGTTTCCTAAAGGATCCATCAACAAATGAACCATCTATTGTAACATGAAAAAACTTAAAAGAAAGAATTAATGATTTGAGCTTTCCATAAAATTCCTTCTAAATACTTTCAATAATAGAATGATCTAAAACGGCAGAATCAAAATATTTTGCCGATATTTTAATTTACATTGGGTCAAATACAGAAAAATTAAATTTTTAACCTGTGTATAAATTAAAACTTAAGGAGCACCTAAAATTAAGGAGTTTTTAAAGACTATATAAACTTAGTTATATTCACCTAATTTTAAGAAGACATAATCATTTATAATTATCAGTTTAATCTTACTTCATAAGCTAATGTTGATCTAAATTTATAAGTTACTTAACCCCTCTGTGACTAATATCTCGTATATGCAACTCAGCGATTTCATCTCTTATCAGTCCAGCATCACCTCCACGCAATGATATATGGTTGATATTGCAAAATATTTTATATTTTCCCACCAAAAGCTAGCTCCCTCTCCGGGAATGTTGGTACGTCTTTTGGAACATATACTTCTCCCCTCTGAAATGCGAGGAAATCCTTACCCTCCCTCGGAGTGGAGGCGAATTTAAGCGCCTAACTGGAGAGAGGCTAGGGGGCCTGGGATTGGCTAAAAAGGGCTTTGTCCGAGGAGGTGATTCTCGGACGGTTCAAAGTTCGTGACCCGGCGTTCGGGGGAGAACGACGCTTGCTTTTCTTGAAGTATGTTTGTGCCTAGCATAATGGAGTGTTTTTAAATGCTTATAATGCTCCTTGTATATAAATGTGTAAATAGTGATGTAATGTACATAGCTGTGAGTGTTGGAATAAAACCCAGAAAATCCAAGAAGCTTGTCTCAGCTCGCTTACTATGTCACAATATTGATAGATCAGCGTCGAGTATGCGTAAGAGGAGCTGAATGTTTTACTTTAATTTTTAAATGCTAGATCTAATTACTAGATGGCTTAAACAACAGTTTTCACATTCAGTCCAACTAACATTGAAGCATTATCCCAATCAGTAAACAATGATTCTTTTCTAACAGCCTTTAAATTATGGATACGATAACTACCAATAAATGTATATTTGCAGTTAAAAAGTGTAAACTTTTCTAAATAATTTTATAAAACTCCATTTGAGAGATGGGACATCTATTGATACAGGGGAAAAAAACAATAGATGTGCCCTATTCATAAAATTCCTCAAAAAAAAAAAAAAAAAAAGTCCTTTTCAAATCAATATTTTGTTGGAACTTCACTTTGTGACATGTCACAAAGAATTTCTTTGATATACTACTTACTCAGCTTTCATTTTTAATAATTTATTTTAAATGGACTGATGTTAATTATTAATTTGTTAAAAAATTAAGGACCCAATATGAAGGTTAGGTATTTGGGCCTTTTTCAGAAGGACCACTTAAAATTAAGGAATGTACGAGCCAATATTAATCAAACAGGAAACTGCAAAGCAATCAATGAGAAACTATATAGAGTACTTAAGGATTCATCTAAAGCTTAACCCTTTTGAGACGGGAAGCGCAAACGTGCGCTTATCTCTGAGGCCGGCAGTCACTTTCACGAGTGATTATTCTGGGCCGGAGGGTTTTTTGCTATTAAGCCTAATTCATGAAATTAACGAAGTAGCAACGCATTATTTAATAATGCTGCGTAAAGTATTTAAACGGAATATGATTTACATTATATGTTTATAGATTATGCATTTAAGCTATTTCTTACTTAAATATATATTTTACACTTTACTTTTTTTTCATTTTTTACTTAGTATTTAATGACTGTAAAACTGAATACTATGTTATTTAAACTTTTTTTGTATGAAAAATTTTAAAAACAGGGATCTACAAACAATCCTATGTGACAGTCCTTGCACTTGTAACTCATTTGCCATTTTGGAGGATTTTTCCGGAATGTGAAAAAACGAAACATCGTCAATTTCTTTGACAGAAATGTGCTCCTCATCATTAAAATCACTAGATCCATTACGAACATAAAGAACAATCAGAATATATTATAGTGTCACTATTACTAATTTTCTAATCTGTTTCAGAATCAAAATCTGAAATATTTCACGTCATTTCAGCTATTTTAAGCTCAGTTAAACACTTTCGACACTTCGAAAATCTAACAAAAAAAAAAAAAAAAAAAAAAAAAAAAATCAAATCTGTTAGATCTAATTCTGTACTAAAAACTGGACTGCAAACCGAAATACACAACGCTTTAGCAAAAATAAAACTCCCCTGCTTACATAATCGCGTGGGAATTTAAAGAGCCGTCATAAAACATGTCAATCGGAAACATTCCTTTTCCCTCATGTTTATATAATCAAAAACCACTTGTATGTGTATCATACTACTCTCCTATTGAGTACAAGGTCATATCTACATGTATCTAAATCCATATGGACATACAATGCCATCTTGTGTCAAAGCTTATAGTTTTTAAAATGTTCCACAACGCTGGCACACATATGTGATGGTCGGGGGTGAACGAGAAAATGCTCTGGCATGCCAGTGTGTCGGCCGGGAAGTGAGTGCATTTCTTGCTGGCACGTATTTGTGACAGTAGGCGCGAAAGGGTTAAAAACCTTTTAAAATCACTTAAAAATGAGTGATGATATCTAAATGGAAGGCTTCAAAATTCTTACTAGGTGACAGACTTTATGACAGACTTATTCCTTGAAAAAGATATCAGTGAAACTGATTTTCACATTTAATAATCACTGTAGCAAGTTACCTGAGTATTAACAACGATATGCTGATTTAACTGAGTAGTTGATAGGATATTTATATCTGCATATGTAAACTGAGGTTGAGGCATTGATGTACTCAGAGATGACAGTTGAGTCGTTGATAAAGTAGCAGGAGGACTACTAGCAATGGATGCTTGAAGAGTATCTTCTCTAAGTACATTGTTTGGTATAGCACTTGGAGTAGATGGAACCACATTACCAAGAGCTGACTGAGGAGGTACTTGTATGTTTACAGTTGTAATTACTTGCTGCTCTTTATGCTTTGGAAGAGGAGAAAGCTGAGGTTCAATTTTTAATAGTCTCTCTTGGTCTTTTAAAATATTACCAGGCTTTAGATCCTAGAGGTAAAAAATGAAATAATCTTCAAGCTTCACATCAAAAAATATGAAAAAACAAATATATATACATACATAAACCTTTTTTTTTGAGGGGGGGGAGGGATATGTCAAAAGACACCCAAGTCCTTAATTAAAGTGTATATATATAATTTTATAGACATTCAATTCTAAACATAATTTTTTTAATATATATTTAATGTTATGCCTCAATTTAATTCCAAGTATTTAATTTTGATGGTCAAATGTCATTCACAAAGTAACTACAGATTAACAAAGAAATGCAAGAAATTTAAAAATTTAGACACCAATTTGCTATGTGAAACAGATAATTCAATTCCATACAATATTTACTTTTTTTTTAAAGTTGTTTTAGAATCTGAAAATACTTTATGTATAACATTTCAACAAAAGACTAGCATTAATTTTTAACCATACAATTTGAAAACTTTTAGTCATCTTTCTCTATCCTGTTGAATATCATATTTTACTACTTATGGCAATGAAATCTAATTACTAAAATTCCCTGATGACAGTGCAGTTTTAAATGACCAATTAGTTAAAACTGTGCACCTTTGTGTTAGGAATTTGAGGAAGGGTGAACTAGGGATGACAATGATCATAGGATAAGCAGCAAAATCAGTACACCACAAAACACTCCTCTGAAATAAATTTAAATACTTTGATCTTTTACTTGATTGGTTTTAGTTTGGAGAGCTACGGTCTACTTTTTGCAACACGATTTTGGGCTTGAGACCGAGACCTACTGCTTAAAGCCAATTCCAAACGGCTACGAACATCCATGCCATAGTGGGACTCGAACCCACGAACTCCGGTTCCGAAGGCCAGCACCCTAACCATTCGGCCATCATTCGGCTTTACTTGATTGGAGTTTTAAAACTTTGAACTATGTTGGTAAATAATTTAGAAACTTAAACAATATACGGCAGAAAGGAAAAAAAGCAGCTTAATGCAGTTTTTTTTTTAATTTTTAGCAGTTTAATGTGCTGACAATATTTATAAATATGTATTCATACTTACATTGATATCTACACTAAGTGTCTTGCAAAGGACCTCAATTTCAAACTTTAAATTCAATTTTAAGTCTGGCTCTTTGTGCAATTCAGCTAATACATTCATGATACCCATTGTCCATGGATTTGGAGGCTTAAAAACCTATAAAAATAATTTCATTACAATTTCTATTTTTTTTTTCCAATAGATAAATCTCCAAAAACTTGAAATAAAAGTATACATACTTTGCTTTTGGCACAGGATTCAAGGACCTTGGCTACAAATGGTACTACATACAAAAGTTCTTGCTGTCCATTATGATAGGCTTCAATTAATAATGACTTCACATCAATATCCTAGAAATTGAAGCATAATTTTGGGTTAAAGAAAATGGCTATAAAAAAGAAATACTACTATACTTTAACAAAGCATAGATAATAGCTCCAATAACAATCCTGCAACATAAGAGAACCTGCTAATATTAACTCCTTCCGGTAAAATGACAACTCTAGCTTGTCATTAATTTTTCATTCCATACCGCACAATGACGAGCTACACTCGTCATGCGATTAAAGTTACTGTTAAATATGATAATTTAGTTTAAAATTTCTAGTGTACTGAATTTGGCAACACTTTTATCACTTGTGAAAATCACAAGTCACTATTGCATATTGTTTACTTAGAATTTCTTGGTACAAGTCATTGCCAAATTAATGAGTCAGAATAAAAGAAAACCTAAGAAATGCTGTGTGTGTTACAAGAACCAAATTAAAAGTGAGACTACTTGGCGGTGTAAACAATTAAGAATTCCTTTGCACTTTGTTTTGAAAAGTACCACTAGCTTGAAGACTATCTGTATACCTTATTAATGTTATGCTTTGATATTTTCTTAATTTTACTGTTTCTGATATTATTTAATACTATGTAAAAAGTGGATTTTAATTAAGAATATGTAAAAATTGTAAAATGAAACAAGTTTTTTAAATAAAAATTAAATGGTTATTTCATGCACAGTTTTTCATTATTAAATCATGCCGGAAGGGGTTAAGAATTACAATTTCAATAAGATACAGCATAAGGACAAATTTTATTAGTGAGGGAATTTTTAGTATAATTTTTACAGCAAATGAAAAGATAAGCATACACAAAACAGACCTAAACATATTTCTCTAGGTCCATATGTTATAGAGGTAGATATAAGCACAAAAATATAAAAATTGTTAACAATTATAAAAAAGACATTTGTTAAATCCTCCTAACAAAATAGATTTGAAAGATGATAGCAAAGATGTACCATTATAAACTTATATGGAATCAGCTGACAAAATGAATCATTAAATGTATTAATTCGGTGTATTAAGGTTTTGAATATATTTTAATAGTTCAAAAATATTTGGACTTGTACACTAATATCCATAAAATTTATCATAAACTTCTAGTTTTATAAAATATAGTGCTAATCAAATTCCCCACAAAACTTTCATTTGAGAAGTATTTAAATATATTAAACATATTTCAACAACCTGCTTTACCAAACAGATTGCCAAAATTTTATTCAAATCTAAAAACAAATGATACATATGAAGGATAATATTTTCAAACAAATCAAAAGTATTAAATAAATATCAACTTACAATCTGTAAAATTGGTTTCCATTTAGCCAAAGTAAGCATTCCCAGCCAGTGACCCAGGTTTTTTAACAGAGATCGATCAGAGAAGTTTGCTATTCCTTTGTCACTCCTCAAAAGAACCTGGTAAAAATTAAATAACAACACCTATTTTTTATGTTTATAACAATTTCAGAAACAACTCTAAAAAATAAAATAACCTACTTTAATATTCCTAAATGTTTCTCTAATCACAAGTTTTGAAAGATCAGGAAGTTTCAATGTATCCAAGAAATTAGAGTACAATGAATGGAAGTTAGGTTCTATTGAAGCTCTCTTCATGACTAGATACTGAGATGCCCATGGCCAATACTCTTCCTTCACAATTTCTCTAAATTCATCAGTCTACACAAAAAATTTTTAATTAAAAAGGCTGTTACTGAGAAACTTAACATATTAAACACTTACATAGAAACTTCAGATATAATTTCACATACCTTTTGAGATAAATTTGCTTGTGAAAGATTGTTGACAATAAAAGCAACTTTGTCTTGAACAGCCTCAGGAGGCACAACAAGTTTTTCATCTTTCTCAGTAGCTACCAGTAATGTGTCAATGTTTGTCGTATTGGCTATTGATGGCTATTATTAAACAAATAAAAGTTTAGGTAAATACATAGCTAATTTAAACAAGTTCAAGGTAAATTACATGCATCAAAACTTTTGCATATGCAATTATAAAACATTTACTTTTTTCAGATAATTTAAGATACAGTTTTAATTGTGCATTATCTAATATTTTTAAATTATATTTTAAAAGCATAAAACATTAAAATGGATGTCAATGGAAACTTTATTACTTAGCATTTTTTTCACCTCAGACCAGGATAGGTAAGAAACAACTAGTTTCATATACACTTGAGTTAAAATGACCCTGTATGTATGCTAATAAATTAACATATAAAAGTACCCTAAATGGATAACATAGGAGACATCTTATACAACCTCTATACAATTAATAATTTATAAAAACCCTTCATACAAGCCTTTAAGTCTGTTAAGAGGGGATACAAGTAATAGTGAAACACACATTAGCAGTTTTTGTGAGGTTGTGAAAGAGAAGAGAAGCAAATGATATAAAGATTCATTATGTTTCCTTTTTTTTTTTTTTTTTTTTTTTTTTTTTTTAAATATAATTAAGGAAATTTTAGGGATATAGTTACCTTTCCAGTAAGTGTAGTTTTTGTAGAAGCAGTGGTAACTGTAACAGTGACTGTTGTTGTTGTTAGAGGTAAGCTTGGAGACTGAGTTAAAACAGGAAAGGCAGGAGCAACAGTCAGAGTAGGTGGAATATTTGGACCCTGAGAACGATTTGGTGGTTCTTGAGATCTTGCACCATATTCAATATACTGAAAATAATTAAGTCAATTAAACATGTCATTTTTAAAGGAAAAAAATTATTTAACATATCAGCAGTATTGTAGCTATAATTTATAAGTTTACATTTAATTAACTATATGATGCATAAGTTATGTTGCACCAATACTTTATTAATATCAAAAAGCTATCAGTAAATAACAAATTTTAAGCAATTCGTACAAATTAAAAGTTTTCATCGTAAAAAGAACCAGCAATTTGATTTGCCATGAATGCCATTTTTTAAAATTCATCTGATACCATTTTAAGTTAAATTTATAAAGTTACATTTATTTTAACCTTTTACGACATATATTTATCCAATGCATTCACTTAAATCTCCAGAAATATTTTGCATCTCAGTACTAAATTATGATTTCTAATTGAGTGAGAAAGAAAGGCACAAAGTCTGCAACAGAATAATCATAATTCTAAAAGATTTTCATACCAAAGAGGAAAAAAGAAAAAATTAAGCCACAACCATAAATCACAAGATTTATTAAAATAAATTCTATAAAGTCTAAATCTCTATATTTTGTAAATCAACCACAGGAGTTTTCAGTTACAAAATTGTCTCATTTTGCTGGAGCAGTTGGCATATATGATTTAATAAAGAATAAGCAATAATATGAACTATTCTATTATGAAAGAAACAAAGTATGTTCTCTGATGCACACTACAAACTAATAAGGTATAAATGATTTTCTATTCTTGTAGGATATCAAAAAATATTCATAAAACTTCATGCTTTATTTATTGAGCATATTTATACTCAAGTTAAAATTAATGTCATAACCCTTTAAACAATATGTATAGTAACATTAAAATACTTACTTCAATTAATTGTGCAGGTATATCCTGAAATGTTGGAATTGAAGTAAGGTGTTGACAATACTGAGGGTAATCTTTTAACCTAAAAATGGAAAATATTTAATAAAGTGCATTGAAAAAAATTTAAAAAGATGAAAATATTGAATTAAGTATTTACCTTGATTTGAACTTGTCCATGGCAGTGACACCAAAGAAAAACATTTTACTTCCCTGGGGCTTTTTCAGTGATTCAAGAACATACCTCAGAGCAAGACCAAGTGTTATGTAGCTGAGAGAATGAAAAGAAATTAAATGATACAGCTTTTCAAGATTTTAATACTTAAAGAGAATTAGATTAGCATCAGTAAGCAAATGTTAAAATTTCATTAAAAGTTTAATGAAGTATTTAAGTTACTAAAACAATATTTTCATTGGCCATAATGTATAACTACCATAAATTTTTCTAAGTTTTTTAAACAAACCAACAAACACTGCTGCAAGAATCTGTTAAACAGTATGAATACTATTGATCATTTTACATGACTGAAGGCAAAGTTAACAACCCCTCCACACACAAAAAGAAAAGGCAGCAGTAAAGATTTTAAAGATTTACTTTAAAAAAATGTAATAGCAAAAGTAGGAAGATGTAATGTAAAGCTTGCATTTTCTACAAAGTTGAGCTTTAAGTCTTTGATTTACCAGCCTTTAAATAGAAAACAGTGAAATTAAACATTAAATATTTCTCCTAATTGTCAGTATTTTTTAAAAGAATACATGTATACAAAATTCAAGTATTTAAAACTAATTACAATTAGCTTTCGTTCATATAACATATCTAAATTTACTTTGAGATTCATGCTAGTTTTCCTACAAAGCCTTAATTATGCATGTATCGAGAACAAGCCCATGTTCATCTTATAAGTAAAAAAACAATTGAACAGTGCATTTAAAAGTCAATTAGTATAGAATAAAAGAGGGGATGGCAAAGCATCTAAATGAAGCAATAAAACTTTAAATTTTCGCCCGTAAGCTTTTATACTAGTTACACAATTATTGTTGGATTATACTAGTTATACACTTATTATTGTTGAATTAAGGGCATCATACTTTAAAAAACATATATTTAAACAAAGCAGGTAACCAACATACATAAAAAAAAATTCAATACATAACTCATTGTACCAAAATCTAAGCTACTATCAATACATCAACAAAAATATAACAAATACAGAAGCTGAAGCATTTATTATATTTAGACTGGTCATAACTGGATAATCTCAATCTTACCTAACAAGATTCTGATCAATAATTCCACCAAAAAGTTGAGCAGTTGTAATAAGCTCTTTATCAGGGTACTGAGGAAAAAACCTATACTCTTCAAATAAGTTTCTTATCATACAATTAAAAACATCCTAAATAGAACAAGGAAAATAAGTTGAAGCAAAAAATATACCAAATAAAAAAAAAGACTAAGTTGTTAAAACAGTAAAATGATGTGCAAAAGCTCAGGTATATATCATGATTATTAATACAAACAGCACATAATTTATCATAATTTATACAGAGGTATAGAAAAAAGGCATTTAAATAATAAAGAGACATGTACATACATGTATAAATGATTTAGTTACTTAGATGACTCAAGATCAGATATTCAACACAGCAAACACAGAAATTCACTTACACAAATGTGTAAAATTTATTAAAACACATTGGCAAAATTATAGACATCAGTTAAACCTTTGAAATACCAAAATACAAAGTATTTAATTTGTATTAAATAGAAATTTTAATCAGCATAAAAAACTTTCATGTAAACGAAAGAAAAAAGGGATAGTGTAAAAACTATAACAAGTGAACATAAATAAGTCTTAAAAATAATATGAAAACAGTTGCTTTCAAAATATTTATTAGCTAGCTGTAAGAAGAAAAGTTACAAAATCACATTTTATTGACAAAAATAGAGAAGTATAAAACTAAGCAAAGATCACTGGATGTGAAAACTATAAATTACCCTTTCTCTTTTAACAGGAGAATCTTGAAATCTCTTCAACATTTCTAAAACCTCATCTATTTGAAGTGAAGACTGGGGAGAATGATTGTATATTCTTTGAAAATAACTATTTGCTTCATCTTCAATGTCTTTTGATACTGGCTGGCTAGAATCCGGAAATATTGCTCCAAAATCTCCTCCTACAAATTTCACAACAATTTATAAAAATTTAAATGCATAATTTAACAGAAATTTAAGAATTATTGCTCCAATTTTGGTTACTAATTAATGCATAGCACTTGATGTTACACTATACAAAACCTAAGTGTTTTCGCTATATTAGTAACTATGCAGCATTCATTTATCAATTTTTTAAAGTATGAAACTTTTATAATTATTAATGATAAAAGACACTGACAATTTTTTAACTAAAAATTACCACTAAAAATCAAAACTTTTAATATAGATAAAATTCTAAAAAATATGAGATAATAGAAAATAAATATGATTTTTAAAATGACAGCAAACTGAATACAATTATGCATTGCAGAACAAACCACTAAAAATTTTGCTTACAATTAGTAAGCCAATATCAACTCATACACTTCTACCAGACAATTATAGTAAAAGAGCTTGAAACTATTAACAGCTATTCATATAGTGGGGTCATGTTTGACACCTAGCAACTCAAACTACAGCTGACTCAAAAATCCTTGTCAAAGTACAAAAAATGTGATGTAAAAATTAGATGGTCATGAGGCACAGGGTTACAATTGTCGCCTCTCTAAATTTCCTGTTTCTCTCTTTTGGCTCCCTTCGGCTTTCCATCCAGTTTGGTGCAACGAACTAAATTCCCACTCTTGTTTTTTTTCATTCGGCACGCGTAGTTCGCTACACCCTCATTAATTCCGGCATCAGGAGGCCTGCCAAGCATCCAGTAAGTATTCCAATTTTCCTCCTCTTATCAGCACCCGTCTTCCGTATTCGCTTGTGGATTGCACTTGCAGCATAACGAGAGCGGGCCGGGTACTTCGACAGGCCTAGTACAAGGTGGGGTAGCCCAATACTTGTGATCTGCCCACTGTTGCCAGGATAAGCCTGGCGGGCTTCAAGACCATATGGGCCCAGTTTGGTGCTTGATTGTCAAAGTACAAATATTTATATGAAGAGAAAACTTATGTTATAATTAAATGTATTAATTCAAATAGCTTTAAAACTTATGTAAAATATTTTTATTTTAATATAAAGAAATAGAGAAAACAATTTTTCTGGTACCTAATTGGGAAGAAAATTGTGCAGGTAGCTGAGAGGACACAGATGGTATAGGTGTTGGAAAAGGATTTTGAGCTATCTGATTAACAGAAGATACAGCAGGTGTTGATGGTGCTGTTAGCATCTTTGCAGGAGAACCAGAGGAAGCAATGGAAAAAGAGTTCAAGGCTCCTGGTAGAGGAAATCCAGAATTCCCACTACTAATTGTTTTCACATTACTTGCAAGTGACAGAGCTGAAACTGATGATGTAAGGCCAGTCAACTGCTCTAGCTGTAAAAGATTTTTGAATTACATTGCAATTAGAAGATATTAAGCTCAATTTCAGAAAATAAAAAGGTAGTATACTAGTTAAAAGACACGAAAAACTACACATACATGCAAAAACTTTAACGAGGAAGTTATTAATAAATTATGTAAAATCTTAAGAAATTTAAGTTTAAATAAGAGAATACCACAATTGGTCTCTTAACACAAATATTTTGAATGAATACCATTTCCATTTGCTTCTTATATCAAGGAAAGCTGCTTTATTAATATTTCTTAGTCTCTCCCCAAAAAATTATTCTAATCTGACTTATCCCCCCCCCCCCAAAAAAAAAAACCACTTCCCAATTTTGAAATACTGTAGCATTTACAATTATTTTTTTTAACTAAGATTTATCCACAATTTATTTTATTTTTTTTATTTTAATCATGCGATTCCCATTTTATGAAAATACAAGTTAATGTGCAGTACTTTAACATTCACTTAGAAAAAGTGCACTGTTTTTTAAAAAGTAAATTTTATCTCAACATTTATTTATATCACAAGGAAAAGAAGTATAAAATTCAAATAATAAATACAGATTATTTTACTTATGAGATATCAGCATAAGATGACATAACTGGGTTGTTTTAAAGGCAATCATTTTTAAACATTTTATAGCACAGAGAAATTTCAAATAAAAACTTAAAAAGTATTGGATTGTTGAAGTAAATTTCTAACTTAATAGATAGCAAAATCAGAGAACTTATTGCATCACAATTTTAAAATGTGCACTCACACTTGTATTTGGTGAATTGATCACAGTTGATGAAAGAACAGATTGTAAACCTTGAGATGTTTTCACAACACCAGGAGGAGGAAGACGATTTTTTGTCAACACAACACCACAGTTACCAACCATTGTCAAAATTGTTTCTGAAAGTTCTTGTGTTACAGACCTAAATTAAAAAGTAAAATCCAAAAATAAGAATTATAGACAAGTTGATCTTTATTAAAATAGATATTTTTTAAATCCCCCCTTCAGAAATCACAGTTTAAAGTAATTATAACAAACACTTCAACAAATACTATTTTGTGAAATTGAAATTAGCATTAAATATGGTTCTTTTAGCAAAGTTTTGTTTTGGGAATTGGTGAAAATATACAAATTTACAAATCTGAAATTAGTACTTAGTTTAGGTAAGCATTTATTCGAGTTAAGTTCAGAGTAAAGTTGCTAGAGCTTTATACAAGTGTCTAATTTGTGATTTAGCTTCTTACAGCAAACAAATAATGAATAGGTTCCCTCTTAAATCCATTTTCATTTTAGAAAAGGTGCATTTGTTGTGCAAAAAGAGTCCTTTATACAATAAAAATTTGGATGGGGGAAAAAGTTTATATTAAAATTATTTATGAGGGTTCATTAACCAACCCAAGTTTCACCTAAATAGACTGCTATATTTGATACAAAAATATTCAGACTTCTGCATCTGGCAGACAATGAATCTCAAGATACCTGACAAAGGGCATTTGCCAAAATAAAATTTTTCAAATCTATAACTTTCGCTGATTTTGATCATTTTCCATGACTTTAAAATGCTTTTGTTAAAGCATATTTGAATAAAACTTCTGATGTACATACAAATAAAATGTATGCTTTAAGAGAAATTACAGGAATTTCATGATAAAAAATACTTTTTAAATGTTTATAACTTATGTACAAAATTCTTAAATAATTTTTATTAAATAATTATTACATTAATAAAAATTTTGTCTATAATTTAAGAAAAATCCAGAATAATATAAATTGCCCACCCATTAAGCTTGCTTGTTTGTTTTTAGTTTCCTTTGCAATATGGTCAATGGGATAATACATAAGTACCACTCGGTAATTTCAGCAAAATAACAAGTAAATAGAATTAGATAATTCAATGCAATGATTTTGCCAAAATATTTAATGCCTCACAATGAATAATAATTATTAGCATTTCTATATAAATTTCAAAATTAAATGTCTCAAAATAAAAATGTTATTTATTGAAACTCCTAGTACATTTTTTAAGCCTTTTCTACCATTTAGATGGAGTCAATACATCTGTGACACTGGAATGCAACAGTGGTTTTGGATAATAATCATTATCTGATATTTGTTTTGGGTTTGGTTTGGAGCACTACAGTCTACTCTTTTGTTACACGAGGGCTAACGAGATCAGGACCCTACTGTTTTAAGCCAATTTCAAACACCTACGAACATCCATGCCAGCAGTCAGATCTGAACCCATGAATTTCTGTACCAAAGAGCATCTCCCTACCCATTTAACCATTGCTCAGCCAAATAAGTAGGATGCTGCTCTTCAGTTGGCTTGATATTTGCTATGACAATGTTATCACATAATCACTGTTAATGCTCCTTAGCCATTCTAAAGCCAGTTCTTCCCTGTTTAATAAATTTCTTTCTTTATATTTTGGGTGAGCTAGATAAGCTACCATAACTTTTAATTGGAAAGTAAAATAATAATTAAATTTGTATTAATTTTAAAATTTATTAGTATACTGACAAAGTGCCCTGCTTTTCTGTTTCCATATTTAAAATTCAAATATAGTTGCTTTCTAGTAGTACATATAAATACTAACTTTCCATGCCTGAGGTTGCACGGGTATATACTTAATAACGCTTACTGGTATGTTATGTGAACTTGTATTTTATATTCACCTATGCTGATGTCAGCATTGATTTATGCTCCTTGCATTTTAAAGCAAGAATCTTATATCTGTGTTTCTTTGAAATATGAAGCAATTCATGAAAATTTGTTTTGTTTTTCTCTACCCCACCCACCCCCTTTAGGGGACTAAATTTTGAAAAATCTGTTCTTAAATGATGCCTTCAATACAAAAGGAATAAGCTCCAAAGATTCTTTGGGCGGGGGCGTTGATCTATAGATGAATAAGTCAGGACTTCTTCCTTTATATATAGATCTGAAAATGCTAATTCAAACAGAATTTTATTAATTACTGTTTTACAAGCACCAGAAACATTATCTTCAAGCATAACAAAAGACAAACATACATGTTATATATTAATATTGTCAGTTTGAGAAAAGAAAAAAATCCCCATCCTCCCCCCCAAAAAACTTTTTTTTTTTTTAAATAAAACTTGCCTAGGCTGGGATTTTAATAGAAAACATCAGGTTTTCTTTATAACCCTGATCAGACTCTTAGAAAGAAAGTGGAGGAGGGGGGGCATCCAAAAGATTGAATATATGGGTGAGAGAGAAGCCTACTCTGGTCTTGCCTCATTAACACACATACCCAAACAAAAGAAAAATGACCAATTGAACCACACTGCTGGATTAGAAGAATGCAACCCTTCTGGTGCAGTGTGCTCTAATGAGTGTTGACTTTTCTATGCTCTATCTTCAACAGTTTTGCTTCTCACAATGAAATATACACACAATCACCGGCTTGATCAAGGCCATTCTGAAATCAAAGCATTTCTCCCTACTCCTTTGTCACATCACAAGCCGATACATACTTTTTTTTTCTTCTCAACCAATCGCAAATCATGTGCAACCAGACACTACACACAGGAGCACAAACACCCCTGGTCATCCTGTAGCAACTGTATCTCAGGTAAGGCACTGTAATATGTCACATGCCTCAGTGTGCTAAAAATAGATGAATGTGAGTCCAGCTTTCTAGACAAATGGGATAAGTATGCAGCCACTTCCATTCAGAAAGGAAATTCAGTTACAAAGACATTTTTAGATTTTTTTTTTTTTTTTAATTGGTAGTTTAGCAGATCCAAGATTTTTACTCATTTTACTTCGGAAATCAAGACTTTTCATGACAAAATTAATCCATTGCCTAAATCCATGATTTTCCAGGTGTGCTGAAACCATGCTGACATCTGGCAAAATCCCTATCCATTTAATCTTAAAAAAAAAATAAAAACCTACAGAAATTAAGTACATTCTAAAGGCTTAGTTATTGAATATTTTCAAAGATTGAGCAGTAAAATTTCTACATACTATATGTATAATTAAGTAAAAACTTACCCAACAAGTGTATGCAATAAGCTTAAAATTGTAGCAAGAGTTTCTGGAGGCAATGCACTTTTTGGAAGATTTTCCTCCTTTATGCTTCCACCCATAATTTGTGGACACCGGCGAGTCAAAAATGCTACACAAGCTTGAATGAATGTTTCCTAAATCAAAATATGTAAAATTCAAATTGGGCCAAAAGGGCTACAAGCATTTAAAAAAAAAAAAAAAAAAAAAAAAAGAGGCGGGGGCTTATTTTTGAATCTAAATTTAAACATCAGATGCATATGAAATGCATTACTCATATGTTAATATTTAAAGAATTTAAATTAAACCAAGTTATAAAGGAGTCATAGCATGAAAGAAAATAGTGAGATTTAAGTTTTAGCTAGGGAAGGTTATCTATGAATAAAATTATACTTTATAAAAAAGATACATAATTTAATTAGAAAGGGAGTTAATTTCAGATCAATATAAATATTTTTAAAATAAAAATTACAATTTTGTGAAAAGTCTTAAAATAACTTAATAAAATAATAGGACATGAACAAAATTCCTTCAAACTACTTATTTGTTTTAATACTAAGGACATTTAGTAAAACTCACCATAAATAAATTTCTAATACATGTTAAAAAATTTAAGTAATACAGATAAAAATAAGTAAACTTACTCCATGTTCCCTGACTTTATCTCCAATCCATTTATCTAACTTAAGATATTCTCTTCTAGATGCCAAACAAGCTAAATCAATTACAAACATAAAAGGTGTTAAATTGAGTAACATGGATAATGCTTTTAAATCTTGGGCAACATCCAATATACGAGATAACCTGGTTTGATCACAGTCCCCTCTCATATACCAATCTGCCATTGCATGCATAACAATATTTCGAATAGGAGCTTGATGATGCTAAATTTAAAAAAATAAGTAAATAAATTTACAGTTCTAATTTAAAAATAAATACAAATAAAGCAACATTTAGCTTCTAATTAAAACTTATTTATTGAAAACAAAACTGAAAAATATTAGCAAGAAATTGCTTTGACAAAAAAAAATCTTAGATTTACCTGACTATGCCAAACAAGATGTAAAACCATTGCTGAATTTGGGTGATTACCAAGAAATACAGGTATCAGAGTAGATAACAGTTCTTTGTGAAGAATGTTGATGGTTTTCTGTAAAATCATTTTCCATTACAACAAAATGTTATTAAAATAGAAACAAAAATTAGAAACTTTATTTTTAAGTTAATTTTATTAAAATTAAACAATTGGCACAAGCTTCAAAATCATTAACATTAGAAATGCAGTAGTTTTGGCATAACTAAAACTGCAGGAGAGATTAAAATGACACAGCACTGAAAATCGACATCTTAATTAAAAAATAATGGCATTTTTTTTCACAATATAAGTTCATATAAGCCAAACAAAAATCACAGGCCACTCCCTATTTTCTTGTAACATTTTTTAACACCTGTTTAAATTTATCATTTTTCAACTGGTACAGTAATTTCCAGAAGAGACTACATTAGCAAAAACACACTTAAAAATGACAACAAATACTAAAATTACATAAAAATGCCACATTAAGTTAAATTACATGTGGTATCACCATGATTATAACAGATAAATCTTAAACCTAATCAAGTGCTGCTGATTTATTTCCAATTTAGAATTAAATTGGATGCAGAGGAAATTACTCAATGCTTAAGGCTAGCTAGCAGTACAGCTCGTATATCATTTAGGTGCATTTTTGAAAAATTTCTATTTCTTCCATAATTACAAAATACCAAAGTAGTACCCTGACTTAAGTACCAGAATCTGTTTTTTCCCCATTCCACTACTGGAATGCATACAATTAGCCATTTAGAATTGGCCTTAAGCCATAGATTCTAATCTCAGTGGACCCTATCTAAGAGTAGACTAACTCTCTGAACAAAGCCAACAAGAAATTTAAATGAAAGATCTATAGAAGACAGAATGCCTGCAATTCAGTTTTGAAATAGGAAAGAATGCAATTATTCCAAGATCTCTTTTAGGATTAATGTTTCTCTTTTTTTTAATGGTACGTAACCATTTCATCAGTAGAAATAATACCCACTGAAAGTTTATTAAATATACAAATGTGGAGCCATTTCTTCAAGAAATTATAGCAAGCTAATAGGTATTAGCATTACCAAATGTTATTTTACTATTACTCTCCCTACTTTATAAGCCTCTTTTTATATCAAAATGGCCTATCTTGAAATTTTACATGCAAGTATTACATACATAGAAATAATAAATATCGAATTAATATTTCAATTGTTTGTTGTTAATATCCTGTTAGGGAAGGGGAAGAATTTGTTTAATTCTCTGTGTATGGCTTTTAGAAAAACTGAATGACACCAGACAAGAGATTTAGTGTTAAAACTCATAATCTTTAAAATAAAATTTTACACAAGTGTAGAAACTGCAACTAGCATATATCTGATGTTCATTTCTGACAGCTAGTAGACATACTAAACATTAAAGAAAATTTTTGATATTACATTAAAAAATTCACAAACCTTGAGCATGCAAAATACATAAAAGCAAGTAATACTTACTGTTGACTGAATCAATCCCAAAATAAGAAGATCAGGACAATGAGAAAGAGGAAATTTAAATATTTCATCCTTGAAGCAAGATGTTTCGGATAAATATAATAATGACTCTATTAAATCTAAAGATTTCCTACAAAAAATAAAAATATGAACATTTTAACAATTTTATATATAAAAAATAAAACTATTTTCAGTTAAATAATGCCTCTTTTAATAAAGGTAAAGACCATAGACATTGTTTACAAACATTTTTACCTTTAAAGCGCATTGTTAACAGAGATTGAATCAGAATTGCTATTAAAAATATCAATCTTTTTGGGGTAATGAAAAGTTTTTTTTTTCTTTCTCACTCTTTCCTAACAAAGATTGCAGCTTGTTAAAGGCACTTCTTGATCAGTTACCTTAATTACAAACAAAATAGTGTGTGGCATCACTCAATACTAATACTGAAAAATGATCAATCAGTGGTTCCCAAAGTTAAAGACCTTAATTTTTTAAAAAATATTTCTTTAGTGCCTTATCTTAAGTATGACTAATGATAACAGAAAAAACTATTAACTGCATCATTAAACACTCATATTTATTATTTATTCATTTCATTAGCATTTAACTACAAAAATGATACTTTGATTTGCTATGAAAGTATTTTTCCAAATTGTAGATTCAAACTGGGTCCTAACAATATTTTACCTTTTTGTCAACCTTTTCTACAAAATTAATTTTGATAAGTCAATAATTGCTTTCCTCTATTTTGTAGTTCCTAAAATCAGTTATACAACTTATGATAGTTTGATATCTTTAAAGATTTTTAACAAAAAGATACAGATTTCATTGCCGACTGGTTTTAGAATACAGGGTTTATCATTTTATATATATGAAAAATGATCTGTTATTGGCAGTTTATTGAAGTTTTTACAATATACTAAATTAAAAAAAAAAAAAAAAAAAAAAGAGGGGGGTGTCAAATAAAAATTAAACCATACCAAACTTTCTACAAATTTACCAATTTTTGCCCTATACTTTGATTTTTTTAAATTATGCTAAATGACTGTTGCTCACTACAGTCACTTCAGATGTACATTTTAGGAATTACTTTGCAATTATGAAGATTTTAGAAAATTTTGCAGCACCCCAATGAAGATATCACGGCTGTATGGGTGTGACAAGATATACACTTTGGGGTTAACTGAATTTTTAAGGACTGACATTGGGCAGATCTTTTAAGAAAAATAATTCTTAAGGCCCACTTTATATTAAAAATGTTATTAATTTTCTTTAGTTTGAAATTATGATGAAATCATGAAAAGTGACTAGATGTAAGAAAATGGACATGCATGCTACTTTTCAATAAAAAATAACATTTTATTGAGTGTAGATTGATTTAACATTCAACTTTTAAGTAATCAACAGAATTAAATGAGGTAATCCTGTACTTAAAAACAAAAAACAGAAATTAAAATACTTTAAATGCTTACCAATTTGAAATACTACGGTTGTCATCTTCAGGAGGAGCTTTTAAGGCGTCAGTTAAGACAGGACGGTGAGTATAGTCCGTATAACACATAATATCAGAACAGTTTAGAGATTGTTGAAAAAAGGAAAACTAAAAGAAAAATTTTTAGTTTTAAATCTTTAATTTTGAAACAACATATTACTATAAAATATAACATGAACTTAATTTAAGACTTTTCATACAGATATTAAATAAAAAAAACAATTGATATATAAATATATATGTCTGTAACTTAATAACCATCCATGAACAAATTGAAGTTAAAAAAATGTAATATCAAAACTATAAATTATGTAAGTTTAATACATACAAATGCAACATAAGCAAACGTCCCTAAATAAAGATGAAGGATTTTCAAATTTTAATAACTGAAAGATGCCTATGAGTTTTTAAATTTCCAAATTTTTAAAAAATTCATAAGAAGCAGTAATTGCAGTATAAACCACTGTTTCTTAGCCTTCTTCAGAAATTAGTAAGTTATCCTCTAACCCAGAAATGTATTTGCAATATTTAACTTTGATTCAACTACAGTCAATAAAATTTAATGCTGCTTAAGTTACTCTATATATCTTAACATACTAAGATCATTAAAAACATACAGCAGTGTTCATCCCACATTCATTAATAGATGACCAATTTTCATTCAATTAAAATTTGCCAATTCATATTTAATTTTATATAATTTTTTGTAATTTAACACTACAAAAGGAGTACAATAAAATAGATCTTAATCAAGCAGAAAATTAATGTGATGTTAAAATATTACAGAAACTAAATATATAAAAGAATTTTCTTTAGACACATTTTGAAAAAGTGTGGTTTTGGGTCATTTAAAGAGAACAGTCAAAATGACTGTTCATCTTTCTAGGGACACAGAAATGTCACTTTTTAAGAATTACTTATTTCTTACTATAAAGCACCATCAGGCCCAACTAAAACAGGTGCTCTGAATCTTCAAAAACAGCTAGTCAAAATTTGTTAAATATATTTGTCAAAATATGCTAAACAATTTTTTGCTAACCTGTCCTTCTGAATACCTCCAACGTCTGTATATTCGTTCCATAGGAAATGTCTCATGGCCAAGACCTAATACTAGGGCTTGCCAAAGTATTTTAAACCCTTTCTTGTCCTTCAGTAGGAATCCAGGATTATCAAGCTCTGATACAACTTCTTTCCAATCTAAGGTAGGTGCCTAGGTAATAACAAAAATAATTTTACATGCAATATGATTCTTTACTAAATAGGTGCATAGTGGGACATTCCCTGGGGAAAATATATAATTCTTTAGTGAAAGGTCAGAAGATAAAGCATTCAAATACACACACTTTACTTTTTAAATGCAACTAATATCTTTATCTCATGCAGCAAACTTAAGGCTGGATAGTATATCGTAACACCACTACATATTAATATTTCTTTAATGCCCTGGTAAGGATACTCAGATTTCAATTCCACCAATATATTGTTTCAAACAGTATTTCATCTTAAGAAATTTTTCCTGCACTGCATAGTGTCTAGGAAAAAAGACACTATTGTGCATAACTTTAGGAGTTTTGAATTTTTACAGATGATGGCTATTTTTGATTTAATTTTTGCACAAGTAATGGAAGAAATACAAAATTGTTATTGAAACTATATTCATATTTTTATTTTCTTATTTGGAAATAAGAGTTTAAAATGTAATTACAAAAGCAATAGCTATGCACTGAATGCAAACGTTTTTCAAATATTTTACTAAGAGCAACATATTTTCTATAGCAATTCACCTTTATTTTAAGGTTTATTACATATGCTTAATGCAGAGAGCTGCACTATACATACTTGAAAAGTCCAAAACTTCCAAATTATATTTGTTGCTTTGGAAAAACTTCAGATTTTCCTAAAATTTGGATATTTAGTTTTTTTTCTCTATAATTTGTTCAATTGTTATTTATGTTTGGGGCCATGGGGGATTTAAAGAAAAAAAAAATTCTGAATATCCCACAAAATTGTCTGAAAAAGTATACACTACTAATTTAAAATAAAAACAATATTAAAGGTAACTTATAAATGTCAAAACTAAAGCCAGATAATGTCTGAATTTTAATATTGTGATTTAGTTAACCAAATATCAATATATTAATGTTCTAATATTTATCACCTTATAATATAGTTGCAAATATCATAATCTGTGTAAAATACAAACACGTGTATCAATGTGTGTGTTAACACTCTAGAAAAAAATTCAATTTCTTAATTTGAATACATAAATTTAAATTTTAACATATTGCTTTAAAAAAGAAAATTGCATAACATATTACTGTTCTGCGGTAGAAAAGAGATTTGTGGGTGCGAAAAATAGAAAAAGGGTGAGAAAAGCTTTAAAACATTGACTATCTTCATAACTCATTTATATACTTGAAGCAAAAGATGGTTTTTAAAAAAAAAAATATTTCAAAAACAGATTTGTTCAAAAATTCTTTTTAAATTTTCAAGGGATTTTTTTTTTTAAATAATTTTTGGAACAAACTCACAAATTTTCGGATCAGAATCCCCTTGTTTGGAACCCAGGTGTCTATCAACCCTGAAATTCCTTTGATGGTTAGTGACATAAAAGCACAATAAAAATTGGGGGGGAGTTATAGAATTTTACCAGCTAGAAATCCTTTTAGGTAATTTAGTAGTGAAAGGGAATTTTTTGGCATTATGCCGGTCAGAAATGTGTCATATAGAATTCTTAAAATGAAAAATTAAGACATTTTAACTGCAAATTCTGAAACAGTTAATGACAGTGGCTAATCCAATTTTAAAGATTGTAAAATATACATAACATTTTTAATTTATATACATATGCTTAAAAAGGGCCATTAAGCAAGAGTTCACATTTTGAAGAATACCAGATTCAAGTTTTTTGTATCATAAAATATAACCCTTTAATGAATGAAATCACTCTAAGGGCAGCTCCTAGGGGTTTCTGAAGAGCAGGGCACTGCAACCAAAAATATTGTACCAAACCCCAGAAAACACAACCCAAAGAGTACCTAAGAAAAGAGGCATATGGCTAATGCAAACTTCAGCAGACAACTGACAAGAATATCCTACAGCACTCAAGGCTCAAGAAGATGGCAACCATAGTACTTAAACTTACCTTCTTTTATTTTAATTTAAAAAAATATTTAATAATACAAAAAAAATTACTTTAAACACTATTACTCAGTTTATTAAAACACTATGTAATTCTACTTAGACATAAATAGCCAAAAAACAAATTCTGTAAAATTGATAAAATTATATGTTATAGAAAATGAGCTTTCATTTCTATTCCGATTAATAATACCTTGATTTACTTATATCAATTTATTTTACAACAGTAGATATTCAACATGGAACCTTGGAAGTATTAGTGCCCCAAAATTTCATTAACTGTTACCAAGAAAGGATATGTACATTTTCTAGATCTTTTTTAACGAGTCTGCTTAACTTTTTTTAGTCTTTAGATTTGATATAAAGGAAGATATTTGCATTTATCAAAAATCAATATATGAAAATTTAAGTATTATCCTCTTAATATGATAAATTAAGAAATTGAATTTTTAATGTCTAGATAATCAGCAAACACATATGCATGTGTCAGCATTATTTTATACAGAACACTTATAATAAAGTGATGCATGAATCAAAGAACATATCAATATGTAAAAAATATCCATATTTGGAGAACAATATATAAAGATATTCAAATTCAGTATCACCCAGCCATATTAATTACAACTTCAAATAATTTCTAAAAATATCAAATTTCAAAATTGTGCAACTCTCAGTAAGAAATAAAATAACTATTAAGTGTTACATGACACTCCATTAAAATTTCAAATAGACATTTTAACTTCTTAAAACTGTCAAGTATTTTTTCTCACTTATTTGTTTAAAGTATTTCATGGTATGACTTACCTGTAAGTACAATTTTTTCAATATATCTGTTTCATCAGTATAATATGAAAACATTTAAAAAACAGTTAATTTTATAATGATCTGTTGAGATAAAACACTCTTAAAAAATTACTACCTAATTCTTTTCAAAATTTTATAATTTACAAAACAGTTTAAAAAAATAATCTAAATTAGTAGGATATATCAAGTCTTTCTTCTGAACAGAGATAATATTAATTACCATATCATGGACAACTTGCACAAAAATTTCAACATTCCATGTTGGCTGCTGATTTCCCTCAGATTTTTCTTTGTTGTCATTCCACATAATCATACTATTACTGTTCATATTCTACAAGATTAAAATTCTTATTAGATATATTTATTGGAAGCAAACATGTGTATGATTCTAATGAAAATTTAAGTTGCATAATAAATAAAAATGTATTTTAACATTTATTAGTAATTTATTAGTCTAGCTAAGATTAAGATGTTAAAGAAAAAACAAGTTTTGGCCAAAATATTAAACCTAATAAGGAATTATATAACTTAATAAAATTGTCTCAATGTAGTTCAGTAATATTTATAGAGAATGTTTTCCCCAGCAAATAAAATTTAAAGCTAGATTAAACAGAGTAACAAGTTTAAACTAATTCCAATGATTTTTAGATCAGCCAAAACTAGAAGTATTCATATAAATCAAGATATAAAGTTTTGAAGGATAGAAGGGGGAAAAAATTAAATGTAAACTGACCTGGACTGGTACAGCTTCAGTTAAACCTGTATGAGATCGAGTCATCATTGATAAAATACGAGCTACTGTTTGTGGAGTGAGATCCCTCACACCTATTTGTACCATGCTATTACGACATTCTTCAACACTAAAATACATTAAAAAGAATATTGAACATATGGGCATAAATTCAATAACTAATAATTTAAACTTAATTTACCTATTATATTCTAACAACATTTAAACAAAATATTCTATTAAATTGCAAACAGAAAGTTTTAAAATTCATGTTCTGCATTTAAAAAACTTACATAATACTAATTTTAAGTTAAGATTTGCAATTATGGTCAAAACAATTCAAATATTACTAACATTTAGCTGCATAATCTACAAACTTAGTTATTCTAAATACTTCCAAAATTAAATAAAACAATTTAAAAATACTTAGTGTTGCATTTACTATATATAACATACGATTTATTCCAACTAAATCCTATTTTAAATTCATTTTACAAATGGTATGTAAAATTATACCAATAAATTAAAGAGTAAAAATAAATATTCAATATGAAAAAAATCCTTACTTTGATGTAAAATTGTAACCCATTTCTTGTATGACATCCACAATTGAATCTTCACTCTATAAAAGAAAAAGATTTAGTTACTTAAGCTCACAATTTTCTCAATGTGATAGAATATGAAAATCCAGAGAAGAAACAGCTAGTAAATTAAAACTAAAACTTCTAGTCAATTTGAATTTTTTAATACATTAATCTCAAATGTTATGCATATTTGTATGATTAAAATATTAATTTTCAAAATATAAAGTTATGATAGATATATTAGGATGTCTAGAAAAAAAGGTGATTTTCAAAATCTTTGATATTTCCATGTTGTTCAGAATTCTAGTACTTGCCAACAGCATTGTCATTGTTTTTAAAGGTCGATATTTTCATCAGTCCATCCTTGTAAATAAACTTTACACTTAAAACAATAAAATAGCGAGTAGGATATTTAAGGTAAATATAAAACAAAATGAAAAATGCCTCTAAGCTAAAGAGAAAATGAAATGACAACTACAAGAATTAAGTAGTTTTACAGTATCACATACCAAACTATTCCCTATTCAGTTGTATAAATTAACGACTTAAACAGAGCAATTAAACAAGAAAAAAAATCTTATTTCTTATATCAAAATAGTACAAATTTATCCAAATATTTTTTAATTCCTTTTTTATTGGGGGGGGGAGGGGCTTAGGCTTGTGACCATCCTGTATATTCATATATAAATAGGAAACCTTTCAACCTCAAACCTTGATTACTAAAAATTGAACATATCACTGTCAGCAGCAAAACTAGGATGCGTACAATCTAGTTGCTAGTTTTAGAAGCTAATAAATATTCTGAAGTTTCAAGGATTAAAATATTATTGAATATAACACTACATTTGAAACTCATTTCATTAAATCTTAAAGAACATATAACTATAAAATCATTCAAAATTCAAAGGCATTAAATTTAGTAACCAAAACAAAATGAAGTTGAAATTTTTTATTTAAGAAAGGTAACATTCCAATTTTGCATTTTCCCCTAAAATGCATAAAATTTGACGTAAGTTCAGTTAATTACATAATGATGATTCTAACAATTTTTAGTGATATCTGCTCCAAAAATTCATTATATAACACATCTAGATGGCTGGGGGGGGGGGAAGGTCAGTCTCAAATTTAACTTGCAAAACAAAAATGAATTCCTGCCAGGGTTAAAAGTTTTGGACAAGCAAATATATGAGTGCATACACAGCTTGAGTATAGACACTAAAGCTGTTCTTTTAATCTTTTCAAATGCATCGATACACCTCTTCATACCTTATCATATACAAAAAAAAAATTTAAAAAGAACAAAGTTAAGAAAACTTACAAGCTTGGTTGAATTAGCTACAGAATCCATGACTGGGTCTGGAATATTATGATTCAAAAAAGGCAAAAGAATGCAAGGTGGAGAAGCACCAAACTCTAAAAAATGATAAATTTATGATATATAAATAAAAAATACACAGAACAAAATATTTTACTGTTAAATCATTTACTATTGGTGAAATAGCTTACTGTTTAAGAGAGCTTGTTTAAGTGATGATTTGAGTTCAGCTGAAATTCCCAAATCTTTAAGGTAAATACGATTGAGCAAAAGATGCAAAATCACTAATGGTATATCAGTAGATTCTTCTTGACTGGATGAATCTAAACAGAAATACAAAAACTGAATATCACAAAATAAAAGTATATTTAACTTAACCAGCATAGTTAAATCTACAAATTTAAAAACTTTTCTAATTAACAAGCAACTTCTTGATTTGTGTTACATGAAGCACATAAGAAATATGATACTTCATGCTGGAATCTCAAAAAAATAAGCAAGCAAGTTGTTTAAATTTTTTATATAAACATTGCACTTTGATACAGAAACAAATCTCCTATAAAAAAAAAATACTTAAAATATAAGCTAAAAAAAGTATATATACTTTAATATATATTACCTTGTTCAGATAGATATTTAATGAAATCTGGCAGTTTCTGTTTTAGGAAGCTTGTGGCGTGATTTGTATGTTCAGGAAGAGAGGAATTTAAGAGGGCTAATCCAAATGCTATTTCTTGAACAACAGATAATTTGAGTACTTTGCTTAACTGAGGCAACAAATGAGCTGAAGGTCTTAAACTCTACAATATTAATAAACAAAGAAAATAATTACCAAAAAGTGACAAATTTGTACTCAAGTAAAACAATACTAGTAACATAAAATTCAGTGTGTATAGATGCAGAAGTCTGCAGTAAAATTATGGTTAAATGTTATTTTTATAGGACATTTCACAAAAATAAGCTGATTAAAAATATTGAAACATTAATAAAAAATGAAAAATATAATGAAACAAAACTAGCAGCACAAAAAAAAACTTTAGATACAAACATGAAGTTTTATTAGTTCATTAATCACAATCCTATACATTCATATAAAAAAAAAGCAAAATGAGCATTTTAGTTGAAGATCTCTGTAATACAAAATGTAATATTTAGCCAAACAATGAATTGTTTAAATAAGAAGCATTTAACTGGGGTTTTTTCAACACAATGTCCTTAAATATAAATTTAAAATTTTCTATATGGTTATGAATTTTACTAGAAACAAGAAACTGATTGAAGACAAAGATTTGAAATAAAATTTCATCCTATTACATTCATTAAAGGAAAAGGAAAGATACAGTCCCTGTATTTGCTGCATACGAATTAATTTAACAGGAATTTAGAGTCAATTGCAAACATTACCAACATCCATGTAAGCTGTGAGACTCAAATCTTAATTTTAGTTCTGAATGTTAACCTCTAGTTCAAAACTGACAGATAAACTACAGGTAATTTAAGACATTAATTCAAACAAAATCTTCATTATTAAAAAAATTACATTCACCATGCAAATTAGAAATATCGTAATACTTAATTCAAAGATATTTGAGGTAAGTTTTACTATAATCCTTTGGATGCTAAAATTAAGATATTCTAAATTTGCCACATTTTAAAGCATTTTATATTATAAAATTAAACCAAAAAGTTTAATTTTAACAATTTTAATTTCTGCAAATGCAACAAAAACATTAAAGGAGGAGGAGGAGGAAAAAATACACACCTTTTGCTGCTGTAATGGACAGTCAATAGCGTAGCAAAATGTTGATACAAAATTTGGTCTGTTTAAAATTGATGCACACTCCTGGATCAAAAATTGGGTCTAAAGCAAAAATTAGAGTTTTAAATTAGAGGATCTAAAAGTTTAAAAAGCTAGTAAAAAAATTATATAAAAAAAAACAAATACACAGCATTAAATTATTAAAAGTTTAGTCCAATTTCCAGCACAGTTAATATAGCATGCATACAATTCCTTTAGATATTCAAAACATACTAAACAAATCTAAAATCAAGTTTACAGACATGTATTTAACCATAATTTTAAAATTAAGAATTATAGATTACTTGATGATAATCCTTGCCACTGCTTTTACCATCACCACTGAAATCTACATGAGAAAACAGACAGCGCAGGAGGTGCCTCTCAGCCTCTATCCCGTGATGGGCTACAAGCTGTAAATCAATACAGAATTTTAAAATAGTTATTCAATAATACTAAACTAAATATTACTTTGTAAAATTCATTTAATTGTTCAAAGTGGAGAATTTAATAAAATAAAACACAAGAAGAAACTGAAAGATTAACAGTAAAATATCTTAACTAAAACCTTTTTCTAGAAAAGATACAACAAAATGACATGCTTAATTTGAAAATAAACCTAGCATTATTCCTTTATACTGGATTAAAGTTCTGGATCTTTAAATTTTATTAAACTCCCTTGCAATATCTTTCAAATTAACATCTGCATTTTTTCCACCCAAGAGAAATGTTGAATATTAGTTTTTATTCCTTCATACAGTACATATGTTTCACATATACACACCTAAATGTTGTCTATAAATTCCAATGCTTGGCAGTCTACTTCATAAATTTGCCCACTTGATACTTTTAAAAATTGCACCAATTTTCTAACACTTTATCACTGAAACTACTACTGACAACTAGCAACCAACAAAACTGGCAAACTAAAAACCACTAACATTTTTACCTTGTCTTTCATTAATTTCATAAGTATAAAGTTAAATTTAATAAAACCTACATAAATGAAATGAATGATGAATTTATCTAAGACATTAACTTCATATCTATGACAGGAAAATGAACTAGACAGGAACATACTGTCATACTTTAAAGGTTAAAAAATAACAAAAATAAAAAGCTTAGTAAAAATTTAGTTTTTCTATGCCTTAGTACATACAGCAATATTAACAACATTCAATAACATTTTAAAGATTTTAGAATACTAGTTTAGAATAAAGTTTTTAGATTTAAATAATTATTTAAAAAAACTTATGTTTTAAAAGGAATAATTTGTGAAGTTATTTGCAATAGATTGTTGCCAAAATTTTTTGGGAAAGCAATTCTTTAAGTTATGCTGTATAGAACAAATTTCTACAGAACTATATTGAAAAATAATACTGAAGGATTTATAAACTTAAAACACTTATACTTAATTATAGAATCAAATATGTAATTCTTCCCAATTATGCTACATTTTTTTCCACGTTGAAAACTTTATTGTTCAGGTAATTTTGTTTAAATTAGGAAATTTTAATCCTTCTAATATTTGCTTACAACTCACTTGTTAGGAATAATTTTTGAAAATTTGAATCAGAAGATGCCTACATATGAAATTAGTATCAAAATAAGTCAAAAACAAGTAGACATTTTGCAAAAACGAATATATCAAAAAGATATAAACCATGGTGTACTGATGGTGTATATAACTATATAGTATTTATGTATCAGGAAAACAAAAAGGGACAGTCAGCATTTTTAACATGGTACAAAATCATTTCTTCTGTTAATACTAATTAAATCTTTCATAAACTAGAAGTTTAAATCAACTATATACAACTTATTTAATACAAGTGGCAACTGCTTTCAAGTGAAAAATTACTACAGGAAATAAAATAAGAACAGCAATTTTAAATTATGTTCTTTAGTCTAATTGGAAAGATTTGCTTTTATTCATACACAGTTAGACCTATCTTGAATTTCCCAGAGATTAATAAAAAAAATAATAACAGATAGGAATTTTAAAGCTTTATGTGACATTTCAATCAGAATTACATTTAAACCATAAGTATATATTTAGTGTATAAAATGATGTAATACAATAATTAAAGCAGTACACAATTACAAAGCCTAGTAAAAAAAAAAAAAAGCTTGTTAATACAATTTAATATCAAACTTATTTGATCCATTTTTAATTTTGCAGTAGTAACGAAACCATCCTCAATGCCTTCCTACAATTCAAGAATTTTTTTTGAGAGTATTAGTTGTCTTCTCCATTTTTTACTGCAACTTTTAGACTATCTATATTCTACTCTTCATCCTCTATATAATTAGAATAAATCAACACTTATTTTATATTATCTGTTGAAACTTCAGAAGTAACAGAAGAATTGTTTTCAATTATAACTGAATGAAAAACTACTTTTTTCCTTATTACTGTCCAATTTTTATCCAGCAGTTTGATGAATGTATTCATATTTATATCCCTTAACAGTTTCATTTTTTTTTTCATGAATTCAATTAAAAAAATGTCACATTTCTTGATTGCATATTTTTGTTCATTTTACATTTGTAAGCTGTAAAATGTTATTAAAAGTAGTATTTCTAATTATTTTAAGCATTTACAATAACTTTTTTACAAGAAATAAAATAATGTTTTCCCAGGAAGTTGTCTTATTTCTCATGTACGCCAGACAAGGAAGTTACATTTACAGTTATGCATATAAAAAATACAAATACCTTCGATTATAATTACTACACAATTATTTTCATGTACTAGTACATTTACTTAACCTGCTTTTTCAAAGATCAGATTTAGTCCAACGTCACAGTCTGGAATAAAAATTTCTAGTCTTTTTTTCTATTTCTTTTGCCGCTGTCATTTTTCTTTAGTAAATACATGCACTAATTTGCAGGACTTAGTTTTTTGTGTCTGTAGGTGGAATTACCTCTAAAACGTCTCTTGGTCAGTTTTCTAAAAACTTAAGCCAAAGTCAAGCCAAAAACTCTCAGAATAATGCAAAACCTATCAGAAAGCCTGTGCTTTTAAACTAAATGGAATACACTTCAAAAAACTAACATCTTGTGGACATCTATATGACAAATTTGACATAAATACGAAAGATATAGCTAAAATAGTGAGAATGACAAAGAAATCAAATTCACTGTACGCTGTACGGACAAATCATTAAAGACACAGTAACCATTCCCGTACATTTTATGTGCAAAACAGGCAAGGAGTTAATCTTCCCATATCCAACTTGATGATTGCTTACAAACAAGGAAATTTGTGAATCGTACATTTTAGATTTTAATAGAGCTTTTGTAGATAAAATATTCAAGATAAACAGGGAAAAAGCAAGAGTACATGGAAACAGAAATCAAGATATAAAGGTTTAACTATAGTACCAAATTCATATTAACACAGCATTTTAAATACTAATATTCCTGAAAGAAAAAATTACATACATTGCACATAAAAATAAAATTATATTTATAAAATAACAAATTAATAAGTTTAATTAGAATACAATTCACTAAGTTGATGTAATGGTTTATAAAAGTACAACATAGTTCAAAAAACTTTTTTGGCATACATTGTAAAAATATAACAGAGCATGGTTTTCAGGAAGTTAAATTTAATACTTAAATACAAATAAATTTAGTTTTAATGAAGAAAAGATTTCAAATAAAATTTTAGCCAGTTGTCAGTTTTACTCTTTATTTTTAATTTAATGAAATTCTCAAACATCAGTCAAAATAAAGAGCTGACAGAAGTTTTCCCCCTAACTTTTATAATAAAATAAGAGTGTGAGTAACACAATGCACATTTTATTATTGGTTGTAACAAACTAAGCATAATTTAGGTACGCATAGTAAGCATAATCAGACATAAAATAATGTTAATACTATCCAGCTGTACTTTGGATTAAAAAGATTATATTGGGTGTTTCAAGACATTTAATAAATGCCATGGTTCAATATCTAAATGTCTGTTAAGATTTTGAAATGAATGTATTAAATGGTTCATTTTTATTGTTAAATGTTTGCTGATTAAAAGATTATATAATAGAAAAAGAAAATGAAAAGTAAATATTTTTCAATAAAATAAAGCTCTGAAAATTATACAATTACTGCTCATGAAAGAACTTTGTAAACGTATTCTGAGATTATATTAACCTCAAATATTAACCAATTTCATGAGAATTTAAAAAAAACCTTACAGACACCTCCTTTATTAAATTTCCAGTATAGACATAAGATTATATAACTCAATACAAATCACTTTCACATACTGAAAAAACTTATTTGTCTATTCATGTTTGTAAATCTTAAGACTAATATAAAGATTAATCAAGATTATATTCTGTGAATGACAAACTTTTACAACCTGTAGCTCAAAGCCCCAATAACAAGTTAAAAATATTAACTTTAATCAAAGAAACTAATTTATCTTATAGTTTTCATTATACATACCAGATACAAAAGATCAGTTAAGGCATTAACTGAGATAAAAATAAAACATTGCAATGGTTAAAAAAAAAAAAAAAAAAACTGAAGACAGCCGCGTATAAACAATTTATTTTCCACAAATATATGCAAGACGCACAGAATTACGATTAAAAAATGTATTAAGTTTACAAACAGTACAATACCAGTAACACAATGCACATTTTTTCATAACCTTTAAACCCTTTTAAACTTCAAAACAAACTATTTCTTAAACAAGCCTCAATAAACATCTAGAAATAATTAAGCTCAAATATTAATATACGTATGGGAATAAATCTCTGCAAAAGAATCTATTTAAAAAAAAAAAAATTCTTGTATTTAAAAAAAAAAAAAAAAAAAAAAAAAAAAAAAAGAACGCTTAATTATAGTGGTTTTGAAAATGTGTTCGCAAACATATTTACACAATGTTTCTTACGACTTTTTTTTTCTTTTTTTAACAATTAATTGTTCACATAAGAACAGCTTTACTGGAATCCCTTCTCTTATTCATAAACAACTTAAAAACAATTCGAGCTTGGGGCTGTTAAGCCTATCAAAAATTTAAACTAATACGTTTAACAGTATTAAATATAATAAAAGGTATTTACAATGTTGTCAATTTAATGAAACCAAGGGATATAAATAAATAAGTTTTATGAATTTCACTTATTTTTATTAACAGCATTTGCATTAAGAAACTTGGACGCTCGTAACAAAGCCAACATAAAGAAAATAAACCAAAATGATATAATTTTGATAAACTTACTCTAGATATTTCTTGGACACTAGATTTAGAGTTCTTCTTAGTAAGATTAGCGACGGAATAACTAATATTAGACAAAGCAAAAGACAACGAGTCCAGGTTCATAGTTCCATGAATACTACACAGAAAGCTTCAAGCACTTTTGAAGCTTTCTTAGTAGAAAAAAATAATGTTCTACAAATGTCACAAAATTCTCTGAAATCAAGTACTAAATAACTAAAACACAACATCGATGAAAGTAACAAATTTTATCATTAAATGTAATGGCGAACATGCATTATATCCACCATTGCCAAATATTCATACGGATACGGGAGTAGTATTTATTAGGTTTGCCAATCATGAAGATAAGGGGTAGAAATGTGCAGTCCCCCCCTTCCAACCTTTTACTCTGATCAAGGAGACATGAAACCTAGATAAATCCTGATCAGAACTTTAAAAATAACAATTTTCTATTTAATTCCTTCAAAATTACATATCACTCGATTTGATAGCCATAATTTTCAAATAGTTTCTTTCTTTACAACAAAAAATGATTATTTTTAGATAAAAATCCTCATTTAAAAATTCAAATTATTAAGTGAGTTTTTAGTAGGTCTTATCTCTAAAAAAGAAATCACATTTTATTGATAAAAAAAGATTTTTAATATAGGATTTTAAAGGCATTAATTCTGATATATGAATTATCAGTTCCAGTGAGAAAAGCTTATTGTTTATGTTTACGAAGCAATTACTTCTTTATAAACATCTTTTTCAAGATATCTTTTCGAGATATTATACTCTTGTTATTATTACTTATTTTACAACAACAAATCACATTTATTTACAATGATTTCTTAAAAGCCTTAAATACTCATAGGTCTTTTAACTGTAATGAAACTTTAACTGTTAAGAATGGTTTTTACTCTATTTGTTATTACGAAGGATTAGAAGTGAGTATTTCGTGTTTGTTATCAATGTCAAAGAAGTGATATTAACAATTTACAGGCCAAAACTACTTTGTTCATTTTTAACATTGCTTAAATATTCACACAATCGACGTTTCAAGTGGAGTTTAGAACAAACTAGATGGCGCTCATCCACATCAGATGGCGCTAGCCATATCATATGTAGTTGTTCTAGTTTTCTGCGCCAGGGTACTCTGTTATCAACTGATATAAACTTTTTTTTTTTTTTTTTAATTACCAGTGGATTCGTGTCCGTCGAAATTTAGCCCGGTTCAATAATGAACTAAAAAATTGTCATTATGCCATTCAATTTATATCAACAACAACTTTTAACACTATTACATTACAATGTCCCAATCTTCATAGTTAATACACTTACATAATCTTTTATTTTTCAGGTAAAAGTAGTATTCAAACACTAGTTTATCATCGTGTCTTTAGAAAACTTAGTAGAATAAAAAAAATGTTTTCTAAATTTTCAATGTATTGAGTTATGTTGTACATCATGTGTGATTTAATTTAATAAAATTCAATAATCGACATAACAAATATTTTCTCCATTTAAAACTTCTGTTTACCTCTATATAGGTAAATAAGTGTAAACGGAAGCCTTTAGTGTTTGTTTTCCAAGCAAAAAGAATGTTTTTAAACATCAAACTTTTTTTGTAGTTTCCAATTATTCAGATGATCGTATTTTTTCACTATCACAGTTTTGTACATCTGAACTTCATTAATAGACATTTGAATATAAAATTAATTTTAATATAAAGTTGTACTTTTATGTTCAAAATTTATTCCGGCTCAAAATATTTTTATAAAGTCAGGATTAAAATGAAAATGTAAAACTCACCTATTCTTAAATAATTTTTATGTAATTAAAAGAAATGTTTAATTGTGTAGTATTAATAGCCTTATTCTGTAAGGTACCCCATTTATTAAGAAGTTTGTTTGATTTTCGTAGGTTTATTATTTTACATATTAGCACTACACAAAATAAAAATTTAATAACCAAATATATTACTGGAAAAGTTATCTCAAATTTATTGCTTTCATATTTACTCTATTGTTTATATTCTAAATTATTCTTGTAAGCAAAAGATTACAACATATACAACTACATGTAAATAAACAAATTCTGAAAATTGAACCAATGACTTTCATTTTTAATAATATATTTATTCTTATTTTTTTTATTTAAATTTTTTAATTCAGAAAAGCAATGCTAAAAGAATATCTTTAATTATTTCCTATTTTCCTTTTGTTATAAGGATTTTTATTTTGTATAGTACAGTATTCAGTTATATAATTGTAGCAGTGTTTTATCTTATTTTAAATATTAATAAAAATGTCATTTGAAATTTTAAATACTTTCTTGGCTTATGTTAACTATTATTTTAAAGTTTTTAGTATACCCAGTTGCTATGTTTCTTCCATTTCAGCATATATAAAAGGGATGGGTATACTATGTTAAGTCAAATTAAAGTAGTATGAATAGAATCTTTTGAAAAGCATAAACGTGTACAGTGAAGAGAGTTTTTTATTCGTTTTTTATCATTCATTATCTTAAATGTAAGAGTTCATTTCTATGCTCTGTCAATATTTCCATAGAATGCAATTTGCAACAAAGTATAACAAAACAGTATTTAAAATATAAAGTAAAATTGTGCAGTACAGAAGTTAAATGATCTTGATATAAAAATGAAAAAATGTTTCAAAGTTCAAATATCGTAAATAATTTCTTAAAGTTTTTCCATTGTTTCATAAAATAGAGATACAATATTTTAAACTCTTTAACTATAATTTAAATATTAGTTTACATAAATAAAATTAGTAGTAAAATTATTTGTTACTCAAGTAAACAGATCTGTATACAAATAAATTTTATAAAACATAAAAAATAGCTACGCATTATCAAAAATTTAAATCAAGAAAAATATTATACATAAGAAATTTTTTAATTTCATATGGATAAATACTATTCATTTCATGTGTGGCTCTTTTAAAAAAACAATAATTTATTTCTTACTAAAGATAATAATAAATGTTTTTAACTCTACTGTGGTGCATAATTAATGCAAAGCAAAAACTAATTTTGATTACTGTCATTGATGAGGTTAATTGCTAGCCTGAAAAAGGAAATGTATCCTTAATTATCGAAATAGTAAAGTAATAATCATAATTGTAAATTAAATGAAGGTTTTCTTAAAGTGATCTGTAGATTTAAGTTTATAATGAGTAAGAGAGTTTCTCCTTGTATTTCAAGTTCTAGAGAAGATTTGGCCCAAAGCATTGCACTTTGTATATATAAAGGGAAAATTTTAAATGCATAAAGTTTTAATATTATTCATGGATTAACAAAAAAAACAGTTAAAACTCTTTAATTACTTGTAACAAGGATAATAAATAAAAGAATCAAATAGTACATTTAATAAGTCATAATCATATTGTTTCAATTATTGATTTTGATAATTCCATCACAAGCTGCAAAATTATTCATGGGGTTCATGGCTTGTGGGCTACTATTCTGCCATCCCTGCTCTAGAGATAATTTTTGATAACAAGTAATTTTTTTATATATATTGCCTTATAGAATGGATAAAATTAGTGAAAAAGAAACATCTGACATCCAAAATTATTTGGCTTCCTTCAATAAAGAAATTGAATGTGATGAATTGGAAGAAGTTGATTCTTCAAATGAAAATGGCCAAGCATCTGATGCAGAATATGAGAGTTCTAAAGTTGTCTATCCTTATACTTCAGGAGATGAAGTAAAGTGATTTTGTATTTCTTTAAAATTAGTTTTGAACAGATAGTTTTTGAAGTTATATTTAAAAAAATATCCTATGTTATATGGATATTAAAATGTATTATCTTTTATGACTATCTAAAATAAAAATGCGTATATCCTTTTTATATTATTAACAATTTGCTTTCATAGTGTTATTCTATAGTCTTTTATTAAATGTAATTCTAGATTCTCTCATTCATAATTTTCTTTTAAAATTTTTTATATGTTTTTTATGTTTATGATTATCATAATTGAATTTTAATGTTAGATTAGGAAAGTAAAAACTTTTACCAATTAAATTTATAATTAATATTTAAAGGACATTTTAAAAATATTAGAGTGTAGTAAATTTTTATAAAAAAAATTCCACAACCAATATCTCTGAACGGGGGGGGTTGTTCTGCACGTCACAGAACCCCCCCCTCCCAACTGGCTCCACTGCAGAATAATCACAGCTCACAGAAAAATTTCTTTTTCCTTTATATATATATATATATATATATGTGTGTGTGTGTGTGTGTCGATGGTTTTCTGTAAGTAGAAAAGGATGTAAAATACTTATTGTATTATGTTGATTCCTTGTTACAGCAATACTAGGTTTATTTTGACCAAAGTAAGGAACTTGATGTTGGTAATATCATCTGCTAAAATATTTTTCTGCTTTGATTATTTATTATTTCCACATTCAAATATGGATAACAAAGTTTTAGACCTCTCCACTTTTTTGGAGCTTAATAAACTTTTTACATGTGTTTCACCCTCTGAAGAAGAAAAGAATGAATTATTTTTTGAATATCAAATTTTTCTTAACTGGATTTTTGATGCAATTGATCATTCTCGGCAAAATGGAAATTTTTTTTTTTTTTTTTTTTTTTTTTTTTTAATGAAAGCTATATTAGTGCAAGCTGTAAATGAATTAAAACCAGAGATCCCTAAATTTATCAATTTCTTAATACACATTATATCTATTCCTATATCTGAAGCTATTTGCGAATCATGGGGATCAACAATCCATAAAAATTTTTCCTATATGTATAATGTAAATGATGGTGAGAAAACTAGTATTGGGACAACTGATAAAAGAATGTTTATTTTTTGCAACAGACCTCCACCAAGACACAAATCAGTCCAAAAATTACTAAAAAATTCCCTTACATTAATGTTTGGGCCAAATTATCAGTTCAATTTTTATCATCGTAGTGATATCTCAAAATATCTTACATCAAAAGTAATTGACAGGACAGTAAATTCTATGTTAATGCCATGGTTTTAATACAAATATTTTTCTAAATTTCAGGTAGCACTGTTTTATTAAATATTTTTAGTTATACATATTGGTAAAGATGAAAATACACCACAAAAGGAATAATATTGTGGGAGAATAAATATATGATAAAATAAATATATCTCCTGCAGTACATTTTTGATTATCTGAAAGCCTGTTGCAGAACATTGAAAAGTATTCTGCTGTGGGGCACACAAATATGGAAATTCCCTCAAGTCATTACCTAAAAAACCAACAACTTTTATTGCTAATAGTTTTTATAGGGATTCTTGCATTTTACTTTTAAGCGAATATATGTGAGAGGATTGACTTTCATTATTCCCATAGTTTTGATTGTAAAAGTAAATAAAAGTTTCTAATTTGTACACAAAGGCAAAATTAAATTGGGAGCAGTTTTAAAATTATTTGACTATCTTAACATGCTTTATTTGGTAGTATGTATCTACTTGTATGCATATTAACTGGTCACTAGTAATTTAAATTAAAATGAGAAAATGAAAAAATATTTGACCAGCAACTAAAATTTTGTTGAATAATAGTTGTAAAATTTGTATGTTGAAAAATTTTTTTAATTAAAAGTTAGTAATTGCATTCAGAGCCTGACTAAGAAACTTTTGTGTCCAATCATGTAATCCAATTTTTGTCCTCCTCTCCCCCCCCCCCCTTCACAACATATAAAGATGATTCAGTAGCATAATCACATTAATATAAAAATTACAATATTGAATTACAAAATAAATTTTAAATACTATTTTGTTTCTACTTTTCATCATTTACAACTAAAAACTATTTATTAAATTAAAATTCAAAATGAATATAAATAAAAACACATTTATTGATTAGATTGCAAAACAATACAAAATATAAACAAAAATTATCATCTGTTACCTCCTACCCTAAAGTAAAAACAACTAGTAGAAAGTGATAAAATTACTATTGCAAATTCAGATATTACAGTTGTAGCGGGTACAACTGTAATATCTGAATAGACGATGTATCTGTAGTAGACTATGTAACTACTGACCTGCGATTGGTTATTCATAACGATAATTTTGTCCCAGAATTCACTCCTTATTTAAAACATTTTGAAAGGAATATCTCACAAATTAAAGAAAATATTGAGAATAATCAGGATCGTCGTAAAACATATGCAGATAAATCACATAAATCAAGCCCTAATTTTAAACCTAGGGATTTAGTTTGGGTAAAACTTCACTCATTAAGCAAAGCAAACCAAAACGTAAGTGCAAAATTGATGCCGAGGAAAGATGGCCCTTACATCATTTTGTCCCAAAAATCCCCTACTACATTTTTCATAGCCAGTTGTGACAAACCTGATGAACCTTTAGGTGCATACCATGCATCAGCTTTAACACCTTTTCAAAATGTCACACAAAAACAATCTCCTGTGGTGCCGCTCCGGAAAAGAGGTAGACCCCGAAACAGCTCCCTCCTGTTTCTGTGGAAACGAAAACAAATCAAAAATCCCAACACCTCGCCGAGACGGTCTTCGAAGGTGTAGGGGGAAGATGTAGCGGGTACAATTATCCCCTCTCCTTTTTTTACGATAGGTGGCGCTAGAAAGCCATCGAGTGTGTTCTAATATAGTATCAGTGGTCTATGATGAGTGTGTTTTGTTCTCTTTGTTGTTTATGTTCTGTGATGTGGAACTTTGCAAGAAAATAAAAATGGTTCCTAAAAAAATAGTCTAAATTAATTCTAATCGTCTTATGAACTAAGAGTCTCGCCCTTCTACACAGTTCATTTTTACATTATCAAATTCACATACTATAGTTGGGCTTTTAAATAAAGCATTGATAGAATTTTCCTATTACTTATACTTTATAAATGTTCTAGATGCCATGTAATAACTGTATCTAATTATTTTTTCATTACTCATTCATCTAAGTATTTTTAAAGAAGTAGTTAGATATGATAATTTTATTGATATTTTGCTTACCTTTGCTATGAAATCAATGAGTGTGTTTTATCTGTGTAATTCCTGATTAAACAAACAGATTTGTTTAATTTCTTATTTAATTTCTAGTTCAAAAATAAGTTTTATAGCTGTAAATTAATATGAAATATAAATAAAATGTTAAATATGTTTCCTAATGTAATGTTATATAATTTTTATATGAATATGATTATTAAATCACATGGTTATAAATAAGCAGGGAGAGGAGAGGAGAAAATTGGATCATGTCCTGGGCATGGATGTATGTTATTAAGGCTTTGTGTCACAGAATATCCAATATTAGTTTGATTATTATTTAGAGGAATATAGAACATAATTTTGTAAAAAGAGATACACAAGATTTATAAATTTAACATCAAAATATCTTATTTTCGTATTGCTTAATTTAATTCATTATATAACTAAATCTTTTACAACTAAATATTTTAATGTGAATTTCATAAATGTTGTTGATAATGTGACAACTGCAAAAAATATCTACATACAATTAAATAAGGTATTTTTAGACATTTAAAAGTTTGTAATTTTTATTCTTAATAGTACTATTTTTTCGGTAAAAATTTTTCGTCACTCCTTTAATAGAATATTTTCCAGTGCATAAGATTAGAAATTCTTACATGTAAGTTATAAAGTCTAAATGTTATTGAAAAATTATTTACTAACAGAAAATAGTAAATGAGCACATAAAAAATTTTTGAAACTTTATAGTTTTTATATTTTTAATAATTAGTGTTTCTTTTTTATGTATGTTTGTAAGATAATGTAATATTTATTTCTAAATTTCTTCATTTTCTTTTTAAAATTTTAATTACTCAATTTTTAATATCTCTCCCATTAAAAAAGTACAAAATAAAAGTGTATATGTAAATATAAATATATGTGTGTATATATATATATATATATATATATATATATATATATATATATATATATAAGATACATATCCCATTTTACATTTTTAGAATTTATCTCACATTGTTTTGTCTAATCTTGCTGAATATGATATTACAAATGCACATATGATATGAATTGAAAATTCGTTCTGTGAGTTTTTCTATCGCAATAGGGAGAGCACTATAGTAAGGGAAAAAATTTTAATGAATAAATCATCTGTTTAATGGGCAGTAAAATGGTCAGTATTCATCTATTATTGTGAAGAGTGACAGTGTCAAACAAATTGCTCAAAGGGGAGAAACACTAATGTTTACACTCCTATTTTTATCTACATGAATGTGGACAAAATTCCTGCTATGAGAAGGTTAATATAGATAAAATAACTGGATAGATAAATTATACTCAATTGCTAAGCTATGTTTTCCTTTTATTTATTACGCTGGTACCTGCTTAGGTGGGACTCAGCTAGGGGTTACAAATCCTTATCACTGAGTATAATATTAAGGAAACTTTTATTTATATATGTGTATATAAATAGTAAAAATTTCTCATCACTAATTACACTGTAAATAGCCCATATTTTTAATTGTCAAATCTTGCTTGGCAATGTTAAAATGCTGCAGTCATCATGGTGAGAAACATACTCTTTTAAAACACTAAGACTATGCAAAATACTTAGTAAAAACCCTTTATTTCTTCATGTTAAACTTGGGAAACAATAGACATATCTTACATAACTAAGAGTCAACCAGATATCTGTTGATTTGGGTAACCATGGTTGAGGAAGGGGTTGTCATAGGTTTAATTTCTCTTAATAAAGATTTTAAAACAGTGCTTCTGATGTGGCTTTTAAAAAAAATCATGGTAGTAAAAGTGCATACAACTGTATAAAAATAGAAAAGCTATGTAGTTTTCCTTCAGAGAATTTATATCTTGTTTAAAAGAAGTTTAAAAAAGTCGTATATAGCAATTATTAATTCAAACTTTAGTTTAGAGAAATAAGAAAGAAATGTAATCTCAAAGATTAATGTCCTCGGTTTAATTTGAGTGGTTGCGAAAGTTAAGATTACAGAAATAGAACAGGAATTGAGAGAATTCAAGAACTTTAGGGATAATAATTTTTTATATGTTATGTACGTACTTCATTTTATTTAGTTAAAAAAAAAAGTTGTTATATGGCAACAGGCAATAATTTTTTAATAATACATACTATTAAAAAAGCTGCTGAAATTTATGATTTTCAATTAGCAATAAGTTTTCTTCAAATCATAGCAAAGTTATATTTTGTTGGGGGAAGCAATAAATTTGGTGTCTGCCCTGAGAAGCAGAAACATATTTTAAGCCACTGTTCTGTTGTAATTACAACTTAATTAAGATTCAGTTTATTTCAATGTATTTTGCTAACTTTTAAAGCTAAACCAATTGTCATATTTCATTTTTGTGATTTATATGTATTAAAGTGCTCAAATTTTCTGATTATGTATTAACAGCTGATAGTTAAGACATTTAATATAATTTATCCCTTCTATTATTAGATGGAAGATGAAAATACTTCAGAAATTAGAGTTAAAATTGAAAATGAAGATTCTGATTTTTACAACAATGCCTATTCTAACGAAGAACAAAATGTAACTAGTTTTTCCAAAGTATCATCTGTAAGTAATTTGTCAATTTTATATGTGTACACTTTTTACTTACGACATTATTTATTTTGATTTCCAAGTAAAAATGGAAATCCATTTAATTCAGTTTTGTGTAGCACATTTGTTAAAAGAGAGAAACAGAATGAAATGGTATATCAGAATTAAGTTAACTTATTACCTAAGTTACTATATATGTAGCTTATTTCAGCTGAGAAGCTGCTGATTAAAAGTATTACAAACCTTTAAATATCAAAATTTTAATGATTCAAACATATATCTTTGTTGTTTTATCAAACTCTGGTATTTTGAGGATCATTTTATTATTTTAAATTTAAAAATTAGGTGTCTGAAATCATATATATATATATATATATATGTGTGTGTGTGTGTGTGTGTATAACCAGCAAAATCATCTTTCACCGATTACATGACAAATTAGCCCTTATCATTTAAATTGCTTGGACTTACTGAGCAAATAGAATTTTTAAGTAATTTGCAAACTTGTCATAATCATCTGTAAAACAATTTTTTACTGATGACTTTGAAATAAGTTGCCCTTTATTAAGCCAGAACCAGCACTAGGTATTCCTCATAATATAGTTAGGAAGACTGTAAGTACATAATATAGTTAAGAGGATTATAAGGTGTGGCTTAAAACTAATAATCAGAGGCAAGCAAAGGAGCTTAACCATAATTTTTCATGGTTTAGAACAAAGGACATAATTAAACTCAGTGGGAATGAGTTAAGGGGGCTATTGGTTTTTTGACTGGAAACTGTTGTCTCAGGCATCTGAACATTATTGGCGTCATTGATAATCCAACATGTAGTGATATATGGCAGAAGAGAGTTCACTACATATTCTGTGTGATTGTGAATATTACTCTGCTAAGCATTTTTAATATCTTGGATATCATTTTATTGAACCATAAGAGTTAATAAATTCTTGATTAAACTACTGCTTAAATTTACTTCAGTTATCGGTCTCTTTGAGACTTAATTGTATCTTTTCTACTTGCTGTTGGGATTCTTTTATCTAAGGGAAATGGGGGGGACTTACAGTATAATAGACCATGGGTTACAGTGCTGTGCTCTTGTGAGCCAACCCAACCTAAGTCATATCTTTCAATGATTTTTGCTTCCCAGAGTAATAGATCACAGGATTTTATTCCCAATAGACTTTTGATTATTAAGTGTTTTCTGGGAATCGAGTGAACCATGATAATTTAACTTAGCTTGAAAACCACACATGCAGCAATTTAGTTTATGGAGAGCCGAAACTATTTTCTTGTGACAGCTAATAAATGTGGCCAGTGGAAGAAAGTTAGCATTTATACCAGCATTAGTTTAAAGACACAGAAAAAAAAATTTAAGTTGGCGAGCACTCCTTTAAATCTTCTATTTTACAGCTAGGAAATTAGGTATTAAAAAATGAGAATGAAAAAAGGATGAATTTTAGACACATATTTTAGGTGTAATAATTTTCATACATTACATATATATATATATAATAAAATGGAGTCTACGACAGGTGGTAGTAGTCATGGCACAAGACACCATTTTAGTCTCTTAAGATGTTTAATGTCAGAGTATCAGAGGGTTCCCACTTTGTTATAGGGAAGAGGCAAACTGAGAGATTAGCTAACAGTAGAAATTTGAATAAAAATCTGTGTAAGCATCTAAGTAAACAATGTAGGTCAAAATCTGTCTCCAATAGCATGCATCTTCTTGTTTGCAAATTTCCTAAATTGGCCGCTAGTGCACTATAAAGTTTTAATTGATTAGACCCCCTTCCCTGAGGGTTTAAACTGTAGTCCCGGTGGTCAGTTTATATTAGGGGTTACAAAGGGGAAAACAGATACAGGGGTTTTGTCCTTGACTTAAGGTTTGAAAACCCCTGAGAATTTTTTTTTTTTTTTTAACTTAATGAAAACTTTCAGCTATATAGTTATGTCAGCAAGTGTGAACTTTCAGATTATGAGAAGTTTTCTATCAGTATGTTCCTTAAGGGGACATTTTCAGGTTCTATACAAAATAGTGACATTAGTATACTGATTTCAGACACCGCAGCGCTCCTTTTTTTCCTCTTTTACCTTTTTTTTAGAAATCTCTCCTTTTTTCCTTATTTTACTGCATTCCTCCTTTTTTTCGCATATTCTCTCCTTTTATTCCTTTTTTCTTTGGGCCATTCACTCCTTTTATTTGTTTTTTCTTTCTCAATGTTTACGGAGTTATGTAACAGCGGAACGGATTGCACACATTTGTTTTGGTAACGTCTTTGTTTTTCTATTTTTTTTCTTTCCGTGAGATTCCCCCCCCCCCAAAAAAAAAAAAAAGTTGTAGGCTATTTATTGGCGTTACAGATGTTTGGAAGTTAGCGAATAACGATCAAAGCGTCAAAACTAAAAGGGGGACCCGAATTTTTGGATTGTAGTGTCAAGAAATCTGTTTACCCCGTTTCTGAACCCAAGAGGGAGAAAAGAAACGTTACTCCGAGCCTGTGCGCTAAAAAATGGACTGCCGCATCGAATATTGAATTCAAGGATAATTCTGATCCGAATTTTTTTTTTTTTTTTTAACTTGTATATATTTAAATTTTGACGATAATCAGAAAGATTTCTTCCCTTTTCTCATTTGTTTTTTCTCATTGCCACGTCCACAATTTTTTTTTTTTTTTTGTGACAAAGAGCAGGAGAGAAGCGTTATCAGTTGATTCTCGCCACACGTGCTTCAAGGTCAAAAAGCCGTGTGACGCGCGTTACAAATGAAACATATAGAACGTGTGTGACTCTAGATGTAATAGTACAGCTAAGCCGTAACTGTATGTTTTTGATGAAAAACAACCGTTTTCTGGATTTCGGTTCCGGAACATGCCCATTTTTTTAATGGGCCATTATAGTTAATACTGCTATCATAATATTGGGGTTCTGAAACGGTAGAATTATGTTTTAACATCCTGCGTATAGATTATCCCCCGAACACACGTACGTGTAGACCGATCGTAATACTGTTTGATATATCGATATTTTTTTTAATATCGCGGTAACAGTATTAAGATTTCAATCCCTCTTATAGTTATTTCTAACGATACTTCATCTTATTGACTGAATTTTTGTGCTATGATCAGTATGTGTGAGAAAATAACACTCTTGCAAATAACTTACGGAAGTTAATTGTTGTTGAAAAATCCGCACTTTTTTTTGTTAAGTTTGCATCTGTATTGAAGTTGATGAAAAAATTTATTAATGAAAAATCGTAACTTTTAACGGCAATCCCGATAAAAATCAGCCCGCCAGCTGAATCCGCAGGACGCTGCCACGGGTTCGAATCCCGCCGCTTTGTTCGCAGCCGTTCAGAATCGTAGTAATTAAGTAGTAAACTCCGATGATTTTAGCTGTCGGGTAACATAAAAGTAAACTCTAGCGCTCTCAGCCCAAACTAAATGGTTACAAATCTGTTAGTCTAAAGTAGAATTCGAACCCACTGTCTCAGATACCGGAAGAAAGCCCGTCGAGTTCGATCATCGTCCTGAAATCTTACTGTTAAAAAAAAAAAAAATTTAATTGTTCACTTAAAAAATAGCCTTATACAGAGTATATGTTATTTAAATCATGAGTTTTTAGACATTGATTAAAATTAAATCAAATGCTAATTATTTATCTTTACAAACTATTAAGGTATAGATTTTACTGCTATTTAAGAAATTCAAGTGTCACAAAATTAAAAATTTGTTTGTAGGAATGCCTTCTAAAAATTTAGTATCTAAAATGCGCATTTATGTTATTAGATTTTTTTTTTAAATTAGGATATTTGAGAAACTTCTGATTTGAATCTGTTTTGAACATTTTTTGATTGGGAGACTCTAGTTATTGTTTATATTAGTAAAAATTATTTAGCATGTGGTATATTTCATACTTAGGTACTTGTTTTTGCATTATGTATACTTAAATAAATATATTTAAATTGTTCTTTATTTTCCATTTTTCCTCCTTTTTTTCCCCTCTAATATTTAACTTCTGGATCTGCTACTTTTATTAAAAAATTTTTGAAATTGTCCATTTAAAAAAAATTAGACTATACTGTATTTTTTAAACATTTATTATAAATCAATGTAAGAAAAATTAATAGAATTTTACAAACTAGTTAATAACAAATTTTGCGGTTACAAAGTTTTCAAGTTCTGTTTGGAAGTGCATTTTAAAGCTTTGCTATTTGAAACGGCTTTTAAATTATTGATTATACTGTTGAAATCCCTATTTTAACAAACCAGCTTATAACAAATGAAAATTTTGATCTCATGATTTTCCTTTTGTTTACAATGCTAATTTACCCATAAGTGGCAATTCTCCATTTTATACATTTATAGTGAATCTTAGGAATGAGGTAGAAGAATCCTTTCTTTCATTCATTAACTAAGTATTTTTTCTTAATTTTGTATAAAACTTTTTTGCAGTTCTAAAAACAGATTTAAATATGTTTCTAGATTTAAAAACAAAGTGCATGAAATTAATAACATCTTGTCCAGACACTCAAGGAAAGAAAATGTTTTTTGTTGTATTGGACAAAGAAATTCCTTAAACTAGCTTGATATAGAAGATTATAAATTAACTCAGTATTATAATAGTAAGCAATAACTAGAAGACGAAACTAGTTTTGCATTTGTCTACATTTTTGGTCATTCTGATATTCAATCTTTCAGTTGTTTAAGGTCAATTAAAATCATTAAAGATAATATTTTTATAAATCTTATACAAGATAATATGTAACCTTATGTAAATCTTATACAAGTTATAATTTTCTGAGATCTAGCATTTTTCTTAAAGGTTCAAGTACAACAAACAATATGGTTCCTCAAAGTTTATTATAATAAAGTTCAACTGTGTTGGTGAATTTATTTATTTTTTTAATTAGGCACATTGAAGAAGCATCTCATTTGAATCTATTTTAAATATTTTTTACTAGGAAACTTGAGTACTTACTTATATTGATAAAAAGTTATTTAGATACTTCCATATTTCATATTTAGGCACTTGTTTTTGCATTAAATAAATCAGAACATTAATTTTTAATAGTTATTTAACTTCCTCTTTTTTTCCTCTTTTTTGAATTTTTCTCCTTTTTTTCCTTCTTTTTTCCCAAAATTTTGACTTCTGTGTCTGTGATTTAGTTTACTCTTCCTTACATATATATATATATATATATATACACATGTTATATATCAAATTATTATGCTTAAAGTATCTCTTAACCCACCCACTCTTTCTCATTCTTATTATTCTTTCAAATCTATTTTCCCAGCCACAAAATATCTTATCAAAATATCCCTGACTTGAATTATTTCAACCCATTTCCCAAAGCTTTCTCTGAAAAAAATGCACATCTTCTAGCTGTCTCAATAAAATAATTCACTCGTGCAATGATCTAAGTTCTTGTCTGATTCATCTCATATCTTGCTGTGGGATCCAACCCTGTAATCCACATGTTTCAATGTATCATACCCTTCTCTGCCTTTGACTGGGAAATATGTTCATTTGCTTAGCTCTCAAATAAAAGTTGAAGTTCCATGTTCGACTGTTGCTTGCTTTTTGTGAAATATCCTGACTGCAGCATCTTCATTAAGTTAGTTGCATAGGTTTTCTCCTTGCTCAGCAAACCCGGGGAAGTAAAAATAATAGAGGTTAATTCTATATGACCAGCAGATTAATTTTTGCCACATTACACACACACACACACACACATATATATATATATATATATATATATATGTATGTATGTATATGTGTGTGTATATACATATATGTATATATACATATATACATACATATACAAGATATTCATCAAGTATGTGGTGGCGGGGGGCGGATGCATTTTTCTTACAGTGTTTTAAAAACACTCGTACTATTCAAAGATATCACTATAAAAGTAGGCAGTGTGCTATGAAATTATATTTGAATTTATAAACCAAAATTTGTATTGTTAACTGAAAATTTTCGAATATTGTTTTTAGCTATGTTTAAAATAATTAATAATTAACACTTAATGCTTTAAGCTTTTATTATATTATATAATAATATTTTGCATTAAAAAATGGATTGCATAATTTTGCTTCAATATTTAAGAGTTATCTTGTATTTTGTAATATTTTTTATCATATATACACACACACACACACATATATATATATATATATATATATATATATATATATAATATGTAAATTTCTTTATCTCAGTCTGGAACAAAGAAGAAGTCAGCAGAAATCATACGATTAGGATCTAATAAAGAACATAACACAAGTGAAGAAGTTATATTTTCTGACAATAATGAAACCATAGTTCCAATTGTAGAAGAACTCCATATAGATGATCATAGAACTTTAGAAATGGTTGCTCAGTTTGCTGAGCAGGCTGCTAAAGCATCTGAAAATAATGATGTAAGTATTTATTATCCATGAAATTACTGTAACAATTTTTTTAATTTAAAAAAATCTATAATTTGAGGGCAAAATATGAAATAAATGTGTAATATATATAGTTATAACATATGACTATTTTTGTTGAGAAATAAAAACCTTCTCTATTATCTTAGAAGCAATATTGTTTCTGAAGTATAATTTCACTTTCATTCATCATCTTCAATAATGTATACTTAACATATTTTTTATTATACTTCTGAGTATAGTTGAAAAAGTGTAACAAGGAGAGTAAAGTTAATAAGGCTTTTCTAAAAGGTAGCTGTAACAAGGAAAAAAAATTAAAAAGAAAATGAAATTACACTAAACTGCCTCTTAATTCATGTAAATAAGACTGGAATTAACAGTTTTAAGTGGAGAATAAAAAAAATAATGTAATTAATTTAAATGAACTTTTTAAAAGTTAGAGTAAGCATTTATTAAATGTATCAATTTACTACAAAAGTCATGATACTATTAATAAAATGTTTTAAAAACTTCTGAAAATTTGGCATCAAGCTTCATAGTTTTGCCAAATTTTTTTTCTTTTTTTTTTTTTTTTTTTTTAAGCAGCACATCAGTGGAGGAAGATGATGTCTTTTCATTAAACTGAAAAATTTATCCAAAATTCAAAACTTGTATATAAGCCAAAATGAAAAAAAAAAAAAAATCTGTACATTCAAAATGTCTTGAAGGATCCAAATATGTAACCATGCATTACAATGTGAAGAAGGCACAACTGACGTCATATCAAGTGCTTCTCTCCAGATTGCCTGGAGAAATTCCTGCTCTTAGATGATTCACCTCTCTATATTTGCATTATTCAACAATTACAATATACACTTTCTTAACTTTCAAATAGATTTAATTAGTCACAATTTTAACTTGGATACTTTCTATTTAACACTGTAATATTTTATCAAGTGAATAATGAATGCTCATAATATTTTTATCCTGCGATGGTTTTAATTTTGAAAATTATTTAAGAGTTTTAATGTTATTTCTGATAATTAGATCATTCCAATACTAATTTAAATATTTGGTAAAATTATTCGGAAAAAGAAGCAGATATATTAAAGTTTATTATTGTTTATTCTAAGTTTTATAATTGTTCAGTTGCATAAATTTAATGCTGTTAATTACGCTTGGAATTCTGTTAATATATTATACGTTATATAAACACTGTGACAATGGGCTTGTATGATACATTTTGAGTTTGCACAGTGTTGCCCCTTTACTCTTGTTATCATTTTACTATTTGTATTATATTAAACCTTTGTATTATCATCATTAAACTACTTTTTAAAGTGAAAGAAAATTATTCTTTGGTAGGATACAGTATTTTAAATCAGAGCATCTTTAGCTTTTTCAGACACATAGCAGCTTTGAAATTGGAAATTCAACACAGAGCACTGAATTTTACCTTGAAGATATATACTATATTTAGTAAATATAACAACAAAATAGCATTGACAAGACAAAGTAGTTTCATCATTTAAACTTGCAAAACATTAGATTTAAAAATTTAATTTTTTCTGTACTGATTTCTCATTTCACTTAGAAATTGCACATAAAGGGAGAAAAAATGAAAAGAAATTTGGGGCAAGTATTGCAGATTCACAATTTGTTATTATTTTCATTTAGTGTTATCACACTAAAAGCTAAAAATATATTCAAAATTGTCTCATTTTGTTTATGTAAAATATTGTTGACTTTAAAATTTTCCTACCTTTTCCCAGTACACAGTTTGTAAATATTATTAGTTCTATAAGTTGTCTTTTATTCCTATAGCTAATTGGTGCTTATCAGACAGTCACAGTTGTTCCATCTGATACAAATCCTGGTGAATTGAGTTATGTACTTTTTGTGTCTGAAACTGGAGGTTGCCTACCTAAAGATGAAGACGATATGAATGTAGCTTTATATGATTTGAATGGAAATGAAACTTTTGATGACTCTTTTTTATCTAAGCAGATTGCATCAGATAGGGTTAAAATGCGTACTATTAGACTGTCTACCAGAAGAAACCCCTTGAATAATTATAGAAACTGTGCTCAACAACATGTATGCAACTTTTGCAGCTATACTAGCAGTAAAAGATATTTATTGTCCAGACATATGAAATCTCATTCTGATGAGAGGCCTCATAAATGTGGCGTGTGTGAAAGAGGATTTAAAACATTAGCATCATTGCAGAATCATGTAAATACTCATACAGGTACACGGCCACATCCTTGTAAAGAATGTGACTCTTGTTTTACTACTTCAGGTGAGCTTGTTCGTCATGTTAGATACAAGCATACCCATGAGAAACCTCATAAATGTACAGAATGTGATTATGCTAGTGTTGAGTTGAGCAAATTGAAACGACATATGAGGTGTCATACTGGTGAAAGACCTTACCAATGCCCTCATTGTACTTATGCTAGTCCAGATACATATAAGTTAAAACGTCATTTAAGAATTCACACTGGAGAGAAACCTTATGAATGTGATATTTGTCAGACCAGATTCACCCAGTCAAACAGTTTGAAAGCTCATAAACTAATTCATACTGGAAACAAGCCTGTTTTTCACTGTGAGTATTGTCCAGCAACTTGTGGTCGCAAAACTGATTTACGTATTCATATGGAGAAGCTTCATTCAAGTGATAACCCACATAAGTGTAATAGATGTGGAAAAATCTTTCTTGATCGGTACAGTTACAAAGTAAGTACACTTTGTTTTACACTCTTCTGTTATTGATATCAGAAAACTTCAACTTATTTTAATATATTCTTTGAATAAGAGGATGAGGGATTTAATGTATTTCTTTCAGCAAATCTTTTTTAACCTTCTGCACTCCAAAATTAATTTTCCTCATTTCTAGTAGTTTGGTCCAAACTACTATTTGAGTTATATCAATTTATTGGAAACCTAGTAATTTTGATTGAGTTAAACACAGTAATTCTTAATTTTAAAACTGTCAAGCCACACTCAATGTTGTACTAACTGCAAAGAAAGATATTGTGAGTCAGACTTGACATTGGAGCACAAAGGGTTAATAAGTGTTTTTATTGAGCGTACATGATTGTAGGATAAATGTAATTTTCAATGATTCAAATCAAAAACAAAAAAAATTACATATTTTTAACAGGTTGATTACAGTAAACTGTTGAATTTTGTTAATTATTACCTAATATGTACATAATAATCTTGCAACTTTAAACCTTCCTAATATATTTCTTTAGTTAATTCCTCTCTCTCTCTCTGTCTCTATTTATTAACTTTTTTTATTATTTCATTTATGTACTTTACTGCTATCCTAGATATGAATAATTCGTCTTACAGAACCCTCTAGAGACTAATCCAGCTATGCTGCTTCTGTCAAATTCAGGGAACTAATCCACTAGCTAAATAGTATAATTTTTTGTACATCCCATTTCTGTTTAGGTGGTGTTTTACACAAAAAATGTATTCCTGCTGATTTACAATTGTTTCATTGTGCTCTTGTTACACGCTGTACAGGGCTGCTGCAGGCAAATTAAATGTAATTGTTTGAAACTCTTTTGGGACATGTGCAATTATTTCAGGGAGGAAAATATAAGAAAAGTAATTATTTTTACAATGAAAGCAACCCTGTTTAAAATGTTTATGAAAAAGCTAACTAACCAAAGCAAACTAATCTTGACTGTAATTTTGGAATTTTTTTATTCTGATTTTTAAAAATATCCAAATTTAAATATATTCATAAAATGTTGTTTTTTATATTATGTCATTGGTTCTAGAAACACTCTTTCAAAATCATTAGGAACAATGTGTTGAAAGAGACTTAATAGGTTTCTATTTTGATTATTAAACTCGTAATTCACACTAAAATTATCTGAATGAGCAAATAAGAATTAAAAAAACTAAAAGAAAAAAATGTGAAAATTTACTGAGCTGAAGCAAAATATAGAAAAACTTGAAAGGCCAAAATACTAGCAGAAGGTGTGCCTTACCACTTCTAGACTTGGGATTGTGCTTACGATTGTAGATTACATAGCATCCTGCATTTTCCTTATTTTGGCATAGTTCATGTGGCCCTAGTTATTTATAGCACACATAGAAAAAAAATTAAAGAAATTCAAAGTGGAAAATTGCTGAAAATATCTTTCTTCATCAGGGAAGTCTTCAAAATATGGGATATATTTAATTTCTTTTTAAATTAGCTATAGATAATTCTTATGTAATTTGCCTGACATTTAATTATCCCCAACTCAAGCAAGCATTTCAGTTATTTGATTTTATACTGAGAATAATCAAAGAACTGAGAAATTGAATAAATCCTCAGACAAATACACTCCTAATAGTTTTTTTCTTAAGATTATAAAACATAAAATGAATATTAATATGGTGGGTTACTTGCAGATAAAATGAGATGAAACTTACATTGTTACTAACAATAAAAAATGTTTAAAAAAAAGTGTCAAAATGTGTGTAATCTTAATGTAAAAATTAAACTAATGTAACAAATGATAATTTATCAGAAAATTCAGTTGGAAAGTAGTTTCATTTGTAAAATATTTTTAGAGTTAATAAAAGTAGCACATGTATCTCTCAAGGATAAAACAAAAGTGAGATTTAAATTTTATGGGTTATTTTTTGGGATGCACAAAATAACAATATTGTCAAATCATATTTATCAGAATTAAAAAATCTGGTGTATACACCTCATGATTATATCATACATCTTTTTGTAGGATGTGATATCAGAATTATCATTTGCACATGAACAGTGGCAGTTCTGTAGTTTCTCAGTTGGAACAGTACTAAAAGATGCATGTAAAAACTAATTTCAATGTTGTTTAGATTGTTTTCAGGAATTTATCATCTAATTTCTGCTAGTCATTTGGATTTAGTATTTTTACTTTTTCGTTAAAAAGTTACTGCATTTGTTCATTTCAAAATTGTTTTTCAATTTTTATTTTTCTATAACTGTTAAATTTTATTTTAGCTTTATTTAAACAATTTATAATGCTAATGTGTTTGTATAAAATTGGGATAAAGATAATATATATTTCAAAATTATAACTTGAAATTTATTAAAAGTGTGTTTTAAAACTGGCTTTACAGCTAATATAATATTACCCCTGTAAATCGTACAGCCATTCTGAAACTGATAAGTATAACAAAGACCTCAGTGTTCACAGATATTAAAGCGAAATAAAGCATGAGAGAGTTTCTATTCTCAACCTAAACAGTTTTATATAATCTATTCCAAAATTATCCCCCTGTTTCTGGTAGGTAATTTAATTTTATGCAATTCTCATGTAGTTGCAATTTTAAGAAGTTTCCCTCTTTATTTTATCTCTTAGACTTGTTTAAATGTATAAACTACTAGAAATTCTGAAAAATATATTCCAAAATAGCTAAAATGTTTTTTAAAACTTTGGTTAAAATTAAATACTATTTTTTAGGAACATGTAAATACCTTATGATTTTAAGAAGTTGTTTATAAATAAGATCATAGTTTTTTTACCACAATGAAAAAACTTCTTCTAAATGCAGCTATAAATGAGTTCCATAATTTTTTGTTTTTAAATTCTCGTGAAAGTTTTTTTGCAATCTATTAGTGTTCAATATTATGAGATTTATTTGTCTGCCATAGACATTTTACTAACTCATTGATTGTTTGATAAATATTATTTTTTAAATCTTAATTTTTAATTATTTCTTTGAAATTTTACAATGGTGTGTAAAGTTGCGAAAGATTACAACAATAAAACCACTTTCAATAGCACTCTTTAAAATGTTTTAATTTTGTGTCTCTTAACATTTTTGTTTAAATGCAGATACCATTAGTTTGTCTTAGTAATTTTTGAAATGATATACTTTTATTTTTACTTTCGGATTTTTGTAAAAAGTATAATTTTTTATAACATATAGCTGAAAAAGGTAATATTTGGTAATTTTGCATTTATTTCATTTATGGGATTAAACTAATTACATGTTCTCTTGTGTTTTAATCTGTTTGACAATATAATTGTATGCTATAAACAAATTTGTCCTTTAGTGTTTAATAAACTTTTTTTTTATGCGATGATCAGTTTAGCTTCAATTAATATCTTGGGAGTGGGATAATTTTTACTTTAAAGTAATCTTTAAAAAAAAAAGGGGGGGGCATTTTCTTTTTTCCTCTCTCCGTCTCTTAAGTTTGACTTTGAATTAATTTCATCCTCATGAGTTTTAATGTAATGTTGGGAAAATTTATTAATATGTCATATTGTACATCTGCATACTTTTTTTTACTTTGGTATCAAAGTTCACAGGTATGAATTCCACTGCTGTCATGTATGTTTTAACCATTCAGAATCGGCTTAAGTAATAGGTCCTGGTCTCACTACCTTCGTGGAGTAAAACAGTAGATTATACTGCTCAAAATCAAGCCATACCTTTTTCTCGCTGTATTTTGAGTTTCAATCTGCTGAATTTTATGTTTTCATTTTGTTAGTTCTTAACTTTTTATTTCTAAATTTTTTCAGATTCATGTCAAAAGTCATGAAGGCGAAAAATGCTTCAAATGTGATTTATGTAGTTATGCGTCCATTTCTCAAAGGCATTTAGAAACACATATGTTTGTTCACACAGATCAAAAGCCTTTTCAATGTGATGAATGTGATCAACGATTTCGTCAGAAACAGCTTTTGAAAAGACACAAAAATATTTATCATGATCCTAATTATGTCCGGCCTGAACCTAAAGCAAAACCACATGTCTGCATTTTATGTTCTAAAGCATTTCGACATCGGGTAATTTGAATTTTACTTTTTATTATTATGAATATATTAGGTATAGTAAAAATTATTTATCTTTTTATTTTATTGAACAGTTTTCAAACTTGCATAAGTTTATTGTTATTAACATGGTTTCTGCACACCTGGAAAGTCAGGGAAAATCATGGATTTAGACAATGGAATTATTTTGTCATGGATTTTCAAGTAAAATGAGTAAAAGTCATGGAAAGTCATGGATCTGCTAAACTACCAATTTAAAAAAAAAATGCATTGAATTGTTTAATTCTATTTTTACTTGTCATTTGGCTGAAGTTACTGAGTTTGGTATTTATGTATTATCCTATTGACTTAGTAAAATTTGTTCACCAAGGAAACTCAAAGCAAGAAAGCTTAATGAGTGGGTAAATGTATATTATTCTGGTTTTTTCTTAAGTTGTAGATTAAAATTTTATTAATATAATAATAATTATTTTTTAATAAAAATTAGTTAAGATTTTTGCACAAAATATAAGTTTATCTCTAGGGATATTCTATATAAACATTATAGGGTTATATTTGGCTATTATTCATGGTCACCTGTATAATACCAAACTACCCTGAATTCAAATTGGAAACATTTTTATTGAAAAGTTGCTATATGATTAAACTTAGGTATGTAGATACAACAATTTATTTTTATGTGAGTTTATTAACACTTAGTTTAAGTAAGTTTATAGTTTTTTTATGATAAAACTCCTGTAATTTCTCTAAAAGCATATATATTATTTGTATGTATATCAGAAGTTTTATTCATATATACTTAAACAAAAGCTTTTTAAAGTCATGGAAAATGATCTGCTAAATCAGGGAAAGTCATAAAAAGTCATGGATTTGAAAAATTTTATTTTGGCAGATACCCTGTATTAACTTAAAATATAATTAATATTAAAAAATTAAAATATAATTACTAAAAAAAATTGTATTATGTTACTGTTTATTTACGTTTTATTGTTTTGTTTTGTTAATTAAACTAATTTGATTAAATAGATTAAAAAAACAGCATTTATGTGAATAAATTGAACTTTAAAAGGAATAGGCTTTATTTGAGTGTCAGATAGGTTAATTATTTAATTGTAAGACCAAATATTTTTTGTAACTTTGAAGTTTGTTTTTAAAAGGGACACTTAGTGTTGATTTTAGTACCTTCATTTTCGTGAAATATATGTTTACATTGTCTCTTAGCTTATCATGAAAATGCATGCAACAATATTAATCCTTAATCAATCATTGGAGGTTTTTTTTTTAATTTTATTTTATTTATTTATTTTTTTAATGCTTTTTCAGGGCAACTTAGTCAGGCATTTTGCTCTTCATGATCCTGATGCAACACTTATGGAACAAGAGGCTGCTATGAGATTTGGTGATTCAAAAAATATCAGTGAAGACCAAGATGGAGAAGATGACATGGATTACCTAAAAGATTCTGAAAAGCAAGATCAGCAGGTATTAAATAGGAATTTTTATCTTTTTTAACTAATAAAATATTTATGTGTTGTGATACCTTATTACCAACAAACTGCATAAAGTACTAGCCCAGAGCCTAAACATTTTTATTCGTACTTTATAGTTTTAAAAGTATATATAATTTAATCTTAAAATAAATCAAAGTTTGGGATTAGTAGTATTGAGTTCCTATACAACTTCAAAAACTTACCTTCAACCAGTAAGCTATATTTTATTATATTTCACTAAATTCCACACTAAATATGTTATAAAAAGTTATAAACTATTTACAAAAAAAAAAAATTTAACTTTATAAAGAAATATTTTTCTTTCCATTTTTTTTTATATTAAACAATAGATTCCACCAAACTATGGGTCATATTACACATCTAGTCCTGAACCTAAATAAAACATGCAAGTTTAAATTAAATTTTGTAGATTCAAATTTATTTACATTTATTGCTTCTTAGGTACACTTTACGTAGAGATTAATTGTGTGGTATTATAATGAGTTGCAGTTTATAAAAAATGTTATAGGGTTTTAAACATTTTTGTTTGTCCAATACTTAAAATTATCATGATCAGGATTTGATATTTACATATATATATATATATATATATATATATATATATATATATATATATAAATGAGTATGTCATTTTCAATTTAATCTAGATTAGTTTAGGACAAAATCGAATAATGAAAAATTGTGATTTATGAAATTATGTTTCAAATTTTTACTGTTATGTGCATTAAATTGAGAAGAGACAAGAATATATATTTTTAGTCTCTAATAGTTAGTCTAGTTTAGAAAAAGAGATTGGATATATATAGAGAGAGATATTAATGACTATTTTATTTTTAAATTCCCCTGCATTCAGAAAATTGTAACATAAATTTTATTATTGTGAAATCATATAATAGAATTTTTACCGTTACCTTATTTCTATTATCTTTGTTTAAAATGACATGGTTGATAAAGAATATTTTCTCTAGAGCAGGGATGGGCAAACTACCGCCCGCCAGAAGGTTTTATCCGGCCCGCGGATAGACTTTTAAGTTGCCTGTTCGAGGCAAATTAAAAGAAATATATATTTATACATTATATATCCATCTCCTTTTCTACTTTGCTTAAATATTATATCCCAAATTTATTATCTTACCTTCAGAAGATCAGCAGTATATTTGCTTCTTATATATGAATAAGTGTTTTCAACTTTGAACCTTAGAAAGAATATTTTCAGAAGTAGACTGGCAGATGAGCATTTAACATCATTCCTTAAAATCAGTAGAACTCACTTCAAACCTCAGTATAAGGAACTTTTAAAAATGAAATTGCATTTTCATTCATCTCATTAACGTATTTAAACCTTTAGGTACTTTTATATTGTTTTTAAAATTTTAGAAAAATTTATCTTGGCCCACCAAATTTATTTTCTTTTGATTTTTGGCCCTCAGCCGAAAAAGTTTGTCTATTCCTGCTCTAGACTATAGATTAAAGAGGTCTCGATGGTGCAAGGGGGTTGCCTGTCACCGAGACATGCAATACTGAGTAAACCAGAGTGGAAAGTGATTTGCACATCACTTGAATTTTATATGAACATTTTTAGTATTGTACTTTATTATTTTATATAAATGTCATATATTTTTACTTTCTTGTTTCTTGTTCTAGGTAAGTGTTGTAATTGTCCAAAAATTCGACCTTGAGATTTCAATTGATCTTCACATTTTGGACCTTCCTGAGTTTGAAAATACCATTTTTAGAATTAAGTCTGTGTGGGTCTACATGTGAACATCATAACTCTGAAATACATTTTGACCTAGGGAAACCAAATTTTTAATATATGCATTATATGAAAATTGTAGTTTTCTATCAACTTTTGGCTTACTTACAGCAATTGGAAGTAGCAGTTTATTTGCTACTTCTAATTATCTAATCTCTTTACATAAAAAAATACACTATATTATTATTCTGCCTTTTGCAGGTTGTTGTATTTGAAGTTATACAATTGCCTTCCTCTAACAATTTACCTTCTGATGAACAAACTGTCACACTTGTGGATAGTAATATGTTAATGTTGAATGGTAGTGATGCTCAAGAGTTCTCAATTATTGAACAAGCTGATGATAGTGTTAATAATTTGCTTACATTTGCTGATTCAGTATCAGATTCAGAAAATGTAGAAAATATTTCCTCAACACCCTCTGGTATGTTTTAACTTTTTTATTAATATATATATATATATATATATATATATATATATATATATATATATTATAAAATTTTGCTCTATATTTTTTAAATATAAATTCACAATGAACTTCCATCCATGATAGTTATAAAGCATTTATGATGTAATAGAGAATATCAAGATTCCAAATGCTTTTTCTTGTTCTGTGATTATTTATTTATTAATTCATCATGAATTCCTCCTACCTATCATGGTTAGTGGTCCATTATGAGTTAAAATAAAATGTGTTCTGGCAACAATGAAAGTTTATAAGTAATAAAGTGTAAGTTTTATCTCTGTCATTTTAGAACTTCTAATTTCTTCAGTTAATATCATTTGATCATTTATTTAAGTAGATTTTAAGAAAAAAAATTAAGTATATAGGCATGTGAGAAATGTTTCTTACATTCTTCAGATTTAATAGAGTGTCGAGTCAATTGTTGTAGATCAGTGTTTTACAAACATTTAGAATTTCACCACATTTTCTATAATTTTTATAACTCTTGATATTACATTTTTTATAATTTGAGTACCTCTCTATTAGAAAAGAGAAGAAATGGGAATATACAATTTTATAACTAATAGTAGCAATAAGCCAATAATAGCAGTTTTTGTTTGCTGTGCTTGATAGCTAGAGACTTCATGTCCTGAACATTTTTGATACTTTCCCTCTAGACATATAGTTATATCTAGTTTTATTTTTATTGTCCTATTTTAATTCTTTTAATGCATTTGTTAAAGTCTTTAGTGTTTTATCAAATTCTATATACTGTAATTTCGCACATATAGTCCGCACCATCATATAGTCTGTGGGCATGATTCTTTGTTTAAAAAATTTCATTAATCATCAGATAGTCTGCACCACTAGATAATCTGTGGACTATACATGGAAATGTATGTATTTTAATCTGACAATATTAAATCATTGTAAAAACAAAAAACTAAGTACAGTAGAGTGCCAAATAGTCCTCACTTATCTTTATACTACTTCCACCAGTTCGGCAGCCAGATAAGTCCTACAGTTGCTATACTTGACGTCATAGCTTCCAAAGTGCTGATACACTATGGTTTGCATATCTAACACAGGTCATTGTGTTGTTTCATGTTGATTGGATCGCTTTCTTCCCATATTTTTTAATGTTTCCTTTTGCTTGCACTAATTTCTTACTGCTTTCTTGTCAACCTGAAAATAACTGTCCAATTCTGCTTTTTTGCTTTCTGAATTACGTTCAGCTTGAAAGCAGCAGTAAAACTGCAATGATGTTTTAAAGATGTAATAAATTACTAATATTACTGCAAATCAAAATTTTGAAAACAAAGCACACTGTTAGGAGTGATCCTCTTGGTGAAATGATCTTCGATCTTGAACCCATCCACTCTGTTGCCAATCTTCTGTAAAAAGTGACTATCAATATTTTCTCATACTCCAGAACACAATTTAAGATTGCTCTTCTTGCTAGTACTGTTTTGTTCTGCTTTATTTTTTATTTATTTTTTTTCCATGGTTTACTACCAATACAATGTTTTCTTTGCATCTAATGAATTGGGATTTTGTTTAAATTTGATCATTGGCCATTCGTGTGACATGCTTTTTGCCCCCTTTTTCCAATTTTGAGGAATGAACAACCAGCAGATAATCTGCAGCTGAAGAAATTTGCTTTTTAAACACAAATAGTCCGTGAACTATAAGTGTGAAATTACGGTAGTTCTGGATATACATTTAATTCCAATAAATTGCCATATGAAACAACACAGTTTTATAGAAAATTACTACTCAGTGATTGGTATTAAGCTTAGAACTTCATGATCTTAAGTATCTTTAATGTTTTTAATTTAGAGCCTTTTTAAATTTTAAATTATCGATTTTAATTATATATATTCAAAGCTGATTGTTTAATTCAATTTTTATGGTTATTTTCTTTGTTTCCTGCAATAAATATATTGCATTTTTCTGGTTACTTATACTGCCATTACAATATGTTATTCATTTTTAAAAATTAAAAAAAAAATTTTTTTTCTTAGGAAATTTACTTCCTAAAACAGGATCAGGAGTGCGAAATAAATTAAGTGTTATTTCTAAAAAGAGGCAAAAAAGTTTTGAACATATGGACAAAATGAACCAAAGCAAAAGGCCTCACAAAAAACCTCGTATTTTAAAAGGTAAGTGTACTCTTTTTTAAAAAAGTATTTATATCCTAAGAAAAGTGGTTTTTTATTTATTTATTTATTTTTTAAATTTATTTATTTATTTATTTATTTATTTTTATTAAAAATAAATTTGGGAATATTTGGAAAGTTTTTTAGCTAGAATGTAATTTAAAATTTTTCAACTAGTGAAAATATTAAAGTGTTAATATATTTTATCAAAAAACAAATGGTCCAATTTTTCAGGGATCCTTTTTCAGACCAAAACAAACCAACCAAACTTTAACCAAAAGTATAGATCTTAGATGAGGAACATTTAGCCTTCATAAGAGCCAGCTCTTAAATTAATTAATATTTAAATATATAGAGTATAACAATTTGAAAATTAATAGAATTAATTGTATTGTTACTGTTAGTTTTTTTTTCTAAGTATTATTTATCTTATATCTTTAAAATCTAACAAATTTATTGTAAAATGCTTGTATTTAATTGTTTTTATTTGAAATAGTATTTACATTTGTAAAGAGTTTATTAAAAATAATTAAAAGTTAAGAGTTTAACAAGTTATTACCTTTATATAAATACACACACGAAAAAAAGTTAGAACTGTTTTAGTAATAAATAAATAATCTGTTTTAGTTTTTTTATTAATATTTCTATATAATGCAATAAATTAATAAAACTATACAAAAACAATGATAATTGCATGAGAATCATAGTTGAAGTTTTTTAGGAATATCAACTTATCCTGCCTCTTTTATTACTGCCAAATTTAAATGTAATCCTCTAATAGTAAAATTATCCCCACCTGTGGCATATATACTTAGATGTGCATCTTGTTTGAAGTTCTTAACCCTTTCGTGACGGGAAGCGCAAACGCGCGCTTTTCTCTGAGGCCAGCAGCCACTTTCGCGAGTGTGTATCCTAGGCCGGTGGGTTTTTTGCTATTAAGCCTAATTCATAAAATTAACGAAGTAGCAGCGCGTTATTTAATAATGCTGCGTAAAATATTTAAACGGAATGGGATTTATATAAGTTTATAGATACTTTATTTACTTAAGCTATTCCTTATTTAAATATATATTTTACACTTTACTTTTTTTTTATTTTTTACTTAGTTTTATTTAATGACTTTTAACATTCAAAACTGAATATCATGTTATTTAAACTTTTTTGTATGAAAAATTTTGAAAACAGGGATCTACAAACAATCCTACTTTACAGTCCTTGCATTCATAGTATTTCATTTGTCATTTTGGAGGATTTTTCCTTAATGTGAAAAAACGAATTATCGTCATCATGTTTGTCAGAAATGTCCTCCTCAACATTAGAATCACTAGATCCATTATGAACAATTAGAATACTTTATAGTGTCACTATTACTAATATCCTAATCTGTTTCAGAATGAAAATCTGAAATATTTCGTGTCATTTCAGCTATTTCAAGCTCAGTTAAACACTTTCGACACTTCGAAAATCTAACAATAAAAAGAGAAAAAAAATCAAGTCTGTGAGATCTAATTCTGTACTAAAAACTGGACTGCAAACCGAAATATACAATGCTTTAGCAAAAATAAAACTCCCCTGCTTACATAAACAAACACCACGTGGGAATCTAAAGAGCCATCATAAGACATGGCAATCGAAAACATTCCTTTTCCCTCATGTTTATATAATCAAAAACCACTTGTATGTGTATCATACTACTCTCTTATTGAGTACAAGGACAAATCTACATGTATCTAAATCCATATGGACATACAATGCCATCTTGTGTCAATATATAGTTTTAAACTTATAGTTTTAAAATGTTCCACAACACTGGCACACATATGTGACAGTCGGGGGTGAATGAGAAAACGCTCTGGCACGCCAGTGTGTCTTCCAGGAAGTGAACGCGTTTCTTGCTGGCACTTATTTGTGAAAGTAGGCGCGAAAGGGTTAAATATTCATGTAGAGATTAATATGTTGGAATATAGAATATTTTATTTTTAATAACGTCAATATGTTATAAGTAGTTAAAATTATCATAAATGATTTACTATTGCTAAATGAATTTTCATGTATACTTTATATTTTATTAGCTTGTTAATTAATTAATTTAATTAAGTGGTTGCTGAAAAGCAGAAAGTTGTGAAAGAGCCTTCACTGATGCAGAAACTTCCTAATGAAACAACTTTATTACAAAGAGAAAAAGATCTGGAAAATGCTAAAGAGTTCCAAGCTCAAAAAGATTTTGATGAATGTTTTGGTTTTGGTGTAAGTGGTATTTTTGTAAAATATTTTAAAAACTGAATGAAAAAATTTAAATATTGTCATGTATTTTTAAGAATATTTCATTCAATCCGTCATTTATATTGTTTTCATATTGTGGTATAATTTAAGTCTAACTAAGGAATACTTTTTAATAACATATAATGTATCAGCTTTAAAATTTGATAAAATCTCAGCACAGTCATACCAGTGTTGGGTCAGGGTATGTGAACTATCTCAAGACTCTTATAAGGAGGTGGGGACTACCAGAAGAATTTAAAATATTTAAGTATATGTACTGTATCAAAATGGAGAAAGGAAAGATGTTGAATGAATTCTTAAAAAATATTTTCAAAAATGTTAAAAATCTACAAAACATCACAATCTTTTTTTAAAAAGATTGTGATGTTTTAAAATTTTATAAAATAAAGATAGGTACTTTTCCATTATACTGTCGTAAATCTCACCTGTTGGTCACCCTCACTTAAATTATTTCTCCAATTAAACTGTTAAATCAGTTACTACTTTGACCTTAGATACGGAATGAAAAATTATAAAGTAGCATGAAAGATGGTTTGCTGGATAGGTCTCAATTACTTCCACATTGACAAATTTTTTTATGTTATCACTTGACTGGGTAATTTCAGAACTACAGGTTCTTGTAAGCAGACTCAAACTTTGGAATGTCTCTGCAGTGTGTTTTTACGAGTTTCTTTTAATTGACAGAGAAAAATATTCATTAATCAAAATGACAAAATCTTTTTAAATGCATGTTTGTCTGTTGGATGTCATTTAAACTAAGTCTTAAGATTTTTGTCTTCCAAATGATTTTAGCTGTGTAATTTTAATTAAATAATTGTTACTTATTTATTTCTTATGTCATTTGTATGATTATTATTCTAATAAGCAGATCATCAAGTATTTTCTGCTTAAGACCTTGATAACTGTACTGATTATCTGTAAACAATCCTACATTAATGAAATTGTTATTTTTATTAATGTTGGAAGATTTTGTTTTCTATGATTTCTGTTTATTGTGTTGTTAAAAGTTCAATTCATGACTATTTTGTTGTTAATTACTTATATGCTTTATATCTTGTGATTTCATCAGGATAAAGATGAAGAGGAGGAGGAGGATGAAGAAGATGATGATGATGATCTTCTTCCTATGTCTACCAGTTCAGGCTACCAAACATTCCACTCTACACTTGTACAAGATATTTCTTGATGGACTCAATCTATAATTTTTTCTGAAGTTAGAACCATGACCACCTTATGTATAATGCCTTATGGTACCTATTTAATATCAGTTCTCTCTCTCTCTCTCTCTCTCTTTTTTTTTTTTTTTTTTTATTTGTCACAAAGCATTATTAGGAAATTATTTGAAAGCAGTAAAATTAAATGCTTTAAATAGTTTTAAAATTCATATTGAAAAATTCTGAACTTTGCATTTTAGTTGAAGAGACTGGAAAAAGTTTTTTAAAAGTAAACAGGCTTTTTTTTCTGTAATAAAAGGGCATGTTGTTTGTTTGATTTTATGTGTGTGACACATGTATTCCTTTATATTTTCTTATTGTACAGATATCCTGTAATACTCATAATGTGTGTGCATATATATATATATATATATATATATATATATATGTGTGTGTGTGTGTGTGTGTGTGTATGCACATGTTGTACAGTATATTAAATGATATTGATATTGTTTTACATTTGTTAAAGTTTTCATATTAGATAAATATACATTATCATTGTTATTATTATTATTATCATCTATGTGCAGGATTACAAACCAGTTTTTCTGTTAAAATATTTTATATTTTTCTCAATGTTTTGTTATTTACTTGCTTCTATTTTTTTTTTTTTTCATTGATACAAAATAAGGGAAATGTTTGTTTTACATTGAAAGCAGTATTGCTGAATTAAGATTCCTGTGGGACTTTAAAATCTCTGATACTTATTATAAGTTTAAAAAAAATATTTTCCTTTACTATCTTTCATCTCAAAGTAAATTTTTCTATATTTATTCCTTTTGAGGTTATACAAAAAATTTGCATAAAAATGTAATGTGTATTCTTCCTAAAAGCAAACAGGTTCAATAGACCATATATTTGGCTTTCATAATGTCATGTTGACATCCTAATGAATTTAGATTTTGATTGAATTCCAATATAACATTGTGTCTTTTAAAGACTAATTAAACAAACATTTCTGTAGATATATCACAGGTTCATTCTATGAAAGTTAATATATTTCTGTAAATTTTATGTGGAATGAAAAGGGTTCAGTCATAACGGAGCATAAAACTGAAAGCATATGTTGAAGGCCAACATTCTGTGGAACATTATTAGGAAATATATCAGAATTCAACTGTCATTTAGTTCTGTTTATAGTTTAAATAAAACATTAAGATTCCAAATCACATTCGTGTATCCATGGGCCCTTAAGGGAAAATGGAAAATTGTAGATCACAGTCCTAAACAGGTTACTTTGCAAGATCAAACACATTCATATCCCCTGCTACTCTGTTGGTTAACATTACTTCCAAATCTTTAGAATGATTAATAATAAATTACCTGAATTAAAAAACCTTAAAATAATTAATATATTTTAAGGTTATCTTTTAAATCTTGTATGTTTAGTGAAAATGGAAAATAATGGCTGTGGGTATTCATTAAAAGAAATCTATATTCCAGTTACTAATCAAATTATTCTTTAAAAAAAAAATACTTTAACTAGTTAGTATTTAAATCAAATAAAACCGAAATATTTTTAGCTCCTAAAATACATTCTACTGGACTGGATTCATGTGCCTTGCAGTATGCTTTACAGGTTTCAACAAATAAATGCATTCTTCATCTTGATGTTAAGCAAAAGTGTATGAGTGTGGACGTAGCTGTTATACCACTTTCATTACGTAAACACGTTAAAATAAACTTATGCATCATTTTATAAAGAAGCACTTAAGTGGCAAAACAAACTTGTGACCGTAGTGGTGACAGTGAATTTATATAGGTTTGTTTTAAATGTTGCAATATTTGCACAGGATTAAATTAAAACAAAAACCTTGAACATTTTAATATTTATTTAAAATCAACTAAGATTAGTACAATCAAAGTTTTTTGCAAAACTAAAATAAGTAAATTTTAGTTCTAATCGAAATTATCAGAGAAATGCAGTTTCATAAGATTCTTTAATGTTTGCATTTTTCATGCAAGTTCATTAACAAATAGAAGTATACTTACCGTATACTTGCCGAAAATGAATTTTATTTGTATTAAATTGCTTTTAAAAAGATATTTTGAATATAACATTTTTGCTAAGTGCAATGTCAAGAAATCGAGAGTTCATATTCTTGACTATTATTAGACACTTATTTATGTTTTAAGCAGTTGATGCCTTATCAATCGTCAGACTCAAAAATGGGTATGGAAGCATTTCGAATCAGATTTAAGTTTTTATATCTAACAATTTGTTTGTTTTGGCCATACATTGTACAGATTTCAATCACATTGTTGCTTACATTTGTAAGTTAAAATCGTTAAACTGAACTATTCCAAATAATTTTAATATGAAATTTTTGAATTCAAAGTATAGTAAGTAAATCTCTTGCAAAACTTTAATGGAGGGAATAAATATTCAATGAAGTTATTGTACTATTTATACAATAAAACATATTTTGATGCCCCATTTTTGTAATTAATTCGTTTGCAATTCAATGCTTTTTTTCTTTATGAAAATTGTGTATGCCTATTTCGCTTTTGACAGAAAAATCAGTTTATACCTTAAAAATTTTCTACAGCTGTGCTGAAATTTTTTTTTATGGAATATATTGCATTTAGATTCATAAATACAAATGTTCCATTTTTAATTGCAATTTGTATTTTGCACTTTCAAAATCTGTCTAATTGGTATATTAGTCATTTGTTATTCTATTTAACCCTTTGATCATAGGAACTCCAAATCAAAGCCATGTATTTCAATTTAAAGTACTTTTTAGGGAATACTCTACCACAACTATGGTAGATTCTGTTATCTAAGATAGTGTATACAAAACTTTATTTTAAAAAGAAAAATAAATTCAAGTACAGTAGTGCCTTGACTTAGAATTTAATTTGTTCCATAATAGAAGCAGATAAATCAATTTACTCATCTCAGATCAATTTTTACCATGAAAATGAGCTGAACTGTCAAGTTGTTCAGGAGGTACCCTCCACCCATGCACAAAAAGAAAGAAAAAGAAACAGCTTTTTTTTTTTTTTTTTTTTTTTTTTTTGTTAACTGTGTTTTAGATGAAAAATATAATTTAAATAATGAATATCATGCAGACATGTCAACTGCACCAGATTAACTGGAGTTGCTCCATAGAAATAAGAAAAACTCATAATTCCGGAAACCTCTTGAATTGTCCCTATCCCATAAAATATCAAAAAAATTAGTTTTCGGAGTAAATGTTTTATTTATTTTAAGAAATTTAATAATTCCTCTTATTTGTTAATCATGATATAATCTCTTAATAGACCCATCCTAAATATATATATATATATATATATATATATATATATATTAATATAATAATGCTGCATGGGAAACATTTTTTAGTGTTATACAGAAAAAAACCAAAATTAGTTTAAATCTAATTTAAGTGGATAAACACTAAAATCTCTGATGATAGAGAAATGTAAATATTTTAATCATGAATGATTTTGGTTCATAAGACCTTTCTAGAAAAAAAACTTTTAAAATCTAAAAAAAAGCTGTATATATGCATCTTGGGTAATTATTTTTAACCATTTCTAATTTACCCTTAATAATCAACATTATGTAGTGTTTTCTTTTTTATTTGATTTATTCAATATGTAATTTTCAGTGCATTAAACTACGTAATTATGTATAACTAGTTTGGTTTATTTTATGATTTGATTATGTGTGTAAATCACATATACACATACTTTTGGATTGGCATGGTGCGAATTGTATATGTGCATATTTTGTGTATAGTACTCTAAATTTCAAAATCGTGCTGTTGTTCCTGACAGAGTTTGCACGTAGATAGCATATCTGATCATGTAAAAATCCATTAGAATATAAAATATTGTAATGAACTAATTTAATTCAATATAATGTACTGCATTTACTTTAGAGATGGAAAAAACTAGGAGAATCGTGATTGATGTGAAGGATGAAGAAATAAATCTGAGGTTAAACTTAATAAATCAGCACCAAATCAATTTTCTTCATTGAAATAAATTGCAGAGAAATTAATTCAATTTTACAAGTTTTACCAAAACCACTGCAAATTTTTATATTATATGTGTAACATTATGAAGTATGTTTATTAAAATCAAATATTACATAGAAGATTAATACCATAACTTAATTCATAAGAAAAAATTTCTTATATACCTTTGCTGCTTTTTAATTTTTCATTTTAGTGTCATTTGTGTTCTTTTTTCACTGGCTTTGGGCTTTTAAACCACTTAAGCTTACTCTTTTATCCCAGATTTTGGCTTGTAGCTCAATGCAAAAAAAATGGATTGAATGACATGTAACTAAAACTTGTTGGGGCACTCATAAGTCAAGGTACAACTGTATCAAATTTTATTATTATATTCTGTCTTGATAATAAAAATTCTCACACTGTAACAAGTGCCACTGTGGCTACTGATTGTTTAATAATGTATGTTAATTACATTTAATTGTTGTATATATATTACTTAAGAGAAACTTTAAGAACATTATCAATGAAATTGAAAATTAATGGCATATAAAATAAAGAATCTGATAGCCAAAATTCTCTTAAATTCTTGTTCATTTTATATTTAATTTTTTAAAGATATATTTGTGTATATAAATTTTACAATATTTTTATTTATATTTTTATTTATGATTCATATATATTAATTTATTGTAATGTTTTTTAGGGCACATGATATTTAACAATTGATTTTATAATTACTGTAGTTGTACTTGATATTTATTAAAAATTGATTTTAGTATTTTCTATTTATTTGAAGATTTCTATCATTAACAAATAAAAAAAATTGAATACAGACTAAATTAATGTGTATTTAAATATGTATATATATATGTGTGAGTGTGTGTGTTTACAGGGTTCATACAGTGCTTGAAAGTACTTTAAAACTTTTTTTTTTTCCTTCTCTTCAGTGTATTTGAAAATGCTTTTATTTTAATATGAAATTATGTGGAAGTGCTTTTTCCTCTCTTGTGCACAGTTATTATCACACATTTTTATAATAGTATTAATATCAAAACTATCTATTTATCATAAATATAGTATGTGTTTTCATTTAGCTGCTTTTCAATCTTTATTTTGATGTAATATTAATGAGTGTCCAACTACGTAGTATAAATCTTTTTTTATTATTATTTAATACTGTTAGTTCCCATTATAATATACATAAATAGTAAGCTTTGAAAATGCAGTAAGTGTATTCAGAAAGCTTGCTTTGGTAACTCTGCATCAGTCAATGAATTACTCATTATTTAGAATCAAACCAATTCAGAATCATTATAAATTAATCTACATTACTGTAATGGTGTGTCAATTGGAGTACCATGCCAATTGAGTGTTGAAAGAATAGTATTTTTACTTTTTGTTATTTTATCATGTATGTTTACGTTTTTCATACATAAAATGCAAAATTTGAAAATGCAGTGAGTGTGTTCCAAAAATTTGCTTAGGTAGTGCATTCCACAAAAATGATGTAGATTAAAAACAATATAGAGTGTAATAACTAAATCTAGACTTCTATGAGGTCATGTCAGTAGATACCTTTTTTTAAAAAGTTCGTTTTTTGTTTGTTTGTTTTCCCCTTTGTATGAACCCTGTATTTATATATATATATATATATATATATATATATATATATGCGTGTGCATGTAGATATACATATTTCTAGAGTGAGATGGTTTTTTAATGTAACATCATGCTGAATTTTTCCAAATTGACACAAGTAATACCATATGGGGATTTTATAAATACACCTAAAATATAAGATGTGAAAATTAAACAAAATAGAAATCCAGTCAATGTAAACAAACTTATATAATAGTAGGCACCCGTGATTGAACCTGTTTAGAAAATGTGAAGGTAAATATGAGCATCAAGCATGATATTTTCTGAAATTAGAACTTGGGCACATCCAAATGTATCCTTTTCTATAAAAGGATAATGTATGTTATTTATTCTCTCTCCTGATGTACTGATAGCCGAATGATGGCTGTTGGCTAGGGTGCTGGCCTTTGGTACCACAAATCATGGGTTCGAATCCCGCAGTGGCATGGATGTTCGGAATTGGCTTCAAGCAGTAGGTCACGGTCTCATTAGCCCTCGTGTTGCAAAAAATAGACCGTAGCATTCCAAACCAAACCAAACCAAATCTGATGGACTGATGCCCATGTTGTTAAGTTACCTCCAAAAGGCACAATGGCCAGTAAGAAACCTAGCAGTTTTCTTCAAGCCGTTCCTGTGAAGCTTCAAAACTTCCTTCTTGTGCATAGTAGGGTAATCATGCTTGAGCTCTTTGTCTTGTCCCTCCTTGATGAGCCTATTAGCATACTTAATATGCCTGAAGAATGGAACAGAGTTCCTGGTAGGCCATACAAAAATGCACTTAAATACTCGTACAAAAATGCATTTAAAAGAAAATTCAACAACCAGTGTGTAATAGCATAAATATTGAAATTAAAAAGCAGAGGGAAACCATATCTTAGTTATCTATAAAAGTTGAAATTTTTTACATTCTTTGCATTACAATCATGTTAATCTCTGCAATTTTTTTCAGATTAGGGATATATTAGATCACTGAAGAAAAATTGACATCTGATATATTTTATTTAAGATTGGCAGTGCCTATTTTAGCATATTGGGATGGCATGTCCTTTGTATGTGTATATGTGTGTCTCTGGAGAAAGAAGATTGATGTGAAGTATATTACAACACAAATCTTTTTATGTACTATAACTAGCATTACATTAAAATTTTCCATTAAAAAATTACATGTGCCCTTTTCAAAAACATTATTGCACATCTGATTATATAATAGTCATGTGTTTTTAAAAAATACTTTTTGTATAATAATAACCAATATAGTATTTGTTTATGATTTTAATGTTTTTCTCTCATTCAGTATTATGGTCAATTACATTCTATTAATGTAAAGTAATATAAATTATTATCATATCTTGAAATTTATTTATGTTAATTATATTATTTGCTTCAGGATATCAGTATATGCGTAACAAACTATGTAAATGTAGTGCTGTGCAGTAGATATTGAATGGAATGAAATTTGTATAAAATTTTGTTGATTTTGTATGTATGTGTACATATATTTATGAAACTGCTTGTAAATTGAAAGATTAAAATTAATTTCAACTTTCTTATTTTAGTTGAATTTTCAACTGGCATCTGTAACATTTCAAATTTCCGGGAATTTTGTATTCTGTTTAAATAAGTTATTGAAATTAAATATGCTTGAAATGTATAAATGAAATGAACATGTAATACAGTTATTCATTTTTTTTTTTTATTCTATTTCTTTAGTTTCTATGTATTTTTTTATTTTCTAGAAAAATCAACATATGCAGTCATGTCTATCTATAAAGTCACATCTGCAGACTTTAGAAAACTAGTCTTATAAGTGGGGTGTACATATATGTAAGAAAAGTAAAAATTACTTTAAAGGAATGAAATTTTTAACAATACATCTGAAATGATACAGAAATTAAATCAACAAACTCAAATCTATATGGAAGATAATTAATGGGAATTAATATTTTCAATTTCAGTTTAATTTATCACTTTAAGTTTTTAAGGTAATAAAAAAATTATTTTAAGCATTAAGGTATCTGTCTACATTGTAATCGTCATTTTTTGCCAAAAATCATAATTTTTTTTTTATTTCTCTATTGTAAAATTTCAACTTTTAGGCTTCTAAATCTGTTTTTGTTTTGTCTCTAGGGCATTTTAAAAAAAAGTTACAGCTGTTAAACATCTGCGACAGCTGTGAAAACGAAACGGAAGTAGGGAGTTCGGAACCAGAATTTTGAATTTAAAGCCTTTTAAAGAACATGTTTTGGACAAAACTTTTTCATTTTTCTAGTATTTTTAATAATTAGCAACTTTGCAATTAGAAAGTTTTGAAGCAAGAAAGTGTGGGGAATTTTAAGCATGTATTTTTTCATAGTTAAAGTTGCTTTTATAAACTTCAAATGCGTTTTTCTCAAAGCGGTATTTTTAATAAAATATTGAAACATGAAATGTGATTTCTCAAAAAGTTCTTAAAATATTTTGTTGAAAATTATGAATGCTTTTGATAGTATTTACTAGTAAATGACCTAAAAGCTTTAAATTTAGATAATTTTTAATGATGCTACACTCATAGTTAGATATAAAGATAATGAAAATTCGTTTAAAATTCAATGTGTATGATTTTGAAGGACCAAATTTTTTTACCAAATGTAAATTAAGCAAAGATTTTAGGTGATTCACTAGTCCAGTGTATAAGAAATGTGTTGCATCAAAAAATATTGAAATACTTTAATTTATTAAAAAATTAGACCTTTTGAAAAAAACCAGATTTTATATATATATATATATATATATATATATATATACATACATACATACATACATACAAAAAATAAGCATAAAAATGTAAAAACATGAACTAGTTTCTTCGTTTAAAGAAAAAAGTTCTCCAAACGTAGACGGATACCTTGAAGAAACTTATGTTATCATTTAAAGAAGTTTGTTATAAAAGATTTAGTTTTCTTTCAGTTTAGAACTTAACACTACTTTTCATAGGCATCATACAATTTTAAAATCTTCATGAGCTGCTTCAGACTAAATAACAAACTTTCTTACATTCAATGCCTCAATAGTTTCCAGTGGAGCAACATTACAGAGTAGCAGGATCAGTGAGCTTGTGTCTTTGATATAATTTCCTATCATCACTACTACCTCTAGAGGTGGCAGGCCAAACCTACAGGTCTTCTGCTTGGTACCTGCTTCTAAATTATAAGGACCCACTTGAGGTTTAGTTAATCTTCAACCCTCATGGTTCCTTGCTCAAGTGAAGCTGCGTATTACCTGTAAACGTCTCACATGTCCATGGCTGTCTTTCCCAATGACCGCACGCCTCGTTTCTGTACCTGCTCGCCTATTCTTACTGGAGCAGGTATCATGGATTTGATGAAAGCCTATATTGCTGACAATTAAGTACTAAAATGATTAAATCTTAAACTAAATATTTATTATTTACAAGGTTTGTTAAACATAATCCTTAACCACAAACATGGCTGAAATAAGACCGAGAATGACCAAATAGTGCCGAACGAAAAGCACCTCTCTCGGTCTCAGCTCTCCTTCAAGAAAATATCTATTCTTTGTTGTTCCAAGCAGGCATCTCCTCCACTGCTGTTTGTGAGGGACGAAGTGGAATTCCCTTCTCCTCTTGGTTAGGCTTTCACCTCCAGGGGAAAATGGCCTTTTCCGCAGTTGGTGCTAGCAAGGGTGGCATCCTTCCCCCTCCTGGTGAACTTTCACCTCCCTGGAATATGGCTTGTCTACCCTTTCTCGATGTGTCAGTCTTCACTCCTTAGCGCCGTAAAAAAATGCAGATGTCCATGTAACACAAACTCGAGTTTTGAGTCTAGTATTACATTATTCTTATCCATGAACCAGTTGCATATTGCAACAGGGTCTAATTGAACCTGATGTTTGCTTTCCTACACCAGGAGGATGAGTAAAAACAGCTTCTAACATTATTAGAATTTAAAACTTGTACAGGAGGGCTACAGACCTGTAAAATCTAGAAATATCATAATTTTTATGAGATCATCATGGATTTTGCAATCTAATTATAAACATCTGAATTATTTTGGAATTTTTGGAACTATAACTTTGTTTCCTTTAACAAAAGCAATTTCGTACTTTGATTTTACCATTTTAGAAGAAAATCATTGGATTGATAATTCAGGCTGATTAAGAGTTTAATAATATCTGTAGACAATCAAATGCGATGGACAGTTTTAAAGAATATTCCAGAAACAAGCAATAAATGATCAGTTTTAGAGAAATATTTTGAAAAATGTAGAACATACTTTGAAAATAAAATTGAAAAGGAACATGAATACAAAAAAGTTTCAAACAAAAGAAAAAAAATTATTTTATGGCAAAAAGGCATGAAATTCAAATATCTCAATCAAGAAATAGCAAATAATGAAGTTGATGTAATGAAACAGTAGATATTAACTTTTTGTTCTGTCAAATAAAGTGTTCAATAAAATATCCTGAATCTAACTATAAGTTTAACATTTTATTTTTATATTCGATCTATGGATAAATTTGCAGTATTTTGTGATTTAGGTAATTAATCACATTTTTTTTTAATTACTCTCTATTTTGAAATCATTGAAGTAAACAACTAAATAGAGGATAGTTAAAGTGGTATGTAATACTGTAAAAGTATTTAATTCTTGTAGCCGACATTTTCTATAGCTTCGTGTATTCTCATTTTATGTTTAATTTTTTGCCTAAAATATTCTGCTTTTTTTTATTCAATATAAAATTTCTTGGGTTTCTGAGTCTTGCTTAAGGTGGGTGGGGCAGTAGAATTGAAGAATGACAACAATGCTTTTGACAAGTAACTAGAATTCTAGCATTCGATACGGTTATAGAGCATATACGAGGCGGAAATTATAGACTTCTTTTTCTTAATGATCTAGAAAAAAAAATTTCTGCTCCCCAAAATCCGAATGAAGCATGAGATCTCTCTGGCTGTTGCATCTACAGGAATGGTAATAACGCTACTTCATGGAGGACGCGCGGCGCATTCAGCTTTCAGATTGTCTTTGAATTTGTATCTAGCTTTCAGATCCTCTTTGCTACATTGGGAAAACATCTGGAAAGTTAACGAAAATAGGCGAATTTTCCATGGTCCATGAAAAGGGACTTGAGACATTTGATCTGATTGCAAAGCGATTAACGTTGAATTGGCAAAGCCTTCATACTACCCGTAGTTGAATTTTCGCCAGACTTTGCTCATCCTCTCAAGATCTACACCAGTTAATGAAATGAATGCATGCCTGAAGAATTTGGCTTTCTTCAGATATGTGAAAAAAAATTATACTATCAACCAATATGCACGTGGATTTACTCGGAGATAATTCTGCTCAAATATTTGCCAAGCAGCTTTTGGATGTAGGAGGGAGCAAACTTCCGGTTACTGCTAAAACACAGGAGATATCTTTTCCAGTGAACTTCTATCAACTTCAGTCATCAGTTAACGACCTTGGTAAAAAGGTTTTCCGAGCCTCGAAGAAAACTTCAGGAATTAACATACACAGTCTAGTCACATAAACCACCAGTGACCACCTATCAAAATCTAGAATAACCATTTTTCTCAGAGTAGACGGCTGCTAGCCGAGCAGGAAGAGTCAATTAGGTGTTCACTAGAACGTTGAGCCATGCCGACTCCAGTGCCGTGACCAGCTGCTCTAGATTACGCGGGTGAGTATCCATGATGCGAAGAACCCGGTAGAGGTAGTCCCATGGATTTTCAATTGGGTTCCCGAGAAATTAGCTGGCCAAGGGAGTACGGTAAACTCATCCTGGTATTCGTCGAACCATGCACGTACATTGCGAGCTTTATGACAAATCGCATTGTGCTGCTAGTAGATGATCCTTCGGAAAAACAATTCGCATGTAGGGGTGAACATGGTTCGCAAGGATAGATACATACTTGTGTTGATCTAGCATGCTTTCCACAATGATGAATGAACCCAGAGAGTATGAGAACATTCCCGAGACCATAATAATCCCTCTTTCAATTTGGACCCTTCCGGCAATTCTTGTAGGATGTTTTCTTTAGAACATTTCACGCCATATACGCCAACGTGTGTCTGAACTGTGGAGTATAAAACCTGTCTCTTTTCCGTGGAAGTCCAGTTGCATTACTGGCTTGCAAATTCTATCCTTTGTCGCCGATGAACAGCAGTCAGCATAGGTGCATTAACCAAGCGTTTAGTCCATGCACAACATCGTTCGCTGAATCATCGTTGTGGAGACACTGTTGATAGCCCCTTGGTTCATCTGGGTGGTCAGTTACTCAGCGGTTGTACGTCTATACGCTCAAACGTATCTCCACAGCCGTTGCTATATATCAGTATATATTCTCATATATACTGATGGTAGCAAAGATGGGGAATCACACGCTGGTAGTGGTGTCCTTATCAGAGTCTCAATAGACATATCAGGTGCCTTCGATAACCTGCGCTGGAAGTCGATCATCCAGGAAATTCAAAATTCGCCTTGCCCTCCTTACCTACAGGCACAGATATCATCATTCCTTTCGGCCAGAACTGTAAAATTGGAAGAAAACGGCATAACAACGGAGATACATACATATGGGGGTTGCCCGCAAGGAAGCTGCCTGGGACCACTTCTGTGGAACCTAGTAGCAGACACAGCACTCCGCCAATCTTGGCCCCCCCACACGAGGGTACAGGCATACGCGGACGACTTCCTATTAGCCATAAGTGGCAAAACACAAAACGAACTAGAAGAACACACGAGGACCTCGCTGAAGCAATTCAACCAATGGGTAAAACAGCATAAACTACAAATAAATTGGGAGAAAACACAAATAATGTACTTCAACCGACCCCGTGTCCCAGGAATTGGCCTAATGAGAAATGACACATTAAACGACATCGTCATAGAGAACAAAACACTCAAATCAGTAGACAGCATCAAATACTTAGGATTAATAATACATAAAAACCACGCCTGGCACGCGCACTGTACAAACCAGATAGAGAAGGTAAGACACACATTCAGCTTCCTGGGACGTATGACCAACAAGAGCTGGGGAATCCGTCCAAAACTTATCAAGCTATGGTACCTAACAGTCACAGAAAAAATACTAACTTACGCAGCCCCGATCTGGGGACTCCAAACCTCAGCCCAGTCGGACGCTCGGCTCACAACCTGCCAACGCCATTTTCTACTAGCCATAACAAGGGCTAACAGAACTTCCCCAACTTCGGCACTGCAAGTGCTTGCGGGTGTCATGCCCATCACCGAAAAAATAAAATACGAAGCGACAATAGGAAAAGTCTCCCGGCTTGGCAAAGCCCAAAGGCTATACGGTTCTGAGCTCTCCCCAGATCACTACCAACAGAACTTGGACCTCTGGACCATCCATCCAAGCAAAACTTTACATGTAAGAAACACAGAGGTACCACAGCGCCTAGAAATTTACACCGACGGCTCAAAGACCGATACGGGAGTAGGATCGGCCTTTGTAGTTTTTGAGAACGGAGCAGAAAAATTTCATTGGCAAGCAACACTAACAAAAGACAACAGTGTGTTCCAAGCAGAAATGCTGGCACTCATAAAGGCTGCCCGATGGGCAAACAGCAAACACAAAAACTACCGTTTATTGACGGACAGCCTCTCATCTATTCTAGCCCTAAACACTCCGTTCTCAAGGAATCCGCAGGTCAGGGAACTACAAGACGCAATTAGATCCTCAAGGGGAAGATTCCACATCTCATGGGTTAAGGCCCATGTTGGAATAGAAGGGAACGAAAGAGCGGATACGCTAGCCAAAGAAGCAGCAACACAAAATTCAGCTTCCCTGACCTTAGCACTACCACTATCCCTACTCAAAAGAAAAATCAAGCAGTTAGTTATGGAGGAATGGCAGCAACTCTGGATCACTAGTAACACAGGAAGGACCACCTTTGGCTTTTATCAGAACGTATCACTAAACCGCCTGGTCAGCAACAGATATCTAATCCAAATTTTCACGGGTCACGGTAACTTCCCGGCCTACCTCCACAGATTCAAATTAATGGACAACCCAAACTGCTCATGTGGTAAATACGGAGACTGGATTCACTACCTAACGGAATGCCCTCTCCACGGGGAAAAACACCTAAAAAGAATTACTGACAGCAACAAGTCTCTCTGGCACAAACAACTAACGATCCACACACAACTCCAGACAAAGGCAATGGTCATAATGAAATGGCTAGGGCACAACATAGACAAAATAAAAACACACCAGTACACGCCAAGCACTGATGATGAGATTGATTCCTAAGAGCATTACACCCACACAACTCACACACCACAACACAAGGACTCTGGCTGACCCCACAATTTGGTTGTTCGTTGGTTGGTATTGGATGTGAGTTGGTTGGCACTGGTTGGTTGGTTGGATAGGCAAAAACTGAACTCCATATTCTCTTTCTTTAATAAAAAAAATTATATAAAATAAAAATCCAGCAAGCTGGCCCAAAAACACTCGCCTCCGCTGTTTGGCAAAGTCGCTGGTAGCTTAGCCTGGCAAAACAAAGCACGCAGTGGGATAATCAGCCAGCCACGGTCCTGGTCAGGCCCCCCCCCTGTTCGACCTCTAGGCCCAGCGCACCTATCTCAAAATCCCTCCCAGGCAATTTTCCTTACTTCAAAATTCCTCGACAGGGGGCAACACAAAAAAAATAAATAAAGACAAGCGACTAACCATTCCTTTCCTTTCAGGCAAGTGTCCTCAGTGGGGTAAGTCTCGCATGCCTTAGTTTCTATCTCTAACGCTTTCCCTTTCAGCCACGATCCTTAACTGTTTCTGTTTCAGGTTTTTCCCCAGCGTGGCAGTCGCTTCCTTCCCCCTCTTAATTTGAATTTGAAATTTTCCCTGGACTCACAGGACGTCCACATTCGGCAGCTAGGATTCCCCAATCTCAGACCAGGACGATGAGTCTCCCACAAGGGAAACCAAAGATCTAGGTCGAGAGAGGGCATGGTAGGGTTAGGTCTGCTATGATGAGTGACTCGGCAAGGTGATTAACATAAGCCGCACCCCAGACCCTAAGGGCGGGGCAGCGCAGTGAACCTAAATGGAGCAATCCAAGAGGGGACCACCGCCCATTTTTAGTTTTCCCCCTCCTAGGTTGGCGTAAGTCCAGTCGCTCATGCGAGCCGACACCGCAGCCAACCAAATGCTTCATTTCTTTTTTTTTCTTTTTTTTTTCTTTCCCTCCCCGTAGGCTTTTCACTGGGCCCTGTGGTTTTGCGTGACCCCAGGCCCCATTTTTCGGGCACGCCGAGTCACGGGGGTTCCGCAGGGTGGGCCTGAGATCCGTCACAATGACTCCCTGAGTGACGGTCCCAAAGGCCCAGGTTTACGCACTCCGCCTCTCTAAATTTCCTGTTCTCCCTTTTCGGCTTCTCCTGGTCTCCCTTCTGGTCGCCTGCAACGTACCCCCTCTCCTCCTCCTTTTTTGGCCCCGTGTGGTTCGCTCCCTCTCTCCCCTCCACTAACCACGAGGCCCGCAGAGCACTCAGTAGTATTCTAATTCACTCTTCCATCGGCGCAACTCTGCTGCGTTCCCCAGCCGCTCGCACCTGCGGCGCGACGGGCGCGGGCCGGGCACTTCGACGGGCTAGCACGTTCAGAGCTGGCCCCATACTTGCGATCTACCCACCGCAACCGGGATGCGCCTGGAGGGCCTCACGGCTAAATGGGCCCGGTTTGCGCTTGATTGATTGAGTGTCCTTATCAGAGATGCAAATGGAATTGTCAAAATAAAGAGAGAAATCCTGATTTTAGCTGTTTTTAAAAGTGAACTTATTGACATCGATGATGAACTAGGTTATGTAATGTCTTCATTAGACCCTAAAGCCATTTGGATTCTGACTGATAGTCATAGTGCCATTCAGCATTTGTCATACTGGTGTTGTAGTTGGTGACAAGGCTGGAACTTCAATTCTCACTAAATTAAAACAAGCCTCCTTCTCTTGTGACGTGCATTTACAGTGAATCCTCTCACATGTAGACATTTGGGGTAATGAGGAGGTAAATGTTTTGGCGAAGGGAACCTGGGAGGCTATGGCTACTTCTAACTGTCCGATTTACCTTGAGCTGTATTCTGCCAGAAAACATATATAATGTCTTGGCTTGTACCTCCGGCACATCCTTGGTATCGTGCCGATTCCCCTGATTGATTTCTCGCTATGGACTGCGACAGATGCATCCAGACAGCTCTTTCCCACTTTCTTAGTGGACATTTATGAGACCTTGTCTTCCAGGGTAGTTAAAAAAAACCACCCGATTTGTCTGAAATGTAACCAAAAGCATGCTTCTCCGGCACATATTCTTAAGTGACCTGACTTTTTGAGGGTGAATAAACTTGTAGATCTCGTCTAGCAGTGGCTGGACTCTGAGATTACTAACAACATGACCTGTGGGGCACCATATTATCCTCGTCACTAATTTTGGATAGTGTCATTTTGTCATACACGGTATACTTTAATATGGCAGCCCGCATATAGTTTACAAAATTAGCAGTTTCTGAAATTCATCCTTGGTCTTAAAACAAATGATCATGCCTTTTTGACCGTCGGATAAATCTCTTCGTTTCTTGCATGATTGCAAGAACTGAACTGTTTTCTGAATACCTACAATACACTTTATATATTCACCTAGCGATTGGTTATTTAACGTTGTCGTCAACAGTAGGCTGTGGTCACATTAATATGTCTGGATTGCGTAGCTTCATGAACGAGCTATCGCAGCTCCAAAGAATGATGACTTCAATTGAGTCAATAATAAGATTCAACGGAAAATTTCTGGAAGGAAGAGGTACGCTTAAGAAGCAAGAATTCATTGACACAATTAGAGAAGAGGATCAAGCTGTTAATTATCCACTAGTTGTTAATTCATTGGAGCCTGTTGGAATGCCACTGCAGATATTGACATTAAAAGTTGGCTAAAAAATACTGTTTCTTCGAAATCTCAACACACCAAGTTTCTGCAACTGAACCAGAATTTCGTGTAAGAATCGATGCCAAATATGATTCAAACAAAATTAGTTAACAGAAAATGCAAAGGAGCAAATGCATTGATTGCTTTGTTCCAATGATTTCCACTGAATTGCCCTTCACATTCTCCAGTTTCCTGTGCTTCTTGCTTTCGCGACGACAGATAATGGGTTATCGTGCAATAGATGAATAAATTTAGAAAATCCATGTTTTTTGCATGGCCAGCTATAAGTTTCTAGCTTCAGAGTAGGAAGTCCAAATGAGTTGTTCTTAATAAAAAGATATAAATTTATAATAATAAAAGTAATGGAATCTCAGTAGTATGATCAATCTTTCATTTTAATACATTTTTCTACAACAACAAAAAAAAAAATGTACGTCACGATTACATATAGATCATCAATATATTGATGATCTATATGTAATCGTGACGTACTTTTTTTTTTTTTTTTTTTTTTTTTTTTTTTAGAAAAATGTATTAAAATGAAAAATTGATCATACTACTGAGATTCCATCACTTTTATGTTTGTTAGGTATTGTTAGTAAAATTATAAATACTTTTAGAACTATAGTTAAATCTATTAAAAAAATATTCAACAAAAATTAAACCTACCACTTTTAAGATAACTGCACACTTCTTCAAGCTATACTGTTCCCTTTCAATTTTCAGCTCAACTAAAATTATAAGCCCGTTTAGCCTTATTATTAAAACTATGAAAAAAAGTGAAATTTATGTTCAACATCGATTCAACATACTTTTCGTTCTATATTGCTTCACCTCTTCGCGCTGCTCTTTCCCTCTTCATTTGTGGATACTTTTCTCAAATAAAAGTATAAATACACTTGGAAATCTTATTAAACCTTTAGAGAAAATTCCAAAATAATGTTTAACATACGAGAAGGTTATAAATAAAGCCTCATTTTTAAAATACTGAAAAAAAAAGCACTGGTAAGATTGATATCAAATTTAAGCTGAATATAGTGAAAGAAAGAGGAAATGGTATAACATAAGAAAATTTCAAATTATATCAGTAGATGGCGCTGTAAGCACCATCTGCTGATATAATGTCTGAAGAAGTGCTGGAGAATAGTGATTTGTTTACTGTGCTTCCCAGAAAAAATCACTTTAAAGCATTCTAAAATAACCTTTATAATTCAACATACCTTTGCTTGTACACTGAAGAGCCAAAAAAAAAACTGGTACACCTGCCTAATCATCGTGTAGGGCCCGTGAGCACACAAATGTGTCGCAACACGATGCGGCATGGACTGGAGGTAATTGATACCATAAATCTTGTAGGGTTATCCATAAATTCCTATCAGTACGGGGTGGTGGAGATCGCTTCTGAACAGCACGTTGCAAGGCCTCCTAGATATGCTCAATAATGTTGATGTCTTTTGGTGTATTCATGGGGATTTTAATGTCCAGTGGAAGTGTTTAAACTCAGAAGAGTGTTACTGAAGCCCTTCTGTGGCAATTCTGGACGTGGGAAGGATCGCATTGTCCTGTTGGTATTCTCCAAGTCCATCGGAATTCACCAGGGGCATGAATGGGATTGGACAGGATGCTTACGTTCGTGTCATCTGTCAGAGTCGTATCTAAACGTATCAGAGGTCCCATATCACTCCAACTGCACACGCTTCATACCATCACAGAGCCTCCAACAATCCCCTGTTGATATGCAGGGCCCATGGGATCTCAAGGTTATCTCCATACACTTACATCCGCTCGATACAATCTGAAATGAGACTCGTCAGACCAGGCAACGTCTTTCCAGTCATCAACAATCTAGTGTCGGTGTAGACGGGCCTAGGCGAGGCATAAAGCTTTGTGTCGTGCAGTCATCGAGGATACACGAATAAATCCCTCCGCTCCGGAAACCCATATCGATGATGTTTCGTTGAATGGTTCACACGCTGATACTTGATGGTGGACCAGCATTGAAATCTGCTGCAATTTGCGGAAGGGTTGTACTTCTTTCATGCTTAATTATTCTTCCCAGTCATCGTTGGTCCCGTTCTTGCACGATCTTTTCCCGGCCTCAGCGATGTCGGAGATTTGATGTTTTACCAGATTTCCGATATTTACTCGTAAAATGGTCGTACAGTAAAATCCAAATTTCATCGCTACCTCGGAGATGATATGTCCCATCTGTCGTGTTCCGATTATAACACCACGTTCAAACACACTTAAATCTTGATAACCTGCCATTTTAGGAGCAGTAACCGATCTAACAGCTATGTCAGACACCTATTGTATTTTATATAGGTGTTGCTGACCGCAGCGCCTGATTCTGATTTGTTCTTTATCTCTTTACTTGTATACACGTGCCAATACCAGATTGTTAGCTTTTCAGTGTATAATGTATCACTTCTTCGTGTTGCACTATCCCTCATCCCAATTTCGGACCCTTGAATCTAATGAAGTCCATTATTTTTACAACTGAAATGTTTTAATAAAAACTTTTATAATTCAACATACCTCTTCTTGTACAAATTATATCTCCGTGTTACAATATCTCTCGACGCATTTACGGATATTTAATCTAATAAAATTTTAAATTTATTTAATTTTATCACTAACACTACTAAAAATTTAAAAAATAAAGAAACATACATTTTAGATTCAACGTATCTTTTTTTCCCCTTAGTACATTATTTTTCCTAGCTGCATTCTGCCTCGTTTTATTAAATCTATTGAAATTAGAAATTGTAACACTATACATCCAACAGAGATAAAAAAAATCTATCTACATTTAACAAATTACGTTTAATTATTAAGATATTTACACATATTTACAAGTTTTACTTAATATTTAACATTATTAAAAATGCAGAGAGCAGGAGGCCCTCGCACACACCAACACACCACATAACGAACTCTCTAACAGTCTGTCCTTTTAGGCTAAAACAAAAAGGGTGCGTCTGGCTGTTGCTCACTTTTTGGCCTTTTAGGTCGACCTCTTCTTTTCAGGGGCAACATTGGGTTGCTCTGCCCTTGCCCTCTATAAGGTTGGAGGCATGATGAGTGGTACTTTCCTATGGGAGTAAGAGGATTGTTTTGGGTAGCGATCAAATAAGATGTAGGAGATTGTACTTTATAAATAACATATGGGCCATCGCGTCGTGGCATAAATTTAGCTGTTCTTTCGGATTTGGTTTGACTTTTGGGGTGGAGAGTTACCCACACTTTATCACCTGTTTTGAATTGAGGCTTTTTTCTGATATGTTTATCAGCATAAAATTTTTTTTTTATCCTGTTTCAATTCTATATCAGACTTCAACTGATTCATATAATTTGCCAAACGTTTCAAATAGGGCGTTATCTCGGGCACGAAGTTGTCATTTGAGATAATAGCGCGAAGGTCGCGAGTAACATCGTCTGTTGTTCGAAGCTCCCTTCCGAACATAAGAAATGCTGCTGTTTCACCTGTTGTGTCGCATCTTGCTGTGTTCAGGGCAAAACGTATGGTTGGGAGTTTCTCACTCCAAATAGTGTGGTTACCTTTGACAAGGATTGCCAATCTTGGTTTTAAGTCTCGGTTCTTCCTCTCCACCGGGTTTGCCCGTGGGTGGTATACCGGGGTTAACACCTGATCTATATTAAGAAGATAACAAACTTGCTGCATCACTGAACTAACAAACTGACTTCCATTGTCACTTATTATTCTTCTTGGGAATCCATAACGTAAATAAACTTCTTCTATCAGGGTGATAGCACATTCCCTAGCTGTCGCATGTTCTAATGCGAAAAGTTCAGTCCATCTAGTAGCGCAGTCTTCTACTATAAATATCCATTTTTTACCATCAGGACTCTTGGGTAATGGTCCAAATAAGTCAATTGAAATTGATTCAAAACGTTGGTTATATACAGGTGTTTGTAGCAAACCTGAAGGTTTCTGATTACTAGCTTTAAATCGGCAACAATCTTCACAATTCTTTATGTACTCTGTAATGTATCTACGCATGCCAGTCCAGTAGCACCGCTTCGCTATCTTACATAGTGTTCCTTCTACACCATAATGTCCCGCCATTGGGGCATCATGATATTCTTTCAGTATTCTTTCACATTCATGCTTCGGCACTACTAACTGGGCTTCTTCTGTCTCTGCTTCTGGTGAATATCGGTATAAAACTCCTTGATTCAACAAATATCCCCGATTTAGCCAATTTGTAAAATTTTCATCTTTAGCAGGACTCTCAAATGATTCAATGATCTTTTTAAGGTCTCCGTCCTTAAGTTGTTCTTCTCGTAATTCTCTGGGACTTCGTGTTGGCATATCAATGGCAATTTTGCAGAATTGGCAATATTCTTCAGCGTGTTGGCAGAAAGGTCTTGACAAGAGATCTGCCACAACGTTGGCTCTTCCAGGTATGTATTCCATCTTTGGGGCAAACGACTGGACTTGCAAAGCCCAACGAGCAAGTCTTCCAGTTGGAGATTTTAAACTCATTAGCCAACGAAGAGGTTGATGATCTGATGTCACTGTTATATCTTGTCCCTCGATGTATCCCCGAAATTTATTTAGGGCCCAAACCACTGCCAACGCTTCTCGTTCTGTGGTTGTATAGTTCCGTTCTGCATCGTTTAATAGTCTGCTCGCATATTCAATAGGGTGCTCCTCAGCTCCCTCACCTTGCAACAGCACTGCTCCAAGCGCGTAGTTGCTAGCATCGGTTCGCAAGATGTATGGCTTATTTGGGTCATTTTGTCGTAGAAGAGGAGGACTAATCAGATGATGTTTTAGGGTTTTAAATGCGTTTTCCTCTTCTTTTCCCCATTTCCAAGGGCTATTTTTCTTCGAGAGATTACTTAAGGGCCTTGCTATGTCAGAAAAGTTCGGCACAAATCTTCGAGCAAGTTTGCAAAAAGGATTGGACTTGCTTTAAATTCCTGGGAGATGGTAAATTTTGAATGGCGGCAACCTTATCTGGGTCAACTTCAAGACCAGAATTAGTAATGTAGTGTCCCAAGTATTTCACTCGGTTACAGGCGAAATTACACTTCTCTCTGTTAGCATGTAATTTAAACTCACGCAATTTTAATAATACTTTTCCTAAATCATCAATATGCTTCTCGAAAGTTTCAGATAAAATTATTTTGTCATCTAAGTACGACAGAACCAAAACATCATTCAGGGAGTTTCTGAAGTTATCGATTAGTCTTTGAAATGTCGCCGGAGCATTTTTAAGCCCAAAAGGTATGCGGCAATATCTGTAAGTACCAAAAGGGCACACGAAAGCTGTTTTATCTCGATCAGTGGGATTTACCTCGATTTGGTGATATCCGGATCTTAAATCTATCGTTGACATGTAAGGAGTGTGTTTAACTTCATGGAGCAAATCATCCATTCTAGGCAGAGGGTATTTATCCGTTTTTATAGTGGAATTCAACTTTCTGTAGTCCCCACAATGGCGAAATTGACCATTAGGTTTTGGAACTAGCACCACTAGTGAGGCATACGGTAACTCACATTCTTCAATTGTGCCATTGGCCAAAAGATTCTCTAACTCTTTCTTAAGAATGTCCTTCTTTAATGGAGACATGCGATATGGTGGCATAGCTACAGGGAGATTATTACCAGTGTCTATATAATGTTTAATTCTAGGTGTAGGCTCTTCCCCTGGCTGAAAGACATCCGTAAACATTTCTAACCGTTTACATAATTGTAACCTTTCCTCGGCAGATAAGTGACTGCCTTCAGTTTCTTTCAAAACGCAAATGTTCATCTCAGGAGACACAATAATTTTATCGGATGATGTAGTGCTAATGTTTTGCGAATTACCTGAGGATTCGGAAGAGTTTTAATGTGGCACACAAGCTGGTATAAATGTATCTTTCTCAAAATTGAATTTTTTTCTAGGATTACTGTTGAAATACCATTTCCTGTTCTGAGTATCCAAGCTAACACCAGCTTTGGATAAAAAATCAGTACCAAGGAGAGTTCGATTGTCCTCAGCTGTAGGTAACACAAATAGTGTAGTAGGAATTCTTTTCCCTAACAATTCAATGTCTATTTCGGTATTATAAACTTCAGAGAATTTCGGCACTCCGTCCGCGAGTGTTATATTTAAATTCACTTTACGAAAAATTACCCCTTGTTCTCGGAGGAGGTTATACAGGGTTTCTCCAGCAACAGTGTGGCTGGCTCCAGTGTCAGCACATGCTAAACCCCACATACCATTTATTTTAATCTTCATTAACATTGCCTTGGGTTCTTGTATCGCACACGTTTGAAATTTCAAGCAACTAACCTGGGCGGAATCAACTTTAATGTTTGGGGAACACGTAGGGCATTTTGCCTTTATGAAACCAGGTTTCCCACAGCCATAGCAGCTAATAGGTCTTTCGTTAATTTTATTAACAGTTCTATTCGTTGAGTATTTATAATTAACACTATTCTTAAAATTTCTTAAATTGTTACTCGGCTTAGAATTTTCCATTCTATGTTGTTCATGGTTCGTGTTTCTACCTTTTAAGTTTCTACTTTCTTCATAAGCATCTAGCTTATCAACTAAAGCAACTGGATCGCTCAATTCACTCCAGTGATCTAAAAAATGATCTTTGTAATCCGGAGGACACTTCTTTTTGATTTGATCAGAAATTATTAGATCTTTTAACTGATCAAATGTAGTGATATTAAGCTCACTGAGCCAACCTTCAAAAAATTTTCTCAAATCATAGAAATAACCTCTCCCCGTGGAGTCTGGATTTTTTCTGTGTTGAACGAAAAATTGTCGGAATTTCTCTGCACTCATCTTGAATCGACGTAATAAAATTTTTTTTATTTCCCCATATTCCGGTGGTTTATCCGGAGAATCCGATTCTATAGCAATTAATTTTGAAATTTCAATAGGTAAAAGCCCGATCAGATATACCACCCATTTTGATTCTGGTATTTTCAAAAATGACAGTTGTCTCTCGAAAAGGTTTAAAAACGTACTAATGTCATCTACCTTCGGGTCAAACTGAGGGATTAACCCTTTAATTTCAAATTTAGATACATCCGTATCACTATCGGTAAGAACGGTTCCTGTTTTCGAAGCATGATTTAAATTTTGTAACTTTAGTTTCTCTAATTCAAATTCCATTTGCCGTCTCTCGGTTTCTGCTTCCTTTTCTTTTACTTCGAATTCTTTTCTGGTGCTAATGATTGTATCCAACAATGTTTTTGTGAATTCTTCGTCATATGAAGTACATCCGGTTATAACATCTTTAATTTTTATTACTGTGGCGTCGGGTTCCAACTCGATGCCTAATTCTGCGGCCAAAACCAAAAGGTCGCATTTTTTACCTCTAGCAAGATATGCCATTTTTATTCTTTTCAGGCCAAACTTAAAATTAATGGTAAAACTCAATTACTGCGAGAATGGCTCATTAGAATGACATAATATGCATACATCTGATTAATCAACTAAACTATATTATTCCGATTTGAAACCGGAAGTATCAATAAATTTGAAGGAATAAAATAATACTTCTTAATTATACAAATATTTCAGATACATAATATTTCTATTAAAAAGAATCATCGATGGAAAATTAAATAATAAGTAACACAAAAAAAGAACATTAACCTGAGCAATATCTTTTGTTATTAATACAAAAATCCAAATTAAATTGAACCTGCACCAATATTCAACACTGAAATATTAACTATCTTTATGAATTCTTAATCAAAACAATTGAAATTAACAATATCCATAAGTCCTAATAATAAAAATGTTAAGAAAAATAAAATTCAAAACTTGGACCGAAACCACAAACTATTCAAATTTCAATCGTCAGGCACTAAAGGAACTGGCATGCGGTATTTAAATTTGATCTGGATGATCATAATAAAACAAAACGAATTCAGGGTGAATTCAAATCAGAATCTCTTCTTCATTTGTCAGGATGACAAAATTAATAAAGTTCCTTGAGTGCTTGTCAAAAAGAAAAGAAATCACTTATCTGTGGTCATGTCTTCGGCTTCGTGTTTCGAGCCACGGGTTGGGCGCCAATCTGTAACACTATACATCCAACAGAGATAAAAAAAAATCTATCTACATTTAACAAATTACGTTTAATTATTAAGATATTTACACATATTTACAAGTTTTACTTAATATTTAACATTATTAAAAATGCAGAGAGCAGGAGACCCTCGCACACACCAACACCCCACATAACGAACTCTCTAACAGTCTGCCCTTTTAGGCTAAAACAAAAAGGGTGCGCGCGCAGATGGCCGTTGCGCGCTGTCACAAAATTCATTTAGAACTACTTTTAAAGTTGCAAGAACAACAACAAAAAACTTTTTTCACACATTTACAAACCTCTATTTGTATAAGGCACAATTTCTATGCGCTGAATTCTCCGTCTTATTTGAGGATACTTCAGTCTAATAAAGTTATAAACACAGTACTTTTACTAAATTTATATAAAAAAACTTTTATAATAGATTTAATATACCTTTCCTTGTCTCATGCAGGTCCAAGAACAGGATAAATGCTGCAAAAATTACTTCTAATTGGAAAACTTATGTGTCGGGCAACAAGTATACTAACTGAAAATCCAATAAAATTATTTATTCCCTCGGATGTTAGTGAAATTTTAAAGAAACCATGGTAATGACTGTTAGATTATTAATATTAAAATATCCGTAGTCCATCGTAGACAGTGCACTTATATTTATTCCACGAGAGAAACACATAGAAACATACAAGGTCCCTCTTATTTGAGGGGATAAAAAAGATATAATAAAAAGAAAAGAATGACACAGCTTGCGGGAGAATCCACATTAACATGAAGGGGAGAAAGGTAGAATGGGATCGAATTGGTATCTCAGCAATTACCCGACAAACTGAATACACATACATTTAATACACTACGCCAGGATTTCTCAAAATGTGTTCTACGGATCCCTAGGATTACACAACGATCCTCTAGGGGGCCCATCGATAAATTTTTATGCATCACCGGAATTTCAAAAAAAAAAAAAAAAAAAAAAAATCCGTTCTATTTATTACAGCCATAAATTTGACTGTTTTCTAACTATAAAATTTTTTTCATTTCAAAATTAAACTCAGTGAAAATAAGTAACATGAGGATCTTACTCAACACGCTGACACTCTCAGAGATTCTATGGAATAATACTTTTCTAATGAACAAAATGAAAATAATTAAATAAATAAAATCATGAATCAAAACATTATTTGTCATAAACAAAAAACGTTCTTGTTTTCTTCTGCGGAGTTTGAAAATTTTATTGAACTGTCATCGGACTGTTCAATATTATCACTCTTTATAAATTAATGACCGTGTCAGAATTCTGGTGTCGTTTGAAAAGAGAATATCCTTAATAATCAGAAAAGGCTTGGTTGTTACTCATAACAGATATACACTCAAGAGCCAAAAATTTATGATCACTCCTACATTTTGCAATGAACTTGCCTTGATGACGTGGAAGGCACGTGATCAGGTGGAAGTGGTATTTAAATGCTGCTGGAGAATCTGAAGAATTATTAGGGCTCGGCCCACGCAATCCAGTTGACCTACCATCCTGGAAGTCCTGAAGAATTATTCTTTCATTTACTTCTGTGATGGCAAAGGCTGCGGATTTAAGCGATTTTGACAGACGGCAGATTGTAATGGCTCGAAGGCTCAGAACAAGTATTTCCGAAACTGCATGACTCGTGGGTTGTTCGTGATCTACAGTTGTTAGTACTTATGCAAAGTGGATGAATAACGGTGAAACCAGCAGTAGACGACATGGTGTTGGACGTCCACACGCTATCAAAGAAAAAGGTCGTCGGAGACTGTCTCGCATGGTGAAGCAAAACACGTAGTATTGGGTTGTCAGCTGAGCCAGACAGTGGCTCAGCTGACAACCTAATACAATGCAGGGCCAAGTAGAATAGTATCGGAGAACACTGTTGGATATGGGGCTATGCAGCAAACGTCCCACTCGTGTGCCTTTACTGACCAAGCGTCATCGCCAACTGCGCCTAAGATGGGCCTGGAAACATCGTGACTGGTCCATGGACCAGTGGGAGAGAGTTGCCTGGTCAGATGAATCACAGTTTGTCATTCATCCCGCCGATGGTCGTGTCAGGATACGCAGGATCTTCCAGGCGAACAATTGCTCCCTCAATGTACAGTAGGTCATACACAGACCGGTGGGGGCAGCATTAGGTTTTGGGGGAACGTTCTCTTGGGCGTTTCTGGAACCCGTGGTTGTGGTAGAGCAGACCATGAATGCTACAGGGTATCTGAACATCATTGCGGACCAGTTGCACCCTTACATGGCCTCTGTTTTTCCAGCTGGAAATGGAATGTTTCAACAGGACAACGCCCTTGTTAAACACATTTGAGAACACATTTGAGATGTCATGGGACGACAGCTCAGAGTTCAAAGACCACCAATTCACAATATCTCGGATTTGCGTAACCGTTGCTTAAACATCTGGTACAATCTGTATCTGGCCATCTACCAATGACTTGTGGCATCCATGCCAATGCAGGTTGAAGCTGTGTTGAGCGCCAAAGGTGGGCCAACTCGTTATTGAGAGGAGGTCATAATGTTTTGGCTCTTGAGTGTACGTTAACGACAACTAAACATTGAAATATGTGGAAGCAGAGCATAATAAGAGAATAAAATAGTCTTTAATACAACCAAACTTTAGAACTTCATGATAGTAAAAAACAAAGCCATTTATCCCATTGATGCCTATTTTACCAAAGAAAATGCCTGCTTTCCCGTCATTTTTGTAAGTATTGTATAAATTTTATAATGCCTCATATTGTTTAGTTTGTATGTTTATGTCTAATCAGTGATAAATAGTAGATCCTCAGTTTCTCCTTCAGTAATATTCATTGAGGAATTCTGCTGCTATGTCTGTGATAAGAAAAGCGTTTTGTAGATTAAAAAGTTTGAGAACCACTGCACTGCACTAACATTTCAGAAGTTTGTAATAAAATGAGTTATTTACTCCAAACATGATGGCAGAAAACTTCATAATGAATCTTGATTTGTAAATACACAGTGGCACTCAGCTGATCGCTGAGATCGCCGAGCCCTAACAACCATTCTGGTAGGCACGCTAACTCGTTGCTATGGACGTTTACATGTAAACAGTCTTATTTTAATGTCGTGGTATTTTTTTCAGTTACAAATTTTGAGAATTATTTTTTTGTAATTATAATCATCACATATTGAAAAAAAACTGAATAGGAGGAATTCATCGAAAGATTATTTATAACTGTAAACCGAAGGTTTTTTTCCGACCGGCACGTTAACATGTTTCTTTGCTTATTGATAGTAAGTAACATAAAAAGATTGTGCTTTTTTTATGTCGCCATAGCAAATTGCTGGTAATTTGTCAATATCCGTTTCCCAGTCTTTTATAATATATGGATCTATATTACTTATTACAGATATTTTATCCAAATACCGCTTCTTTGACAGTTGATCTAAATTCTTCAAGTAATCATTCATTTTCAGTTATAAACACTAAGTTATACTAAACACTAAGTTACTCAGTTATAACTCTTCAGCACACAAGTGAACAACGTGCGAACCACAACGTACCACCAACGTGCGAAGTTCAAGCTGTGATCCACGTGTTTTTCAATCAGCGCAGTTTTTCAATTAGCTTGACCCCCAGCATTGTTGCTATGATGGTTGCCAAGTGACGTAGGTACCCGTGACGTCAGGAGCCCGTGCCCTATACACAGTGGAAACTTACAATGCTAGAATGTTAAGATGAATCTTATTTGGATGCTCCTTGATTTTCCTGCATACAAGATCTTAACTGTAGCTGTAGCTTCCTTAAAAAGTTTGTTTACATAAACAAAACGAGAATGGTGTGTGACAAATGTAAGTTCCTAACAGCTGTTATTAATTTATTTTATCATTCTTTGTGTATTGATACATATTTTATGTGTAAAAATAGTGAAAGAGTGCTCTTGATATTAAGTGATATTAAAGAAAGTATTGAACTTAATTGCTAACTTGTTGGTATTAACCGTATTGGGACGTATTTATTGTTAAATACGAGTTTTGTACTTGTTAAAACTGTTCAAATCTTTTCCAATTGTGCTGCTTGAAAATAATTGTTAATTATGCTAAATTTTCATTCTGTTGTGCAGCATGAACTTTGCAGTCCTTGTTTAATTAATTCTAATTTAAAATGACTCTTTTTTTGCATTTTGTCACATTTTTTATTTTATATTTAGGCGAGAAAAAGTTAGGAAAAGTTATTACACCAGATCCATGGAAAGCTGGAGCAAGAAATACTACAGGTAACCTGAAATTCATATTATTATTATTACTTTTCATTTAATTTATTCAGTAGCCGAACGAAGGCTGAATGGTTAGAGCGCTGATCTTCGGCTCCAGAGTTCGTGAATTCGAATCCCACTGTGGCAGGGATGTTTGTAGCCGTTCGGAATCAGCCTTAAGTATTAGATGTTGATCTCATTAGCCATTGTGTCGCAAAAAGGAGACCGTAGCTCTCCAAACCAAACAATTTATTTAATAACAGTTATTGTTGTATTTCAAACTAAAATCAGAATAGAGTTGTTAATTATAGAAACAAATGTTATATTTTAGATAATTTTCTCTTAATTTTTCTTAAAGTGTACTTAATTTGAGTTAAAATCAATTATTTAAGTTTATATATTATATTTGAGTTTATTAGTTATTGACTTTTCTCATCAAATTATTATTTGGAGTACCCAAAGACTATAAAATTTAATAATTTATTGTACACATACATATACATATATTGTCGTATAGTTAAAATATCTGCTATAAAAATACTTAAATATCATTTATCCCTTGGTTTGCACTTGGACACACTTTTGTAAATTTGTAATGCAATTTTTCTATATTTCTGAAAGTGATATTTAAAATTGAATATAAAATGACGCTGTTTATTTCTAAATATTATAATTTTGATTTAATGTAGAAGGAGGTGGCAGAAAAATTAATGAAAATAAAGCTTTGACTGCAGGCAAAGCAAGGTATGTCTATACTTAAATTTATCAATTTTTCAAGAAAATATTTAATTTTTTTTTAGTTTTTTAATAGTACCCCTTACTGTTTCTTAAGGATTTGAATTAAATTGATACTTTTTTTTTTAATATTTGAAAGTTAAAAGATGTCCTAAGGTACTGACTTTTGTATCATGTTTATATAAAACATTTTGCTTATTACAAATCATATTAGTTAAGTGTTACTTCTGATAGCTCTATGTCATTTATTTTGGGAAGATTGATAAGCATTTAAAGATTCAGATAATTCATGCATAATAAAAGCAAAATCTAGACATTCCATATATAGTTTTTAAAAGCCATATTTTTTCTCTCTTCTGCATTATGATATGTATGTTTTTTTGGTCACCTTTTAATGTGTAATATCAACAACATTCATGAGTTAATTAATTTACTATCAATCTATATGTATCAGGAAAAAGTGAATTCTATAAAAGTATATTCATCTAAACAAAGCATTTTTTAAAAATTTGTTTTTCATTTTTTAAAAATAATATTTAGATTTTTATTAATTTGTTTGCTATATTAATGTTGTTTTGAGAACAGGTAAGTTTCCATTTTATTTGTGCTGCTGTACAGTTAAAATAAAATATTTATAGCTCATAAATTGCTATGAATTTGAAGAATGTGGAACTTTTCTTTTTTGCATTGCTAATTTTTGGTGTTTGTATTCTGATTATCTTATGTTCACCAGAGCTTTGTTTTGATGACTACTCACTGTTGAAAAATTAAAACCTAATTGATTAAATTATACCTATATTTTCTTTAACAGTTATTAATGTAAAGAAATTTTAACTGAGGCTATTTAAAAAATATTTGCATACTAAAATAAAGAATTGTACAAGGTTTCTACATTTTTTAAAACTTCTTAAATTTAGTTGCTCCTTTTAAAAAAGGCCCTTAAAGACATTAATTTTCATATTAGGGGCTTAATTTTTTAAACAAACTAATAATGTTTTAACAGCAGCCTGATTTGAAATAAATCACTGAAATTGAAAACCAAGTGAAGTAGTATTGTCCAAAAAATTATATTATATGATTAATGTGACCATTTATTTTTGACTCAAAATGGGACATTGGTTTATTTAGGTCTAATCATAGGTAGTCAATGAAAAAAAAACAACACTTTTTTAAAGTTATTTATTCAGAAAAAGTTAGTTGGCTTAAAAGTTACGAATGACAAAATATAGGTACCAAAAATGTTTAGTTATATTAATATTTATCAGAAGAACAAATTTGTTTTAATATAGCTGGTGACAATTTCAAGAAAGAATGAAACTCTTGGCATGTTTTTCTTTATATTCTCCTTAATTATCAACATCGCCTTAGAACTGAAATTTATAACTAGGTTTTCTCAGATGTCCATAATTTATTTATAATAGAAAATACTCTTTCTACTGGAGCATTTGTAGCAGGCAAACATAAAATATATTCAATTACAATAGAAAAGCAGGGCAGTGGTCGGCCGTCTGCTACTCAAATTTTTGGGCAGTTTCTGAAAATAGGACAATTTTGCATCCCACAGTCCATTTCAGGGACACCGGGATTCGTAATTGTAAAAAGGGACAGTCCCGTTCAAAACAGGACGTCTGGTCATGTTATATATAACCCATCATAAAATGTATAAGTAAAGTTTCAACAAGAGAAGTTGGTTCTGCCTTTTCAAGACATACCACTAAAGAAAATATTTTGTGGGAATTTTATAAAAAGTTTAAATGATTAATTCTATTTAAGTTGAGTTATTTATCAATAGATAGTCCATCTGTCAATTAGAGCTTTTATAAAGTTTTACAAAGTGATTTGAAAAAAAGTTTACAGTGTGCATATTGGTAATATACTTTACATTTTAAAATTGTTTAGATTGATAGTTCTGGTTTCCATATTTGAAATAATGCTTTTGAAAAATGGCTTTATCTAGTGATTGGAGAATACTAGTTGGTCAGAAAAGCTATTTATAGGCATTTCTGTGAGAACTGATTTAATGAATTACTCCTGTAAAATTTTGTAATTTTAATGGGTAATTAAAATTACAAGTTTCTGTCCATCATAATCTTCTTTCTCAGAGAGGTCCTTAAAAATTTGAAAGTATCCTTAAAAAAAGTTCTTAATTTTCACTCTCAAAAACATGTAGGAATCCTGTTGTATAATGTAAAATAGAGCGAAGAATTGTTTATGATGTTGTTTTGAGTTGATACTTTGTTAATGCATACTCTCATAGCTACTTGGCTTTGACATCTTGTGACAATTAGGGTATCCCACCAGTTGATAAACATGTTGATAATGCTGAGCATGGCAACCTACCATTTTTATCCTCATCTTGTTGTATTACATGGTAAACTATGAATTTGGTGTCCAATTCCTTGTGTAACTCTTTTAAATATATCTATTTCTTGTTGGTTTTTATTTTATGAAATTAAAAGTTGATTTGCTTTGGTAACCAATGGCAATTTTATGGAAAATTCAAATCAATTATCTAATTTTTGTCACTTGTATGAATGTCTTCTTAAATTTTATTCTCTAGTTAAACAGCTGTTCTTACTACAGTGCAAGAATAAGAGAAATTCACATATTTTCTGCTTTTCTCACATTAAAGTACTATCATTGCACGAAATTCATGCACTGTATGAACTTTCTTCACTATGCCTAAAATTCTTGTATTTCGAAAAATTCATGCTGTTTTTAATATTTTGCATAAATTAGTTTTGTTATGGTTGAAATTTTCACGTTCTTCTATTTTTCTTAAATCTTTTCATCCCATGCTAAATTCTCATACTTTATTCTTATTTCTTATTCCCTTACCAATTGGGATTCATCTTATTACAATAAAGAAACATAAAAGTACATATAGCTGAAATAAGCAGAACATTACCAACACCCCCTAGACAGAAGGGTCTGATATTACTCTGTAAATATGACCTTTCCCCTTTCAATAGAACTTGGCAGTAAACAATAAATCACTCTTCATATTAGCATATGCAGAAATGTTTTCTTAGAAGAAACAAGTGTTCCATATCCTACTTTAGAATATCAATTATCTTTAGCTAGGATGCAATTTTGAGGTAATCAATTTCACTATTTTATTCATGAAGGGAATCTTTGTTTAATTGTGAAGAGTATTTTTTTTCTCAAAACCCATTCATGTTTTCTTTTTTAGTAAAATCCCTTTTTGGGGAAAGGGGGGTATTTCTTACTCAGTTTTCTTTTTTTCTGTGATGAAAATCCTTTAGATGGTTTTGCCTCTCCTAAATTTTCTGCTATAAGCAAGCAGTTGTCTATCTTGTTTACTGCCTAGGTTTGGCCCTGGGAAAGTGAGTGAGGGAATTACAAGCTGAACTCTTTGTGTTAATAGGAAGCTGTCTTAGATTTTTTGTAAAAATATGGTCTCTTAAACATTCTGTATTAAATCTGTATTGAAAAATTCCATATAATGTTGGACCTATTTCAATGAGTTTGTAATATATGAGGCGATCCAGAAAATAAGTTTCCCTATTTAAAAGAAAAAAAGAACTCACACTTTCACGGACATATTTATTGGCTACAAATAGAACATTTCAGCTATTTTTCAACATAGTCACCACCAGAATTGAGACATTTGTCGTACTGTAGGATCAACTTTTGTATACCTCTGTCGTAGAATTTTGCTACCTGTAAAGGGAACTAGCCTTCCTGTCCTAGAACACTGTGCACATCCCTTTCCATACCAACAGTATCTGTTTGAATTTGGTCCTGAAGATCCACTTTGATGCCAATGCATTGACTGCTGCTTGTTTTTTGGGGTAACGTGCAAATTCCATGTCTCATTGCCTTTGACGATCCTGTCAAGGAACTCATCGCCATCATCGTGATACCGTAGCAGAAATGTCAATGCTACTCCTATGCTTTGTGTTCAGGTGTCAGTTTTGGCTCATAGACCTGACAAAGTTGACGATGAATTTAAATTTCCACAATGCTTTAAGCATCCAAGATCACTGACCGAATTTGCAGGCGGCGGGAGAAGGAATTAGAGTTTCCATTTCTGACCATTGCTACCCCGCCACTGACATGAATCCTGACTTGTCCAACTGGCATATGATTAATACATCATAGATCTGTTATGCATGTGCAATTGACATGGATAATTATGTTCACTTTAAAAGGAAAAACATCGGGGAAACTTACTTTCTGGATGTGCCTCGTATTACAAAAATGTTATTATTATTATTATTGGGAGGGTTACTTATCTGTTATGAATTGGCCCATACAATGCCATGGAATTTGTTGTTGACCATTTTTATTATAGGAGTAATACGCAGGCAGCCAACATTACTGTATAAAACAATGCAAACAAAGAAAATGGGTCTTCATAATTTAGAAGCAGGGACAAAGCAGAAGACACCCTATCTTGGCCTATCACTTACAAAGGTATTGTTTAGGAACTTGGAGGATATCGCAATCACAAACCTATTTTATTTGCTCCAGCTGCCATCAATAAACACAGTAGATCTTTGACTGGCTCTGAACCTGCAGCCTTCTGGTTATGATTGTTGGATGGTTTGCTGCCAAACAATGGCCGATTGGTTAGGGTGCTGGCCTTTGGTACCGGAGTTCGTGGGTTTGAATCCTGCATTGGCATGGATGTTCGTAGCCATTCGGAATATTGTTGCCTTTGTTTCTGGTTATGATATTGACCTTTGTGGCTCTTATTACAAAAATGTCATCCATTGTACATTGTTGAAAGACACAGTAACAAATGTTTCTTTGAGGTAGTGGAGGATCTTACGAAAGATATATTGTTGGATATTATCTGGAGAACTAGCTTACCTTGATCTCATTTGATTGTTGGAAATCCTAATAATGATTTAATGCATCTGAGGGTTTTTTTATTCCGTGATATTTAAGTATCCTGAAACAAGTTTCTAAACATTATTCAAAGAATCTGGATTCTTATTGAAAGGGAATTCAAAAAGCTGAGCCATCAGAAGACTAAAAATGTGTATTTAAAAATTTCACCATAACAGTGAATCTAGAGTATACTCATACATTAAAGAAGTATAATGGAGTAAACCTTAATAATGTAGGAATTTACATAGTACTAGGTTTGGACTGGAACATGCCTTATAATATGATTATCTGAAAATTCATTGATACTACTGAATTAAAAGACTTGGTTTGTCATTCAAAGAAACAATTTTAAGAATATTGAACCTGTAACACATGAGCATAAACTTCTTTGATGGTTTGCTGCCAAACAATGGCCGATTGGTTAGGGTGCTGGCCTTTGGTACCGGAGTTCGTGGGTTTGAATCCTGCATTGGCATGGATGTTCGTAGCCATTCGGAATCGGCTTTAAACTGTAGGTCCTGGTCTCATTAGCCCTCATGTTGCAAAAAGTAGACCGTAGCACTCCAAACCAATACAATAAATACAATTGATGGTTTGCTTTGAGTCAATCATATTGAGATTATTGTTCCTATTTTAAGTAACATATAATAGATTCCAACATTTTTATAAATTTCCTATATCAGTAATAAAATATTTTCTTGATTAGTAATAAACATATTTATATCAGGCTCTTAATTTAATGAATTTTTTTGCAAGTGTCTGTTTTATATTTGCACACAAGTGGCATAAAAGTATTGTAGCAATCTTGGTGTCAGCTATATATAAAAAAAGAAATATTATCTTTAGCTTTATGTATGATTCTGATAATAATACTGCGTAATTTAAATTTGAAGAAATTACCGTAATTTCGTACATATAGTCTGCAAACTATCTGTGTTAAAAGAGAAGATTTCTTCAGTCACGGACTATCTGCTTGTTGTTCATTGCTCAAATCATCAAAATTAGAAGAAGGGCTGATGATCAAATGTAAATAATTGACGACTCACGAGATGCCAAGAAAACATAGCATTGTATTGGTAATAAACCATGAAAACAAGTACAACTCCTAAAGCCGAACGAATCAGTAGTAGCAAGTAACGCAATCTTAAATTGTGTCCTCGAGTATGGGAAAATATTGATAGTCACTATTTACAGTTCCAATGAACAACACCAAGTGGAATGGGTTCAAGGTCAAAGTTAAGGGTTGAAGGTCATTTCGCCACAAGAATCACTTGTAAAAGAGTGTTTTGTTTTCAAAGTTTTGATTTGCAGTAATATTGGTCATTCATTATGTCTTTAAAACATTGTTGCAGTTTTACTGCTGATTTCAAGCTAAAAGTAATTCAGAAGGTTGACGAGAAAGCAGTAAGAAGTAGGCAAAAGCAAAAGGAAACATTAAAAATAGGAGAAGAAAGCAATCTAATCGTCTTGGAAAAATACAATGGCCTCCATTAGAAGACGATTTACATAGCTGGGTTCTCGAACAGAGAAATGTAGGCCACTCTGTTTGTTATGATAAAATTTGTCTCTGAGGTTATGCCAGGAAAATGATTTCATATTTTAAAGGGGGAATTAATTGAGTTTAATCCAGATTTTTTTACACTCTACTGTACTTAGGTTTTTATTCTTAAAATGATTTAATATTGTCATACTAAAATACATATTTTTGCATGTATAGTCCGTGGACTATCTGATAATTTATGAAATTTTTAAAGTAAAAAATAGTGCCCACGGACTATACGACCGAAATTACGGTGTATTAAAATACTTTTTGATTTTTAAAATATTTTCATTCTACACTTAAATTTCCTCTAAATACATGGTTTCTGCGCACCTGGAAAGTCAGAGAAAGTCATGGTAAATCATGGATTTAGACAATGGATTAATTTTGTCATGGAAAGTCTTGATTTTTCAAGTAAAATGAGTAAAAGTCATGGAAAGTCATGGATCCGCTAAACTACGGATTAAAAATATGCATTGAATTGTTTAATTCTATTTTTACTTGTCATTTGGCTGAAGTTAATGAGTTTGGCATTTATGTATTATCTTATAGACCATATTGCCAAGTAAAATTTGTTCACCACAGAAACTCAAAGCAAGAAAGCTTAATGGGTGGGTAAATTATTCTGGTTTTTTCTTAAATTGTAGATTAAAATTTTATTAATATAATAATAATTATTTTTTAATAAAAATTAGTTAAGATTTTTGCACAAAATATAAGTATCTCTAGGGATATTGTATATAAACATTATAGGGTTATATTTGGCTATTATTCATGGTCACCTGGATAATACCAATGTACCCTGAATTCAAATTGGAAACATTTTGATTGAAAAATTGCTATATGATTAAACTTAGGTATGGAGACACAACAATTTATTTTTATGTATGTGAGTTTATTAACACTTATAAAGTAAGTTTATAGGTTTTTATGATAAAATTCCTGTAATTTCTCTAAAAGCATGTATTTTATTTGTGTGTACATCAGAAGTTTTATTCATATATACTTTAATGAAAGCTTTTTAAAGTCATGGAAAATGATCTGCTAAATCAGGGAAAGTCATGAAAAGTCATGGATTTGAAGAATTTTATTATGGCAGATACCCTGTAAATATAATCTTTTGTTTTTTCTGTGTATGATATAATTACTGATAAATATCCAGATTTGGTCAAATTCTTATTCTTACTGATAATTTTGTAACAAAATTTATTTACTTTATATAAAAAGGAAATTTTTATCATAATTATGTTAACTATGATAATTTGCTTATAGTAATTTTAGTAGTTTAATTTCTTTTATAGAAAATTACATTAAACATGTACTTTCTGTTTGATACTAAAACACCATAATAAAAAAATCTTCATTAAAAAGTTATAAAATTACATTTTATTTTGTTCATTTATCAACAACAAACATGGGAAATATGTATACAGAATATATAATTACGAATATTGTTATTACTAACATTACTTTGCTATGTAATATGCATATAATATATTCAAATTTTCAAATTTCTGATATCACATGTAGTTTAAATTATATAATTTTTATACATTTATAGTGTATAATTTAAAAACTTATATTTATTCACACAGTTTTATTTTTATTTTATCACACAATTGTCTTCAGTGAACAAATCTTTTAAAATTTGTTGCTGAATTAAGTTTTACATACATGAAGTCTATTGAATCTAAAGTAGCCAAAACAATTTTTTCTCGATATTTAAGTTATAAAATGTTAAAAAAGCTCTCATTAGCAAAAGTAATTTATCTCTTTAATGGTAGTAAAACTTTGCTTATTAATGTAAAATGATTCTGTATTTACATATATTCAATATATGTCTGTTCATGAGTGGTTATACCAGATATAGGTTAATATCTGGAATTGAATTGAACAAGAGAAAATTATAAAATTATGTATGCATCCTTCATATTTACATACATATATAATTGATTTTGTGCTTCCTAAACTTTTCATGGTGATAAATTTTAAAATATGGTTTTTTCCCCATTCTTCAATGTAAATGAAAATCGCAGTTGAAAAAGTAGATTTTCTTTTTCAAAAATAGAAAATATATTTCTCATTTGTAATTTTGTTAACATTCAAATTTTGGAGGGAAAAAAATAAGGAAAGGACTCTGTTTATGATAGTGAATAATGTTACTGGTAAATCAGTGAAAATATGTCTTTACTACATACTAGTTCAAAAGTGGCACTAAAGTATTGTGTTGATTTAGGTCTTTATATTATTTTATACTCTGTTATATACAGTCAAACCGTATTATAACTAACTTAAAAGAACCGGGGATTCTGTTTGGTACATTCAGCGATTCACTGTATTTGAACTATTAAGAAATTTGTTCAATCTAAAAAATTATAGTATTCATTAATTGCTAATTTGATTCAATATCAATAAAAGGAATTAATAATTATCAATCCAGTTGGATCTATTAAACCTTTCTTGAATTAAATTAGTCAATTAAATTTTAATAAGATCAATTTTTTGTTAATTACGTAGACAGTTACCTACCTAACTTTTTACTCAATTTGTTAAATCGAGTAAAAATTATGGCAAATGGAAAATTAATTTTACCTGTAACTGTTGCTCACTTTTTTAGTATAGAAATAATTGTAATTGTTATTAGATTAAAACAAAATTTATGAAATTCTTTATCAAATATTTACAATAAGTTTGTAGTCTGAAATTTTATATATGAAAAATAGTAAATTTTTTCTTTTGGTCAACAGTTTTCTCATTTTCAAGCCTTATGAATTAAGTTTTAAAGTTATTTGTGTTTTTTAAACACATGTTTATAATTTTTAAATACATTATGTTATTAAACTCCTTGGTGCAACAGCCCCTAGAGAGCCAGGGCCTATGGTACCAATCTCCATTTATGTGACCAAAGGCCCTGGGGTGCGAAGCTTATGTTCTGGTTAGGTGGTGAATCTTACGCGGAACCCCCAGTGTTTAGTTCCCAAGCACGCTTGGTCCTCAGTTCATCTACCCACTGAAGGCTGAAAGGCTGAGTCAATCTTGCCCAGCCCGGGGATCGAACCTCGGATTTGTGTCGTGGGAGCGCGAAGTGCTACCCCAATGCCACTGGGCTTCACATTATGTTATTAAAAAAGTAAAATTTTTAGAGTATGGAGCTTTTATTGTTACTAAATTTACATATATATGTATTATAAAAAAGTGCTGGATAAATATAAATGACTGCTTATATTTGCCTTCACATTTTTCTAGTTAAGAGGAGATTTTGCTTATCTAATCAGAATATTTAAATGCTGTGAAATATGTATGAAATTTAGTTGAGAGATAGCTAGTGTAGAAATGTTTATTAAATGGGATTCTGAAAAGTTTTAATTGTAGTCCTTGTTCAGGTGCTTTTTTGCTTATGTATATGTTAGTGTGTGTGTGTGTGTAATGCAGCATTACATAGATGTTTTGGCATAAATTAGAATAAGATATTCTCAAATTATTAATTTATTTTTCCTCTTAATATAAAAAAATATTTCAGGCACAGCAATGACATGAGAGTATACTTAATGGGAAGTTGCTGAGTTAGCAACGTTAGTTTATAAGAGCTTGGTTGTGAGAATGAGATTGTTTTTCCTACATAATTGGCTTTCTATTTGTAATGCAATTCCTTGTCTCTCTGGGGATTAATTGAAAATGGGGAGTTAATTATGGTGTTAAGTTGCTTCATAATTATCATCAAGAAAATTAAAGGATTTTACTCTGGATATTGACTGTATATCTTCAATACTCACTTTCAGTGGAGTAAATGTTTTGTGAACCAACATACACACATATATATGGGCATGAATTAATGGAAAGGATTTGACATTTTTTTATGCCTAAAAATGGCTGATTGTTGTCTTACTTGTTTTATGTTCATATATTATTTTTTTAGATTTATCCTTTTTCTATTTGTATTTTGCTTGTGCTTTCATATTTTTGCACTAATTATGAACATTAAATGATTATTAATGCAATTTAATGTATTTTTTTATTCCTGAAAGTTTAAGAAGCACTGATTGCATTATTTTATATTCACTAAAAAACCATATTTGTTATTAATTATATTGTATGTTAGTATTAAATGCAGATATAAATAAGTTCGTTATGCTCATCTATATGTTTATGTCATTATCATTGTTTCATCTATATAAAATATAGTCATAAAGTATAAAAAAAATATACTGTAGTAAATATACCCTATATTTCCAGCATAAGATATAAACATGTTAAAAGTGAAACTAATTATCCACCACAGTTTATATTGTTCAAAAGTCTTTCTCTCTTTGCTTCTGTCAGTTTCTTGTTCCTTGGGCTACCAGCAGTTTATATGAGAAGCAACAGGACTCATTCTCATTCACTGGACCTGTCTCCAATTTTATTGCTCCCAGAGTCTTTATGCAGTCTTCAATATATTCATCTCTCTGTGACACTGGTATTCTTTGAATGAAGGGATTTATTGCAACCACACAATCTGTTTTAAAGGAGAAAACTAGAATTAGAATACTTGAAGAATATTTAATTCAAAGTAACAAAACCTTATGAAGGCTACTTAATCTTAACTGTTTTATCTCTCGATAATTTATATAAATATGTAACATGGATGAAATTTATAATCACCTTAAAAATAAAGTTTTAGCCCATTTTATTTCCAATTGCCCAGGTTTATGGGCAATGAGAGAACTTAAGTAAATTTCAGTCATGGCTCCATTAAAAAGAAACAAAGTCTAAAGTAGAACTTTGATGTTTATTAAGACTAACAATGAACATCTTTAGAAGACTAGAGTGTTGCATCGAATAATCACAAAACACATTTCTATTAAAAATTTTACCCAACAGCAAGTAATCATGCAAAGTCTTTTCCATGAGACCAACAGCTTAGTCAACATGATACAGCAATTTAGACATTAGAGGAATAAACTACTTTCTTGAGACAACTGGAAAATACAGCCAGTTCACAAAAAACTAGTATTTATTTTGGGAGATTGGTAAAAAGATTTTAAGTTGGCAAATACTCCCTTAAATCTGAGATTTTGTGGCTGAGAAACTAGGTATGAAAGAATGAGAAGGGGAAAAAGAGAATTTTAGATATTTTAGGTATAATAATTTTCATATATATTGCATATATATATGTATGTATGTATATGTACATGCATATATAACATTTGTACAGGGTGAATCTAAATTGTTTTTAGAGAATAAGAGGCGTGATTGTACAAATAAGAGAATATAATAAGACATCCTACTACAATATAAGAGAACTGGAGTACCCATCTAGATGAACAATAATTACCATAGAACTTAGGGCCGAATTCCAATCTGAGAGGCAGAAAAGAATAAAATTTTAATTCCAACTTTAACTCACAACAGTATTGAGAAAACAAATGAATGATATCAAAATTAATATTATTTCATTTATTATTCATCAAAAAACTCACAATATGTATTCCAAGTGGCAGCCATGTGTGTTGTAGCCAGTTTACACTAGAAATGAATGACAAGCAAACCCTGAAAAAGATTCATTGTGTTTTTAACCCCTTAAGAGGTTTGCCGTACAGTGTATGTGCTACCCAAAATTGGCCTCAACTGGTTTGCCCGTACGGCATATGGGCATTGATATTTTGTCTTTTCCTTTTCTGGTTCTCCCGTATTTTTCATTATTGTAAAGAGACTATTTAGTATTAATATTTTTCAACAGATGGCATGATTTCTCCATGTAAAAATATAAATAAAATAAAATAAAATAAAAAAAATTCTTCTTATTCTTATTTTATTAAGTATGGTACTTAATATTATTCAATAGAAAATATGCCTTTTTTGGAAGTATTTCTGGTAAAAAACTGCTTGACCGCTTAAAAAGTTAAAGGATGACGTTGATTATGAGTTTTTACAACACATAAGTTTGAGCACCTTGGTTGCCACCTTATTGAGCTTTGAGAGCTGCAGGATATTCCTGTCAATCGCCGGATAAAGTTTACTTCACCTCGTGTTTTCTTTTCTACGATATTCTTGGGGTGTTTTGCTTTTGGTTACAATAATCCTCAGGTTGCAGTGCCCATCTCTTGGGCAACCTCCCAAGAACAACCCTAAAGGATGAAGTGATTTGACCATGTTTGGTCTGATTGGCTTCCTACTAAACCTACTAAGAGCAAATAAGCTGTTCTTTCTCACTGAAAATTTCCATATAGAAAATGTCTTGCCTAGAATATTCTTGCTAGGAAATATTCTGCATAAGCAATTACAAAATGATGTTAGAGGTTATGAGTTACACTTTACTCATTTCTGTCTCATAGTTGAATGTAACCCAATGTTCCATGGTAATTATTGTGTGTACTCTTTGGGTACTAACACTCCTTTTGTAAATCAATTTAGACTCATCCTGTTTCTATATACATATATGTATTATATGTATGTATGTATATATATATAAGTATACATATATATATGTAAAAGTATATATATATATATATATATGTTGTATCCAGTGGTAGGCAAATGGAAGAAGCAGTCTTTCTTGTTAAATAATATCTTTATTAAAAGTATAGTTTCCCTTTTAGGCGTCACCTGCGCCATTTTCAATTACTTCGTGTTGGAGTCATGTGTGGAGGCTGCTGAAGTTCTACATTTTGGTGCCAACTGCCACTTATCTCTTTGCTTAATCATCTAATTCCCACAAATATCCTTTTGCTTGACTGAATTATGCTAAAAGATTACATGAGCATGGGTTTTTTCTTTTCTTTTGCTGTTACCAAAGAGTTCCCTTTTAAATTGTTTACAACTCACTTAATTTTTCCAAATCCTCCCTTTTTAGACCTGACACACACACACACACACACACACACACACACACACATATATATATATATATATATATATATATATATATATATATATATGGTTAGTGAACTTTTTATACAAAGCAAAAACATTCAAGAGATCAATTATAGTATTAAAATATTTACATTTTAGATTAGTATAATTCAGTTAGATCTGTAAGAGCAATTTAAGATTTTATATACACAATAGGTACATAAACATTGAATGCACAAATAACTAAATGGTCTTTAATGATAACCTATAAAAATATTTTAGCTAGGTTTTAATGCATACTTATATGTTTAATTAAAAATATATTTTTGACTATTCTACAACATTTGTTTCACATTACAAAGATGAAAAAAAGATAAAATTAATTTGTTCTGACATTTTAAAATAAAGAATTTTAAGGAATTTTTTTCTTTTACCTCTAAGCATTTGTGTGGAGCTGAAGGCAAAGCTTCTGTTCAGCGTGTCACATTCGATGCTGCTGATACCTGCTTCCTCCATCATTTGTGAGAAAACAAAGGACGGTTGAGCCATGTGTTGTGTGTCGGGGATATATTCATTTACATCCTGCAGATAGAGAAAAAAAAATAAATAAAAGAACATTTTTATGTATTAAAATCGTTTTTACAGTTGTTTAACATTGCTAAAAATCTGCATTACGGAAAAATTATAGCATACAAAATTTATGTAATTAATAATTATTTTGTGTAGATAAGAAGAAAATTCGTTGTAAAATTTATAATAGATTATAAAACTGATAGTTTGCTGGTTTGGAACGTTACAGTGTACTGTTTTGCTACACAAGTTTTAATGAGACTCGGACATACTGCTTAAAGGCGATTCCGAACGGCTGGGAACATCCATGCCATCAGTGGGATTCAAACCCGCAAACACCGGTACCGAAGAACAGCGCCCTACCCATAATTTAATCTTTTTGGGAAATGTCTGGATTTGGGGTCATTCTAAATTTCGCGCGCCTGGATTTAAGGCTGTTTAGTGTGTAAGATTTTTATAAATATAGTTTTTTTCTAGTTTTAGTTTGTATTGAAATTTATAACAAAGTTAACTAACCGATAGAATTTAGTCCCAAAAAATGTTTCGCCGAATGGTAGGGCGCTATTCTTCTTTACCGGAATTTATGGGTTCGAATCTCGCTGATGTCATGGAGGTTTGTAGCCGTTCGTAATGGGCTTTAAGCAGTAGGTCTCGATCTCATCAGCGTAGCGTAACAGTAGACCGTAGTGCTCCAAATCAAACCAAACCAAATTTAAGACAGTTTGTCCATCACTAATTAAAGTTATGAACTTATGGAACTAACTGGTTGTAAAGGTGCTCGCGGAATCATGACAAAGTATTTTTCTTTCGCTCTATATAATGACACCTATTAGCTACTTTAAAGATGGATTTGTTTTATTTTTACTTCGTTCTTCGAAGTAAAGAAAGTATTATAATTGCGAAATATAAATTTTAATAGTTTCGACATAACGTCTGAACGTACTCAAAAATGTGTCTCGCATAGCTCAAAGGCGATTAATTGTGAAACGTTGAAATTTTCTATTTTGGTCTGTTGTAATACGTAGTTGTACATCTCATTTGGGATTGTAATCAGCGCTCTATATAACGAAAAATTTCAATATAACGAATAGTAACACTACCATGCCCCTGCTAATGCAGTGCTTTAGTTCTTCAAGACAACATAAAATATCGTCGAATTCACATGTAGATGTAACAATGGTTTTTTAATTCCATTTAAACAATATTTACAGAGAATAATTTTGAGTTCTTACTTCTGTATTATTTCTTGGTACGAAGTAAAAAGAGAGTATTGTAAACTCGAAAAATTTCAGTTTGTAACAGAACATCTATATAACGAAAAAACTCATTAACAACGCGTATTAAAGCTATCGGTTGCCACCAGAGGGCAGTACTTGAACTTATCAGATATCCTGGACAAATTACTCGAAGATATACTTATCAATTGAGTTGAATTTTTTAAATCTTATGGATCAGGATATAACTTATTCAAAAATTTTCATTATATTCAATTAAGGCATTTTAGTTCACAATTTTATTAAAATTGAAAAAAGGTATTGATTATCTTATACAAAATTTTTGAATAATTTTATTAAATATTTTAAGGACTTCTGTTCTGTTGATACAGATATATTTTCTTATTACACCAAGGTTGCAAAAGATATGAGACTTTTAAGAGAAAACGAATCAAACTGCTGTTCTTATCACGTCACATTCTTAGTTTTTGCAATTTAGAAACAATATTTTCTATTTTAAAACCTATTTTATACGAAGACAAGTGATATGTTAACTTATACTGTCGTGTGCGTTATTTTATCTCTGTGTATTTAACATTCTGCTGAGATAATTTTTTTCAGCATTTTTAAGTCTGTTTTGGACATTAGCTACCGAAGCTGTTTTGGCTATTATTAGGGAATACTTTCCCGTGCGTTTTATTTTTTTAGCGCTTCCTATTACAGAAAATATGTTGATTATTTATTTCGTATAAATTAGTGATTCTTTTTTTGTTTGTGTGTTTTTTCGTTAATAGCATCGTATTTGAGCAATAAAATACATTATTAAAGTTTAACAGACTTAAGTTTATTTAAAACCAGCGTGGCATATGTATCCTATGAACTAAAAAAATTTTTTTTTTGAAACGAAGTGAAATAAGGTAGTAGTTTAATCTTGACACGAAAACTGTTCTTTAAATTTGAGTCTCATAAAACTTTCACGTTTGCATTCGAAGTCACGTTTGCATTCGAATAAAGTGTTCTTATAAACTAGGAAATTATGGTATGACGCGTCAAATTTGGCGTAGTTAAATAAATGTATATACAGATAAATGCTTGACACTAATAAATTTTTATTATTAGAAATCATTTTTTTAATGGACCATTTTTATTAATCATTTTTATTAATTTTATTTTAAAATATTTCTTGCATTTATTGATTTATTAAAAACCCGAGGATAAAACCTCTCTGATCCCCAATATTAATCAGAATCAAAATTTTCAAGCCCTAAATTATTCACTAAGCAGTTAATTAATCATATAAAGATAAAAAGCAATTTTTTATTAGATTTATTTGGATTAATACGTTATTGGAAGTAGGATAATCCGGAATCGTTATGGATCAGCGATCTGGCATATTGTATTAGTAATAGTTCTCCTTCAATCTTTAACTATTACTCCTTGTTTTTGTTTGTTAATTTATGTGAATGCAAATGAAATGTTTTGCGTTCCAAATAATTAAGTTGGTCTTAAAGAACATACATTTTAATTTTTTTATAAACTTGCCTAAAGGGTGATCTCTCAAAGTCGTTTGGAGATAGCCACTTGCTAGTGAGCATGTAACCCTTGATTAACTTTAATTGAATATGTTAAAAGCGATTCTCAACTGTTCAGTTTACTGAATGTCATTCTGTGTTTGAAAAAGTAAAATCTTTGTGCCAGAATATAGCAATAAATATAAAGCCAACAAAAGTAAAGCACAAATAGGAAAAGATTGAACTCAAACTGTTGTTTCGTTTATTTAATTTTTGTCAATTATCGTATTATTTCACTTTTCATATTAATTCTTTTTTATTTGCAATTTTTTGCTGTAGGCCACCACATATTCGATCCTAATGTATATTATTTTCTGTTCAAAGAATGACCTGCGTAAGGCATTGGTTTTTTGTCACCCCATATTGTCACACTGTGTCTATCGTAAAAATATGTGCTGGTTTCCAATTTTAAAATGTATGTTACTCTGAAGTTTTTCCTATGTTAAAAATTGTCAAATAAGATAAACTTTTCCCTTTAAGTCCATAAGTTATATGTTTCGATCAATGATGCTTAAATTTCAGAAAACTGAAAATTCTAGACCAAAGGGTTAGGCCCTGGAAGTCAAGTCAACTTTAATTTTTTCTAATCTCCTCGCCCTGTCTGGTTTTTCAGCGACTGAGTTCGCTCGCTTTGATAATGCAGCTTGTTCGTAGCTGCGAAACAACTGTTTCCGTTCAATCTCCTATTATTTGTGCCTTACTTAAATTGGCATTTATTATTATAGCCTGTAATATTGATATAAACAGGTATGAATAAACAAGCATAAAAGAGACATACCAACATGAAACCTTCCCACTTTGAAATGTTTGACATTCTCTCGTACATGGTAAAGACTGGACATTGGGCGACAAACACAAGTAAACACTGCCCTCCAGGTCTCATCAAATATCGGATATTTTTCAGGGCCTTTTGTAAATCCTTTACCCAGTGGAGGCAATAGAAAGAAAATATCTTAGAAAAGGTACCCCAATCTTCTCTGAAATAAGTGACATCGCCAGCGATGTCGAGCATTTCGTAATGTATGTTGTCAACGGTACAATGCTGATTGGCATAGTTCACCTGCAACAGGAAAAAAAAAATCTGTTTGAAAAGATGACCATATAGTTCAGAAATCATTAACCATTTAAAACTAAATTTATATTTTATTGATAACTAGCTGCAACATGTGCCATTTTTTATCATACAGGAAAAATATTTAATCTGCGTAGAACTTAAATGCTTTAAATTCCATTTTATTCCGTTTAAGGCGAGAACGTTATTGTGTGGACTTGTATTTTAACATCGAAAGTCATTCGGTAAAGTAAGAATTGACTAAGGGTTTAAGAATTCTGTAGAAGATAGGAAAATAATAGTTGTAATCCGTAGTCTAAAATCTTAGGCAGAAATCATACACTGGCTGAAGATTAAGAATTTTTGTGATGGCGAAAGGAATAAAAAACAATGTATTTTAAAAGTGTTTAGGGATTTACAAGTTTTTTATCTGTTGATTCGCGTGTCGTTAATTATTTATTTACTCCTTCAAATTAATTAAAATGTGATGAAATGAGAGGAAATTAGGAACGAGAATAGAGGGCTCAAAACGGTTTTATAATTGTATGATCGGCGTGATCTTAATTGGCAAGATTAAAGGTCTCACCAAAGTCTTTTACCGACTAATCGCGATTAACCCATGGCGCCAACCAATAGTGGGACGGAATTTTCCGTTTAAACAGAGATTAATTGCGCTTAGCTGTTAAATGACTTCGAGACAGCCCTTAGTGTAGTCTGTCCACTGATGCTAGACCATCATTTGGCAGAATGCTAAAAACAATCCTTACCACCGTAGGGGATAAAGCTAGGCGAAAATGGAAGACTATTTGAATCGTTCTCCCGCTGCATTCTGTAGAATTGTCTTATTTGTTATTATTTACTTATTTATTATTTGATCGTATTTTTATTTTTATGCACAATTTTACACTTTTTAATATTCCACTAGTTATAGAAACATATTTTGAGACCCAATTCAATGTTTCATTTAATATATCTCTAATGAATCCCACGACACTAATATTTTATGAACGAATTCAATGTTTAAAACGAACTTTCTATTTTTTAAGTAAACTCGATTTTTTCAGTTATTCACAGATTTAACAAGGGGCCTGTGATCGTTTACGAACGCTGGCCACGTAGTATAATGGCTAAAAAAATATTTTGCGAAAATAGCTTATTGTTTGTTTCTAAATGTGAATGGTTTAAATTATTGCATGTTCCTGCCCAACACTGCACAAATGGACTCTCTTTACTTTGCATTGTGATAGTATCCAACAGTGGCGTACATAGCCTTCTTTCTTCCTTTATTTTTTTTTCTTAGGGTGGGGGGGGGAGATGTACTCGCCAAAGATAGATAACTTTTTGTATAGGACGTTTCTACCATTTTGTCAAATTATTATAGAGCCAGAGAACTCGTTGGCTGAAATTTCTGCCTAATGAAATTTTAATTTGGCAATTGGATGTGTCGAGTAGGTAGCAAATTATACGATCTTGTTCAAATCAATGGTTTTATTGGCTTGCCAGGTTGTGAGAGAGGGTGCTACCATATTGCGATCGAAATATGTCACAGGCGACTTCTGCGTCATTGTGACGCAGATGTTGGCTGTGACATATCTTGACAGCAATGGGGTAGCAAATATGGACTGCTTTGTCACTTGAAAGCAAGCATATAAATGAGGGTAACACTGTGAATGTTTTACGTTAAAGATTTAACGCAATATATTTGTAAAATAATCAAAGGTTTGGAATAGCTTTATATATATATGAGTTCTATTCTTTACAGGGTTGAAGTACTGAATGAGACATATTGATTATAAAATCGAACGTGCTCCATTTTTAAGTGACACGCTTGCACAGAGAAAGCTCACCAATGGGTATTCTAGTAAATATGAAAACGAGAATTTTTATTATTGGACCAAGTAAAGAAGTTTAAAATATTTTTTAAATTTACCGATTCACTACCAACCAGTGGTTAAACCCCGTCTAACCCCTAATACTAACAAAAGTCGAAATTTTAAAGAACACACTAAACCAATTTTTATTATCGGATATTGGGTAATATCATTTTGAGGTCGAGATATATCACAGGCGATTTCCTCATCAAAATGATATCAAAGCCCTTACTCTGAACATTGCGGTTCGGTTCGAACCTTCGTTGTGACGTCACTTTGACTTCAGCATGCGGACATTCTGAATTTAAAAAAAAAAAAAAAAAAAGAGCTGACGTCAAAATGACGTCACAACGAACGTCCGAATCGACTCGCAACTTTCAGAGTAAGCCTCCAGAAGTCATCATGTCGCCAGAAGCAAGCATTTATGGTACTAAATTCCAATCTCTAGCGACTTTTGACGTCATTATGACGAAGTCACCTTGACATTTCTCGATCTAAGTAACACGCTTTATTGGATTAATACATTTTTGGAGGTAGGATCACCAGGATTAATTACCAACTAGAGATGTGGGATATTATTTTAGTAGTACAACTGCGTAACATGTTATCAAACAAAGATTTAATACAATTATGTAATCTTTATATTAAAAGAAATTTGTAGATTTATTGTTTCAGTTTATTGGTCAAGGGGGGCACATTGAACCTCCTCTGGTGTCTCCACTGATGAACAGTAATAATCTATTTCTCTTACTGGTATTTGGTTTGTTAAAAGTAAATAGAAATTAAGCAATTCAATTCTCCTCAATCGATGCTTTCAGTGCTTTTTCAACTAATCTCTATACTTTGAAATTTCATAGCTAAAGTTTTAATTTTTTTTTTCTGTTGTGATCTACGACCAAATACTTACCATTTCGAAAGATCTGTCAACACCCAGCAACAAGTCAAACCTTCCGAGTGCAGGTGCGATAATTTTTGTCGTAACGTCGCCAGTACCGCATCCGATGTCCAGTATTACATCCGAATCATCGGTGTCTAATTTTTTCTTGTAGACTCCCAGGACCTGGCTGGCGTCTCTCATCTGAAACGGGTTCGACCTCGCATACAGTTCTGGATTGATCATGACTTTCCTAGGAGTAAATAATAATAAGTCTTTCATTAAGCTTCACCAACAGATAGGACAAAACAAAGGTTTTTTTTTCTTGCTAGACCCATTCGCTAATACAATATAGTGGTTTTATTCTATAATTTACTGTAGTACATTAATAGTTAATTTAAAGTAGCGAAAATGCGCCAAAATTTCGAAACGTGTCAATGAGGATCATTACTACATCTTTAACGCGAAATCTCTTCCTATATATAAACATACATGAATGAGAGTGTCCGAATTTGTGCTTGTTTTTTATACAAACTCTAACGGTTTATGATTCAAACGTGTGATATCCGAATAGGTAGAGCGCTTTTTTCCTCGGTATTGAAGTTCGTAGGTTTGAATACCTCTGCTGTCATGGATGTTTGTAGCCGTTCGGAATCGTCATTAAGTTGTAGGTCCCAGTATCATTTTCCCTCTTGTAGCAAAACAGTAAGACCGTAGCGCTCCAAAGCAACCTACCACAGTTTATCGTAGATTTACCAAACTTAAGGTAAGCTACCTCTGATACTCCAAAAAGACATTGTCATCATTAAAGTTTCTTCCACCCAACATATCACGTGATATGATAATATATACTATTAAAATTTATTTTTACGTTTTTTCGAAAATTACTAGAAGTTTAATTATGAAAATTTAATAACTACGCTTTAAAAAGAAAAAAAATTAATTGCTAGATCTTTTTTCCATGTGTCTGATTGCATTAACAGTGTTTGGACTAAACGTTCCTTTGCATATTTAAAACTTTTTTAATGTGTTTCGTATATTAATTTTTATTATATATTTTTTTTTCAAATTTTGATATTCAAATTTCGATTTCTTTCTGACATTTTTTTTGGTTAAAAGTTACAGTAGTTTGTTATTGGTATGAAATTTGGTAGCTCTTACTTTAAAATTTCATACGTACGAAATTAAAAATTTTATTGTACATTCACAAGCATTTACAATTTAATTCAGCGGACCTTCACGTGACTCTCACAGCTTAGGAGAAATGTTGGACACGTGTCACGTAACTTCAATTCGTATTGTATGCCGGATTTTGGTTTAGTTTTTTGGAGCGCTATAGTCTACTGTCATGAGGGCTAATGTGACCAGGCCTTACTACTTAAAGCTGATTCTGAACGGCTACGTATATCTATGCCAGCAGCGAGAGTCGAACCCGAAAGCTCCGGTACCGAACAGCAGCGCTTTGCCATTCGTCCATCGTTCGGCTTTTATGGCAGAGAGTCAATCATTATTAGAGATAGTCCGAACGACGCGGGCTAGGCAGCTAATTATTTTAATAATTATTGCCATTACCTGAGTTGACATTGATGGCTTTTGTTTGGGACAATTTTAGATCATATTTTAAATATATGTATAAAACAAGGTGTGAATTTTCCGATCGCCAGCTTACCATTGGCGACCAAATATTTTATGCTGGCGAGTATGTTCCGTCTTTAAAAGACGGAATTTGAAACAAACATTTTAAAAATGTTGTGCTTCAAATAAACAAACTATATCAAAATTTCCATGTATGAAGCTACCCTAATACTGTATATCACTACAGCTGCGAATGACAAGTTAGTGTGGCATTTCAGTGCTGAAAGGAAGTGCTACACAAACATGAAGTACGTAAACTTTTTCATCCATGCTCTTTTAGTGGTATGCGACAATTTTTGGAGCCATTGAAACTTTACGGCAACCTTATTTTGAGTGAATATTACTTTTTTGCAGTAATTGTTCCGATTTTTTAAATTTTTACATTCTTTTACGGTTTTGGTCACCATAAAGTTCTTTATACTACATCTTTTAACATTTTGAACATTGTTCATATTTTTCATGAATGTAAAATAATGAAATATAATTTGTGTATATATATATATATATGTGTGTGTGTGTGTGTGTGTGTGTATGTATATAAACCAGCGAAAATTAATCAGTCGGTCATATAGAATTAGCCTTAGTTATTTTTACTTGCCCAGGCTTGTTGAGCAAGGAGAAACCTAAGCATCTAGCTTAATGACGAGGTTGCAGTCGGGCCATTTTATGAAAAGAAGCAAGCGGCAGTCCAACGTGGAACTTAAATTTTTATTTCGGAGTTACGAAAATGACATGTTTCTCAGTCAAAGGCAGAGAACGGAATGATACATATCCTTCTCTGGAGAGATCAGAATAATGAATGATTACAAAAACGCTTTGCTATTGAAAAAAATTCGGCTCCATAGCGAGACACAGGAAGAAATCTTCCCAAGAAAGAGGAGCTTAGTCAGCGTTATTAGAAATCTGGCAGGAACTTAGATGATTGTAGGAGTGAGCTATTTTATTGAGACAGCTGGAAAACGTAGCTAATGGGCAGAAAATTTTGCATTTATCTCATCGAAAGTTTTGGTAATGGTTTGGGAAAATTCAAGTTGCTGACACTCCATTTAATAAGATATTTTGTGGCTGAGAAAATAAATTTTAAAAAATTGAGAAGGGGAAAATGAATATTTTTAGGATATATTTTAAGTATAATAATTTTGATATATTACACACGCACACTATATATATATATATATATATATATATATATATATAGAAGGAAAAGTAAACTAGATCGGGAAACTAATGTAAGCATTTTGTTTTAAACCCCTAAGACACCCCGAGAAAATTCTCAGGGGTTTTCAAATCTTAAATCAAGGGCTAAAATTCCCTCGTCCTTTTGCTTTCCCCTTTTTCACCCCTAACCTAAATTGACTATTGGGGCTACAGTTTACGCCCTCAGAGGAGGGGTCTGACCAATCGGGAAGTCCATCTTATTACACACACACACACACACACACACACACACATATATATGTACATACAGATTGAATTTTTTTTCTTTTAAAATCATCCGAATCATTGCCTCTTACTTAAATATTTTCTTTTCCCCTTTTCTTTGACTTTATTTCTTCCTTTAAAACTATTATTCATCTTATTTATGCTGTGCTGTTATGTTTGTTGAACGATCTATTTTCTCTACTTCCTAGACATTTCAAAATCATATATTCTAATTTTAACGGCCCACCCGACGAGTTGCTAGATTTGTAACCTTTTACGACTTTAGTAACATATATATACTCATACACATGGCGTGAATCTGAAGTGGTCTTCACGGGTGTCCAATTATGTGTTAAAAGTCTGCGACGCTCTGTAATTGTCACCCTTTATTTTTTTATTTTCATATTTCGAGAATTTCGAAACCTCTGATAAATATAACTCCTTATCTTTGTTGCCGTGAAAGGTTATACGTTATTTTGGTTTAAAAATGGCAACGTTATCTTCTCAAGAGTACGGAATCGGGGAGTCAGTGGTATTTATCTTTGAGTTATCCAAATTTGCAAGATTAGTGAAATTTAGTATATTTTATATGTTGATGTTCTGTACGCTTTTTAATCTTGATGTAAACTCCTCGTAATGTCTGGATTTCTCTTGCACTTTATGCTACAAAACTTTTATTGGGCTGTTAGATCGGGATTATAAATTTGCTGACTTTTTTTTTTCTTTTATTTTACTAATCTATAGTCGAGTTTCTTAAACTGTCGCAGGACCTGCAAAGGGATCTTCATAAATTTTAGCAACTTTAATATTTCTTTAACTTGTATGTATATATATATATATATATATATATATATATATATATATATATATATATATATATATATTTAATATAAAAATTTAAAAACTTTAATCTTAGAATCAAAATTATTAACTCCTATATTAAAAAACCACCAAGTCCGCGATTTCTCTCTCTTTCTAGTAGTCTCTTGGAGTTAAACTCTTTGTAAAAGATAAAATCTCCTATCTCTTGGCGAAATGAACTCGCCAACCTACTTTCCCTGAACTAAGATTTCTAAAATTCTCATAACAACATTCTTAAAGCCACACCTAGAATTACTTCCTGAAGCTGGTGGCGCCCCTAAGGTTATAAGAGGCCGCATGACTAATTTTCTTGAGAGTTGAATGTTGGAGTTGACCAAATAAAGCTATTGCTAATTTTCCTTTAAAAAATCTTATCATCCTCTCGACCACCACAACATCAATTCGGTCCCGACTTCTGAGGTCCATGGCTGAGGCATAGCTTGTCCACCGCCATGTTTCATATATATATATATATATATATATATATATATATATATATATATATATATATATATATATATATATATATAAGTAAGAAAAAGTAAACTAGATCGGGAAACTAAATGTAGGCATTTTGTATAAAACCACTAAGATACTCCGCGAAAATTCTCAGGGGTTTTGAAATCTCAAATCAAAGGCAAAAATTCCCGCGTCCTTTTGCTTTCCCCTTTTTAACTCCTAACTTAAATTGATCACTGGGGCTACGGTTTACGCCCTCAGAGAAGGGTTCTAACAAGTTATAATTCTACATTGACCTAGCGGACAATTTAGGAAATTTCCAAACAAAAAGGAGATGCACACTGTCGGAGGCACATTTTCCTAGAGATTTTTCCACAGATTTTGACTAAGATGTTGACCTAGGTGTTAAGATCTTTTTACTTATAACTTTATACTAGCTGACCCCTCAGTTTGTCCTGTCCCTATAATGAAGTGGGAACCGTCCTTTAACGTTCTGTTAAAAATAGTCTTTAACTAAAACGGTGTCATTTTTATGGGCAATGACTGCAACCACTCATCGTGAAGTGCGTCTTATTACACCCCCCATATATATATATATATATATATATATATATAATTATATATATATATATATATATATATATATATATATATATATATATATATATATATATATATATATATATATATATATATATATATATATATATATATATATATAATTATATATATATATATATATATATATATATATTTATTTATAATATGTATCAAAATTATTAAACTATCTCTTTAAAAACCATCTCTCTCCCATTATAACTCCTTAAAACTTTTTTCTCAGCCACAAAATGTCTTAATTAAATTAATGTCCTCGATGTAAAATTCTTTCATTCCATTTCCCTAAACTTTCTCTGCAAAAGATGTAAATTTTTTGCCCAATCACCGCATTTTCTCTCTGTCGCTTGCAAATGGCTCAGTTTTTTCCATTTCATCGTACCTCTTTCTTATTAATAACGCCAACCAAGCTACTTTCTTTGGGAAATATTTCGTTTCCGTCTCGCTCTGGTGTATACCCTTGCTCCAGCACGTGTTTCGATGTATTTTTCTCTTGTCTGCCGTTGACTGCTGAAGTTGTCTTTTTAGCAGCTCTTCAATAAAGATTTAAGTTCTCAGAATTTCGTGTTCTCTTTCAATAGAGCCACGACTGCTTTATTCATTATAAGCTAATCGCTTAGGCTTCCCTTTGCCCTGTAGCCCGAGCAAGTAAAAAGAATAGGGACTATAATTCGATATGACCGGATTTAACTTCTCAATTTCCTAGTTTTAATTTATTCATCAATTCCAATCAATCTTAGTATTTACTTGGTAGATCCTCAGCATCAAATAGAATTATAAGATATTGTGTGATATATTCATTGCATCTAGTGGAGCATCGGGACAACTCTTACAACTTTTGAATAAAGAAATGTACCCTCTGTTACGATATTTTGAACTTCATATTACTTCTTTGTTTAGAAGTGTGTACATAAGCATGGATGCATTTTACGACCTGAAATATATCAGACCAAATTATTTATTCAGTGGGTTCCGCTTAATGTGATCAGTTTGGGACACCGTGATTTTGATAACAGTAACCGATTGATAACAATAAACGATATACAAAATTAGATAAATTTACCCCTCCATTTATTTCACACGTACTACATTTCAAAATAAAATGAAAAAACTCACCTTATATTTATGTACTGTATATTACCCTTTAAAACATAAAAATTATATACATAAATAAAAGTAATTGATCAATTGTTGACTGTCTACAATTCTTACCAAGAAGCTCATTGATAAATCCTTCGTAATCATAACGTTTATAAAAGTCATCGGAGCGGTGTTGTACTCCACGTTTCAACATTTTAGTGCAATTCTGAAGCTGAGAAATGTTTAAATGCGCTGCAGCATTGCGCTGACTTATATTTGGTAATCTGTCATAACGATTTAAAATTTCGATATTTAGTTTTAATGTTAAATCATTTCGCTTTCTGGCTTCCATATCGACAAGCTTCACGTAAGCAAGCAAGGCATAAAATGTGAATACGCTCCTTCTCAGTTCCGAATAGAATTTGTTGCCTTCTGTTTATCTGACAACTATTGACCACCAGCAGGGTGTGCATATTTCTGAAAAATTCCAGGAATGGGTAATGCCCTACTCCTTTGTTTTTTCTCCTTTTCCGGAGGTGGAAGAGAGAGAATTCTCGGAAATTAAAACAAGAACGAAGTAAAAGAAAAGAATTGGTTTCTTCTGAATAAATACATCGTGAATATTCCTTTGCAAGTTAAAATGAGAACCTCATTTTGAAAACTGATAACATTAACCGATGCAACGATCACATAAAGCGATAATTCGAAGATACAAATGAATAGAGAAAATCGAGACCAAGTGATTTAGATAACAATAAACGATTGATGGTATTAACCGCGACATTAAGCGGCGTCCACTGTAGTATTCTGCTTTCTCTGCTGTACAAGTACATGTGTATATGTATGTTTAAATGAATACTTTATTAAAACTTCTCTATAATTTAAGACACCAAATTACTGTTCTACCATTTAGAGAAGTTATAACCAATTCCGTCTTTCCACTTATCTTTGCTTTCAAAATGAGAATTTACACTAACCAGGGACTGTGATGTAATCATAATTTGTTTTTAAATATTAGTCTGTATTTTGATTTTAATTTATTGTTCTGCGACTATCTCTGAATTCTTGCCTATGAAATCAATAAATATTTTAAAGTTTTTCTGAAGATTTTTAGCTTACAGCTTTTTTTTTTTAAACTTGCTAATATTTTCCAGAATTTTTATATTTTAAATTTTAAGAGACTTCTTGGACGCATATAGCCATCGTTATAGGGAACAAATTGACCCATGAGTATTCTGAAATTCACCTTCTAGCATCAATTTCCTATAAGGCGATTTCACGCAGTTGGGCAAATTCTCAAATTATGACAATTCTGGCTTTAGTTTCAAACGGAAGGGCAGTTTATTGTTTGTCTATTGGCTGTTGTAAACATAAAAATGAATGGGAAGGGCATTATAGTAGTTCGTGACGTTGCGACAAATTGCCTTATTTGCAGGCTGTTTTGTTAAAAAGTACTCTTGCTGGGGACAATTAATTTATATCGTTATCGTATACAAGGAATTAAATATCCTCGATCTTAAATGTTTTCATGGTTAGCAACTGTTTTTGAAGTTTTTCTCTTATCCCCCTGAAGCATATCTTAATTGATGGAATTGTTTGCCTTTCGTTCTATGGTTCATTAATCATTAATGCACAGTATCACTGTTAAACCGAAGAAATCTGTTCAACGTCTTTCCCTCATTTCTCCCTACTGATTTTTTTCTTCTCCCCCCACCTAGTTTTTATTTTATTTTTTTATTACTATGTAGATATTTGATCCCCCATTCAGATGCACATTTATGAATTCAGTCAGATTTTCTGTATGTTCTCGAATTTCGGAGGCTTCTGTAAGAGTGCAGGGACAATGGACTGACCTACATTTCCCTAAACGCTATTATGCTTTTCACACAGAAGGGAGAACGTACCTAAACGATAGCTCTAAATTTGTAGTGCATGAAAAGATTTAAATTTTCAAGAGCATTGTTTTTAAATTCACAAAATTCCACACTCGTTTTTGTGTTACATTTAACGTATATATTATATTTAATACCAAACTTATGAAATATTTTAATCAGTGGTTTTAAAACTGGGTTAATTTGAAGAATAATTTTTCTTTTTCGGAATTCATGATGATTGAAGAAATTTTTTATTTTATCGTCTGCAGTACGTTTTTCATCATATTTCTCTTTCACAATATAAAAAAATTATTTATTTTAGATATTGAACTTCAAAGTATTAAGTTGTTTTAGATTAATGCGTTTTCTAATGAGAGAAATTATGTTTATTTGGTAAGTTACTTTGGTTATTATTCTGTGATTAATTTTTTTACCGGTGTCTATAACCATATCTAAACTTGTTTAAAAATGGAATAAATTGTAGCTTTTAAGTTTATTCATTAATTACGTTACAAAGGATATTCTTCTGAAGTTATTGCCATTTTTTTGTTGGCAGAAATAAAACAAAATAATGATTTCACAACTTTGCTCAAACTCTTGTTTCACTCGGGACTAAGTGCTGTTACACAAAGTTCATTTGATTAAATGCGTATGGCTATCCAAGAGAGATTTATACCCTAAATAGCAGACAGTTTCTTTAGAGTATACAGTCGACTTCTATGACGTCATGTAGATGTCTACGGGAGATTTTTGTTGTCGATCGGATGTTCAATAAAATATTTGTGTTGTTATGCCAGCTATTTGCTTTAAAATCGTTTTGAATTTGAATTTCTATTTTTTAGCTTAATCAGTTGCCTTAGACTACTTCGTTTCAGCAAATGGGATGACGGAATATACAAATTGTTAATAAATTGTTTAAATTCGTAATTGGAAAATTAACTTTTTGTTATTCAACATCAAGATCTATTTCCTTTGTGATTCATACTTAAAATATAAAATTCAGAAATGAAAATATATATGTGGAGTATACCTCAAAAAACTTATGTTAGTATATTTCTTAATATCTTGTATATTTTTACAGCTTATCTTTTCTTATCCTGTTGCTTATCCGTGTACATTTAAAATGCATATTTTTAAGGCTTTTTAAAATATTTTATTCACTAAAATAATGAGAATAAATTAATGTTTTTAATTCATAAACTAATCACGTTTTCAAAAACTTTAATCACTGAGGTGTTCGTTTTACACTATCGTTATAATCTCTATAGCAAATTTATTAAAAAGTTTTGATGATATTTCTTCATTTCATATTCAATCTAGAAAATATGCAAATTATAAAAAGAGTAATTTATGAATCAATATATTTTTAACACATTGTATGCGGGACACGTACTAGTACGCTTTCTGACGATTGATACTTGAGCGTGGTTCACCTACTAGTACGGGTTAGTGTAACAACATACTTGTAAAACAGCTTGTATAAAAAAATAAGTAAAACATTTTTTTTTTGTATCTTGGTGTTATGTTATATTTGTTTTTTACTGGTGTTATATATATGACATTTTTAACAAATGTAACTTGCCTTTATCATATACTAGTGAACTATGTTTGATTAGTATTAAATATATTGAAAAGTGAATTTCAATGGTCAAAACTGGTCAAAATTGATGTTGACCAGGACGGTTAAAGCCGGTTAAAACCACTGGTTTAAACACTCATGGTTAAAACCGATACAACACTGTCTTAAACCGATCGCACATGATATCGAAGAGTTATCCCTAGATATCAATTTATGAAAAGAAATTCCGATAGTGGAACGGAAAGAGAAAGAAACCGCTGATATCCTTCACTGTGTAGATATCCACTGTGCGGAAGCTGATATTGTTTGAAATTATCTCGTCCAAATTATACCTTGGTATGTTATATTCAGTTAGTTAATATGTTTTTATTCTTTTTCGTATTGTAATTTTTATTCTTATCATTTTCTATATGTATATTTGTAATGTCTATTTCTATATGTAATTTTTATTGGTATTATTTTCTATTTGTATATTTTACAAAACTAGTGTAAAAAGTTAATATGTTTCTTTATAAAACCAGAGTTTTCAACATTATCTTTTTGCCGGACGATGACCGAAAGTTAGGGCGCTGCTCTTCGGTACCGAAATTCGGGAGTACGGATGTCGCTGTTATGATATGGATGTTCGTATCCGTTTGGAATCGGCTTTAAGCAGTAGGTCCCGGTCTCGTTTGCCTTCGTGTAGCAAAATAGTAGATTGTAGCACTCCAAACCAAACCAACCTTGTCTTTATAAAGAAAAACTGAAATGATTTGAGAAGTATACCTGGTGCATTAGTCTTCTACAATACAACATAGCTTAAAGTAGGATACTTTTGCTAATTTTACTATTTTAACGACCACTGTAAAAGTTGGAAGATGCTTTTCAACTCAAAAACAAGTTGAGACAATTTTAAAAAGTATTTGGTTTGGTTTGGTTTAGTTTGGAGCGATGCGATTTACTGTTTTGCTCAGGAGGGGTAATGAGACCGGAGCCTACTGCTTAACCCGTTGAGGACCAGCACATAAATGCTATATGAGTCGACCGTTGTGAAAACCGTTGCCGTTTAACGCCATCTAGTAATTAAATCTAGCATTTAAAAATTCAAATAAAACGTTCCGATCTCCGATTAAGCATACGCGACGCTGATCTCTCAATATTAACCGGAGATTATCGCGTGGAGATGACGATGGACTGATAAGAGTGAAATCGCTGCGTCTCGTATACGAGACTTAGATCGCCAACGGGTTAAAGCTGTGGCAGCTGGTCACACGAGAACTAGAGAGGGTCAGTCATTCTCAGGACCCGTGAGAATTTATTCCCCTGAAAAAGGCAGGAGTCCGGTCCACTGACCACTTCCTTGCTCTCAGCCCTGTTCCCCCCCCCCTCTTTTTGTGAGTGGTCTTTCAAGAACAAGACAGTGTGTTGTCGGGGGCTGGAGGAGAAGGCTGTTTCTCTCTCCCAACGATATTGGTTATATAACATGTATATATTGTAGATAGTCGAGATAAATAAAGTCTATGACTTTAAGCAATTGCTTTTACTGAGCCCCCACAAACACAGAGGTATATGTATGTCGCGACGTTACAAAGCTTATTCTGAATGGCTTGAACGCACCAACTCAGCTACCGAAGAGCAACACTCTATCATTCGGTCATCGTTAGTATTAGGAGCGAGGATACTCCCTCGATTTTCTCAAGTTATAAACAGCCCTCCACACTATGATCCACTGCAAGCCATTACCACCGTCTGAAGGTGGTATGGCTTACCGAGGTCGACAATGGCAGACGATAAAATGGCTTGGATGAGGATGGCTTCGGAAGCGGTTTTTCTCCAAAGATCAAACGCAACCAGCTTGCGCAGTACATTTTATGTATGCATACACTCGCTCTGCTCATTTAGTGGCCCAATTTGTGGATGCAACACGTGAACCATCGTTCAAGGCTTCCAGCACTGGAGTGGTAAACAATCGGCCCTAATGTACCCAGATAGCAAATTTAGTTTGCAGCGAACTTGCAGAAGTCTTGCTTTGAAAGCCTGCAAACTTGCAGCAAGTTCAGCTCGACAAGTCTGCAAGTTTGAAACAAGACTGCAGCAAGTCTAAGAATTTTCGCTTGCTTCAAGGTTGTTATGACAAGGTTGCCACAGTTTTGCAGCAAAATACCGTTGCAAAGGAGTGGTTGCTTTATGTTCCGTCTAACTTGCAAGAGTTTTACTGAAAATTTGTCACGTTAAATTTGTTATGTCAAGAAATTATCCAGTAAAAAATCAAATCAAACTTGCCGCAAGTATGCTTGCTATCAGGTTAGGGGCTACATAAAAAATAATTTTTTTTTTAATTTTAAAAAATAATGAGTGACATACCAGTTTATTAAAAACGTTATTGATATGTTTATCTTAATAGATATAAATAAATAAACATAAGTGGATTTAATTAACAAAAATTGTACTTGACTATTTTGTAATCAAGAGCCACGGCAGCTCAGTCGTCAATGGCGTCAATATTTCAATCTTCCGGTTATGGATCTCATAACCGTAGGGTTGTTAGATCAAGGCTCGAGTCTGCCAAAAATTCACCGTATTTGTTATTAGTTACTGGAGTTCATAGAAAAAGTTCGTGGTCCTAATGTTCAGGGTCGTACCTAGGTCCTTTATATATTATATAATATTTTGTTAATTCTTAAAATGTTCCTAGTATATTAATTTTTAATTTTTTCTTCTATATTTATTTTATCAATACTAAAAAATATTTTCGAAAACTAGGGGTATTATCTTGCTGATAAACTGAATACTATGTTAAAGGTTAATACTTTTTTATTTGTACGTTGAATTTTCATAAAAATTGATGATTTGCTAAATTTATATTTATTTTTAATAACTTTGATAAACTCAAAATTTAAAACGAATACCAGGATTTGTATAAAGGCATATTAAGAGTGTTTGGTAAATATTTTGTAAGAATCTGTAACAAGTTTATTCTCTAGGAACATTTAAAAAAATAAGAATTCTTAAAACAGTAATTTTTAAACACATTGGATTTTAAAAATAAAATCTGATTCTATAATAAAAAAAAAATTTTTTTTTCAACTTTTCCTTATTTCTACTTGAAGGCGAATCGTCTTCTTTCGGACACCATTTTCCTCACGGTGCGGCGCCCCTATGATTGATGAGCCCGTGGCAAATGCCACCTTTGCCACGCCCTAGTTACGGCTCTGCCAATGTTTTCTAAGTTTAAACGATGTGTCTGGAGGTAATAGGTCAAGCATAGGGGGTCTTCTGCTTGGACCTTGCTTCTAAATTACGGGGATCCACTTTTGTTTATTTGTGCTGTCTTAGAGAGTAATGTTAGTCGCCTATGTAATGATACTATAATAAAATGGTCAACAAAATCCGCGGCGTTGTATGGATGAATGGTTAACAGGCAATTGCCCCTATGTTATTAAAACAAAAATTGTTATTAACGCTTAGTGACATTTTTGAATTAATATCAACGTTTTATTACATTCCATAGTAAGAAAATATTACAAATTTTTTCCTAGGAGAACTTTTCTTTCAGATGCATTGTTTTCTTTTAACTTTTAAAATTGCAAATATATTTTACGTCGTATAGTTACGTCGTATCTGCATATTAATTATTAATTTTTGAAAATTAATTGCCTTGAACACCAATCTAAATAAACCTACAAACCACGTTTGACAATTGCTCCAAATATAGTAGGTTGCTTATAATATCAACGTCTTCCTTTTCTGAATAGGTAAACTCGTTCCTAGAAAACATAAAAATTAACTACTGAACTATTAAAAACTGTTTTTTTGTTGTTGTTCGCATGCATGAATGGGTTAAAGGAATTGGGATGTAAACAACATTTGTATTTTTCCAGTTGTTTACAGTTAAAATTCTCTGTTATAAAAAAACAATAATTTGTTTACCTTTAAATTTAACTCAACCCAAGCTGTATTTGCCTTCTCGCTATCGAACCTTAACAAAAGGGTCGGTTTTGTATTGAGTCTGTCATTCCCATCTGGTACTCTGTAGCTTTCTTAATCTGTTTTTTTTTATCGTCTTTGTTGTCTTGTTGCCTAACAGTTATTGTTGGTTTTTAAGAAAAACATTTACTGATCTCCACTATTATTTATCTCTTATAGATATACTTTAAAAACATGTTATTGTTACTATTTTTGACAGAGTGTCACAACTTTAATCGTCTACTTTTAGAGTACCATTTAAGTGTCTTATTAAAAATTTGGTTTTGAGGGTTTTTGTGGCATCACCGGAACGCACAGAAACACACACACACACACACACATACACACACATATATATATATATGTGTGTGTGTGTGTGTGTGTGTGTGTGTGTGTGTGTGTGTGAATGTACGAGTGTGGCTGAGGGACGTAAAACAGGTTCGTGGTTGCATTGCCCTCCAAGTTCTCAAATGATACCTTTGGAGGTGGCAACCCAAGTCTTAGGAGTTTTTTGCTTGGTTCCTGCTTCTAAATAAAGAGAATCCACTTTGTTTGCTTGTATTGTCATAGGTGTTTTTTTCCCTTGTGGTCAGTTACAAGGGCTTTTTCAGCCCCTGAAGCTATTGCGAACTTCAGAGGCCCATTTTCAGAACAAGCCGAGTTACGGGGGTTCCGCAGTGTAGGCCAAAGTTCTGTCACAATGATTTTTTGAGTGATGGTGACGTGGCCCAGGGTTTCGATTGTCGCCTTTCTATGTTTCCTGCTCTTCGGTTTCCGTCTCAACGTCCAACGAGCTAATTCATTTCTCGTTGTTTCTCTCTTCTCTCGGCTCGCTTTGTTCACGCCACCCTCACTAACTTCGGCGTCAAAATGTCCGCTAAGCATCCAGTAATCTTCCAAATTCTCCTCTCCAGTGCCAGTCTTCTGCGTTCGCTCGTGGTTTGCGCGTGCGGAGCTCGGGGCTCTTTGCCGGGTGTCTTGCGTTGCGGGATGGCTCAGTGCTCACGATGTGCCCACCACCACTTGGAGGAGCCTGGATGGCCTCATGGCCATAATGGCCCGGTTCGGTGCTCGATTGTGTTGTTTTAGGGAGTAATGTTGGGCACATGTGTAGTGCTCCCACAATTAAATAGTCATCAAAACCCGTGGCATTATATGGGCAAATGCTTAAGTGTTTCCGCGTTTTATATAAATAAATAAAAATATTGGATTCATCCAGCTGTATATTAATAATCTATGAGGGAAATGGTTTTTCTTCTGGGTTGTAGGCATTTGAATATTTGTTTAAAGAAATTTTTCGCCGCATTACAGCGGAATATTCTGCAGGATAATATGTGATTAAATTGCTAAAAAGAGTGAGAAAAGTATATTCAGTTTTAAATCACTTCTGAAAATTTTCGATATAGTCTTCTTTGAACGCAAATAATGACATTTTACTAATGTAAATTATAAAAAAAGTACCCAGTATTCTGCAGAATTTTCATCTTTGTCACAAGGCAACATTTTATTAAAAAAAATATTGAATGCAAACCGACTAGAAGTAGAATCGTCCCCCCCTCCCTCATAGGTACCTGAAAGAAACAAAATGTGGTCAGTATCCAACTCCCTTAACCCTTTGCGGACGGATACTGACGACGACGAGCAAACGCCAACTCGACTTAGTCTACTGTACCCATATATATTTTATCGTTCAGAAATGTGGGCGAACTAGTTCCATTTTATAATATGTCTCTGAATCTGTAAACTAATTGGACGGCTATATTCCAACATGCCTCCGAAATAGTAAAAAGCTTGGCTATTTGCCGACAATCGACTGTAAATGGTTAACCTTTCTCTGCTCAACGTATCATATACAATACTGTACGGCTTCGTTTCTTGTACTTTTTTTGTCCAATATATCTAGTAAGACAAAGAAGTCACGTGAATGCCTGGCATATCAGTTTACTGCGTGCAATTAGGTGCTTAGGGGCTCAGCCGGTCCGTTTCCTAGGAGACATACATTCACCTCAGATGCTATGAAGCCTTATTGAATTCTGAAGGCTGAAGGTGACAGGGTTAAAAAAAACGTAAGGGAATATGCACATACCAAGAAAAAATGTCATTCATACTGCCTCTTCGGCGAATTCTCCCCATTTCTTCGGTTTCGGTTTTGAATTTTTCTTTTTCGTTTCGTTTCCTTTTTTTCGGAGCTTTGGGGTGGGGGTGGAGGGAATATTTTATCTTGAATGATCGTCAAAATATGAAAGGTGTGGAGACGATTCCAAAGGTAGAGATATCATAAATGTTTTAAAAGTATAAATATGGCCACAAAATGTATTTAGTTTTTAATTAAAAAAAAAAAAATTCTACTATGAACGAAAAGTATCGGGGTTCTTAATTTAAGATATTTATATTCTAAAATTCATACTAAATTTTATCAAATATTTTTACGACTCTAATAAACATTAGGCAACAGTAGTATTTGATTTTATATTATTGTCTGAAAGGAAAATTGTTTTTAATATCTTTTTAATACTATGTATTTTCCTAAATGGCAAATGGAATTGACCAAAGAATATGCATTAAATTTCATTTCCGTAATGACTTTTGTACTATAACAATGTTTTAATTCTTGCAATAGGGCTTCAGTTACAACTGTTTTATCAAAAAGAAAAAAAAAGTGGTGGAAAAAAAATGTTTAAAGAAGATTCAGAATTCGTCTTAGATAACTTATGCTCTACCATCTACTTTGACAAACCGATTAGATTAAAAGATAATTGCTTGGCATCGTCGTTTAACAGTTTAAGAGTTTTTGAACAAGAGTTTAAGAGCGAACAAGTTTTATATCATTCAGTTCCTGTCAAGCAGTTATCAAATATCCTGTAGGTTGCGGTATCACTTAAATTGCCTATAACTTGGTTGTTTGGGATGGAGAAGCAAAATGCTGACTTTTTCTTCCTATGATAAAATTACTATTAACCTCTTAACAATTGCATAATTTTCAAGAAAACAGTACGTTGGGTTTGTATTTTGGGGATTTTGGACAATTTTAGTAGAAATAAAATTATTAATTATTTTTGCTTACTTTTTTATGTTTACTTTGAAAGTGATTCAAAGAATACAGCAAGTTCTCTATGACACCTGAATAATTTTCCAACTGCTGTGACGCTGTCTGCTAGATTCTTAATCTTAATATAACAGGTTGAATCTTAGTGAGCTACTTTGACAGCACAAAGCAAGAAGGCATTTTAGGTTAGGGTCATTTACGATTGAAGGGTAGAAATGCTTAGAGATGAAAGCTATGAAGTGTGTAAGACCACGTACCATCACTCTAAGGTCAATTTAGTAAAATTAGTGTCGTTTTCATTGAAGGTGGTTGAAAGTACAAACGTGCGACCTTACGCACAATTTTTCTAAAACTTTCAACCAGATTTCTTAGTAGGGCAAAAAAGAGTTACCTTTAATTCAATATTTGAATAATATACCAGTAATAAACTTGCTTCTAAGTTTGATATTTTATTTGCAAATATTTTCTATCATTCAAAATGTTGAAAAATGGTATATAAAAATAAGTTTCATACTTCTGTTCAAAATTTTTAGTTTCTTTTTGTCTAGTTTTTAATCATAATTTTTTTAATCCTGTGAACGTTTTGAAATCTATAAATCTCAAGAGCTAGTTATTTAATTTAATCAATCTTATTTATGAAGTCTTGAAATAAGTTATTGTTTTGGAATAGTTTGAAGTAAAACTGGTGATTTGTAACTTAATTCAAAATAATTGGGGAAAATGTCACTCACGAGGGATTTTACACACTTTATTTTATAGGTTCGCAGGTTTTTTATTTACAAATTCTCTTCAAAACCAGCAGCCTAATATTATTACTTATT
>CM063509.1:106283020-106303020 GCA_032207245.1 Pardosa pseudoannulata
ATACCTATTGCATCGTACGGATACTGATGTTCTCATGATTTTAATTCCCGCTGCATTCATCTTAATCATGCTTCATCTTAAAAGAACGGTCTAAAATTGACTCTCCTCAAATGTCAGTGCAGATTATTGTCCAGATTTTCCTGATTAATCACTGTTAAAATTTTGTATAATAGACTGCGCAATCGATCTTGGTCTACCGCTTGTAACTAAAATTTCATTTAACTATTTTCTGTTGTTATGAAGTTTTAAGATAAGTTTTCTTTCAGAACTATTTGTTTCCTAACCTGTACAAACAATCTCCGATATTTGTTTCACATTTATGATCTCAACACAATATTCGACATAATTCATATATTTTATTTCATTTTCATTCATTCGTCTTTAATAGAGTTATTTAGATGTGTATGATTTTTTAAAATATAAAACTAATGTTTTATATTTTAAAAATCCATACACATGCTGCCTTGCCGCAAATAAATAAATAATTAAAATAGAAAACAATTAAAAATGCTTTATCTCTAAGTTACACTAATACTCTCTACCCCCACTGTATATACTTACAGAAAAAATAGACTTGCCTATTGAGTAGAAATTTTTAAAATCTTTCGGATCATGGTATAACATACAATTTTAAATTCTTCTATAATAATTGTTCTATAAGTTTACTGTAATCATCTGGGGTTGCTCTTTTTGCCAGGACCCCTCATTTTTTTGCAAAATACATTTAAAGTTTTATTATAAACCTACTTCCGGTTTATCAGCTACTAAAAATATTCCTGACTGAGATTCTAAAGCACATGCAAATAACTCAAAGTGTTAAAATTATTGGAACCCGATCAATTTCTGCATCGACGCAATCCGCCGTCCTAACGTGATTTTCTATCAGTTCCCGCCGTACTCTCCGAACTTTCTGGTTTTGGAAGTTCAGAGTTAAACTTGCCCAAAACTGGTTCTAAGAATGCCAGTATAGGTGATAAGTACTGGTCAAAGAATTTATATATATAATATGTGTTAATAACATTCTTTTACATTTTCTAGCCAAAAGTGCAGTATTAATAATAAAGAAAATCCTCAAATACACATGTTTTCAGTGTATTACTGTAGTAATTCAAAATTCCTTTCTTTAATATATTTAAAAAATTATGAAAATACTTTTAGTTTATTAGTACTTTTTATGATAACGAGCTAGAAAACCTATTTGACAAATAAATAATTTTTCGCATACTGAAAAGGTTTAAAGTCAGCTGCTCTTTCCTAATAACTAACAGTCATGAAGATTTTAATTAAACGAAGCATGGAGATTGGGAGGTGGGTTTGTAGATATTTCTGTTACTTATGGAAGTTTAATTTCTTTTATACTGAATGTAATAGAAAAGACTAAAACTTTCTACTTTCCCTACAAGGTCAGATATAATCAGCTAGTATATACATACATGATACATACATACATACATACATACATACATATATATATATATATATATATATATTTATATATATATATATATATATATATATATATATATATATATATATATTTATATATATATATATATATATATATATATATATATATGAGTCATTTTTAAACAATCAGAAAGTACTGTTTATAATATTGTATTTTATTCACAATTTACTTTTAATTTGATCACTCAAAAAACTTTAGATGTACATTTTTCAAAATTAGTTTTTGTCAAATAGATTTATCTTATATTAATTTTTAGGCATTTTTAAAAACTTAATTCTATCATATTGTAGGGCATTTATTGAACATGCCTTATCTGATTCGTAATCATTGAAATAGTTCCTCAAGAAATAGAGTTTATGTCTTCATGCCGTGTATTTCATGTGGGTTCTTATAAATAGTCACTTTGGTCCTTAGAAAGTTCTTATTTTTTGTTCTGGAGAAAGAGTGGGAACCCCTCTTTTCGTATTGGTCATAATTGGTTATATAAACGTAGTTGGGTACCTTAACCCTGAAATTTTATGTCATGCCAACTCATTATTACTCTTAGTCTGATGCATTACCATTAATAGTTACTCCAGTACTAGAGGGCTTGGCCTAGGGAGTACTGTTGTGAAATCTTTCTGTGAGAACCCTGAAATTTATCTTGATTTTGGAATTTCTGAACTCATTTTTATCTGAAGTATGACAGCTTCATCTACAAAGGTTTAAACAAAAATTTTGTACGAAACGTTTTAATGGTCTCTTTCGTATGGATTGCAAAAACCTAAAAATTTCAATATTGCTTAAAAAGTTAAGATGTTTTTCCCTTTTATACCTAGTGAGACCAGGGTTCGTACACTCCTTTAAAACGCCTACATTAAGGACATTTTTTTGTAAGGCCCTTCAAACTTCTGATACTTTATCCTTCAAAACTCCTGAGTTTTTGATTAAAAAAGATATCCAGATATATAAAAGTTGACCCGATACCGGACTGTCGACAAATATCCGTTTCATCCTTAGTTGCAATTTACGAATTGATTGTTAAAATTTGATCATTTAACTAATTAGTTTTAGCCGTTATTTAAATTGCTAAAACTATTTGTAAAGAAAATGTAATTAAAAAATAGCCTTGTTAAAAAAACGTAATATCAGAAAAATAGCATTTGGGACTTTGTAAAAGTACCCTTATAAATCTCATTTTTCTATAAAAAAACTATCATTTTCATTTCAGAATTGGGTATGAATCCTGGATTCGTTATTAGAAAAATAAAACTTTTTTGTTGTTCTTTGGATAAGTCCAGTTTCTATAATAACAATACAATATTTATATATACAATATTTATTGAGAAGAAGAAAATACAATGATATATCAGTTCTTGTGTAGTTTGTAAGTAGTAAACAGTAAAATTTTGCACAATGCTAATTATTAATCTTTTACTTTCATTACAGTACTTTATTACTTTAAACTACGGCCTTTCTTTTCTGTAATTATTTTCACTTATTTTGAGCATCTTTTTTTTGCAATCTTTTGCGCTTATTGCATAATTTTTTAATGTTAAATACCATTGAACTCAAATTGCTATTAATTTTCATTTTTTTTAATATGTTGAAATTAGAGTTTGCTAAATTTCTCGTAGCCATTTACAAAACAAAACCGTGGGCGTAATAAAGCTGGAACAATGCGTCTCAATAATTTGAACGTTTTTCACTATTTCAAGTATATGATTAAAATCAGATTTCAAAAGATTTTGGGTGACATCAAAAGTTTGTTTAGAAATCATAAAATAATCTTATGAATGACACAAATGATTTAATTCAAAATCTTTTGAAATTGGATTTTTATAAGATTCTCAAAATAATACGATCAAACGCGCATAGCTGCTTTTTCTAGGTCTAGAGAATCATTTACAAGTAATTCTTTAGGGAAATTTATCCTTACTCTTGAGACTAAAAAAATAATCGGGGAAAAAGAATAAGCACCGAAAAAAGTTTCATCCAAAATCGATTGTATGAGAGTTTTTAACAATTGTTTATCAAAATGTTGCGCAACCGGTGCGACAGGATTGCTCAATACTTCCGCGTAAGCTTTTAAAACCAATAGCGTTACTAGAAGGAATTCATGCAACGCTATTTCAACGTTTTATTCAAAATGTTTCGTGTATGAGAAATTGGTTGAGATCAGAACGATATCTGTATAGAAAACTCAATCCAAACTTTAAAAACTCAAGTCTAGAGTGATATGACAGACGAGCAATGCATCTTCGGTACTTTTTTTAAAGTGTTTATTTTATGAAAAATTGATTCACATCGAAAAGATATTTTCATAGAAAGTGGAATTAAAACTCAAATCTGTAGTAATATAACATAAGTTCAACGCAATTTCAATACTTTGTTCAAAGTATTTAGTGTATGAAAAATTGATTCAAATAATGATAATAAAAAATTTATATAAAACGCAATCTAGACTTTTAGACTCAAATGAATAGTGATATAAGTGCGGCAAAACGCTTGGCTCAAAAAATTAAATGTATGTAAAATTGGTTCGAATCAAAAAGATATTTTTATAGAAACGCAATTCAGACTTTTAAACTGAAATCTATAATGATATGACGTAATTTCATTCGAAGTGTTTAGTGTATAAAAATTTATTCAAATCAAAAAGGTATTTATATAGAAAGCGTTATTCAGGTTTTAGACCCAAATCTGTAGTAATATAACATATGTTCAACGCAATTTCAATACTTTGTTCAAAGTGTTTAGTGTATGAAAAATTGATTCAAATATTAATAATAATAATAAAAAATTATAGAAAACGCAATCTAGACTTTTAAACTCAAATCTATAGTGATATAAGTGCCGCGCAACGCTTTATTCAAAATGTTTATTGTATGAAAAATTGGTTCGAATCAAAAAGATATTTTTATAGAAACGCAATTCAGACTTTTAAACTCAAATCTATAATGATATGACGTAACTTCATTCGAGGTGTTTAGTGTATAAAAATTAGATCAAATCAAAAAGATATTTTTATAGAAAACGTTATTCAGACTTCTAAGCTAAAATGTATAATGATATATCGTAAGTGCAACGCAATGCCAATACTTTATTCAAAGTGTTTCTTGTATAAACAAAAAGGGATTCAAATTAAAAAGCTATTTTTGTAGAAAACGTAATTCAAACTTTTAAACTCAGATCTTTAATGATATGACGTAAGTTCAACACAATTTTAACACTTCATTCAGAGTGTTTAGTGTATGAAAAATTTGTTCAAATAATAAAGATCATATGATGGGGACTGCAATTCACAGACTTCAATTTTAAAGTGGATCTATAATGATACAACTTAAGTTTCTTTTCAGAAAATATGCTTATTACCTTGTTTTCTAGTCCCTATTGTATAACAGATTCCTGTAACCTGATATTCGCAAATCTTTACGAGCGTTATTATATAATTCCATAATTAATTTGTATTACAACATAATTCATTATTTATATATGAGTTTATTTCCAATTACTTTCTGTTTATTAAAAGCACGAATTGCTCATTTTTTAAGTTTAAATCATTATATAAAATTTCAATATCGATAAATAAAAGATTAATAGGTTAACTTGGAATCTGGCCTTCATTGTTGGGGGTGAATAATTATCAGTGACTTTTGATGGTTATTACATGTTATTAATTAAAATCACTTAAGTTGTGTTCCATTACCGACATATTCTTAGTTTTTGACTCACTAAGAATGAAATATTTTGAATGAAGTTAAATCCCGGGAAAAGAAATAATTAATTTTACATTCACAGGTACTAGGGGAAGAAATAAAGCTTACCTTTGAAGTCTGGACGGAAGAAAAATTAATAATTGTGAAGAAATAACGAAACTGAAGGGGTGGAACCAATATACCTGCCTATATATACGCAATGCCCCCTGATGTTAAAGGGAGGGGCATCGGAACATCCAGCCCATACTCAGTCCCTCATAGGGTATGATGGGCTTGGATGTGGGGAGATATGACTAGCTTCATTATTTTTTTTCCCCCTGCGCTGGTGCTTATTTTTTTACCGTGCATTTTTTTTATCTCAAAAGTAGGGATAAATTTCCCTAGGGAAGTACCTGTAAATGAATTTCTGGACCTAGAAGAAAAATCTATGCGTGTTTGTTAGCTTCGCATTGTTTGGAGAATCTTATTAAAATCAGATTTTAAAAGATTTTGAACGAAATCATTTGTTTTATTCGTAAGATATTTTAAGTTTTTTTTAGACGCATTGTTTTAGATTTATTACATTCACAGATATATACATATACACATGTGTGAAAATAGCCAGTTAAGATTTGTAACACGCATTCTTAAAGCTGAATTTTTTTCCCTTTTACGCTCTTTATTATTAAGACGCATCGGAGAGAAAGAAAAACAAAAATAAAAATACCAAAAGAGGAGGGGAGAGGACAGCATCTGTTTTTAGTCTGGGGAAAGAATGAGCTAGGTTAAAACAGGTGCTCTTTGGCAACGGGGGCATTTTTTTTTTCCTCTGTAAAAACTGAGAAGTTCTAACGAAATATACAACAAATCTTGCAATAATTGGGAGCAGTATGTTATTAAATTTTTCTTAATGAATTTTAATAATTTACGATTGACTTTTATTTTAACGCGAATGGACAGTTGTTGCTATCATACCTGTAGCTCCTTATTTATTGATAAATTTTAATATTTTATATTTAATCAGCTCAGTCAAGCCTTTACAAAATTTAATTACAAGTTAAGTACTGGTTATAATCTCTTAGTTCTCTCTAAGTTGGTAAGAATGTCTTTGATACTAGATCGATTTTTTTCATTTTTATATATATTTATTGAAAAATATGAACTATAATTAAATTTTTCATTTTATTATCTCCGATTACAGTGGAAACACATTTATACTAAATATTCATTTATTCGAAGTACTTCTCGTTCCTCTGTGAAATAACAGTAAGATCTATGTAATGAATTTTTCACTTATACTAATATTCAGTTATACGAAGTACTTCTCGTTATTTGGTAAAACTTCCGCAAGACCTATTTAATGAAATATTTACTTATATGCAGTTATACGCAGTATTCCTCCTGTTCCGGGAAATTTCCGTAAGACCGATGTAATGAAATATTTACTTATACGAATATTCTATTATACGAAGTACTTGTGTTCCGGCGAGACTTTGTAAGACCTATGTAATGAATTATTCACTTATACGAATATTCAGTTATTAGAAACTTTGAGTTGTACGTAGAGAGGAAAACATTTTTGTGAACAGACGTGTACTATGCATATTAATATCTTCCAATGTTTTTCTTATTTTTCTTACAACAATTTTGTTTGTGTTAGTTAATCAAAAAGAGAGAATTTTTAATTCGTGTTTTCTATTTCTCCCAACATTTAATATTATTTTTTCTTAAATGGGTTTTATATATATCTATATATATTAAAAAAAAAAAAAAAAAGTGTCCGTTGTATATATTTATGTAGGCATCTACTGAATACAGAAGCTTGCTGTATTTAATGTGGATGAAAAAAAGTATTATATAATACAGATATTAATATCGTTTTGTCTTTAAACGACGTTTATTTATTAAGAATTCATAAAAACAGCACAGTAGTATTTTCATGTTTTTTTCAGGCGGAAACGACGTATACGAAATATTTACTTGTGCGAAAATATCTCCTTTCCTCCTGGTCTTCGTATAACTGAGTTTCCACTACATTTGCTTCTTCCTTATTCGCAGAAAAGGAAAAACCGCAAAATGAAACGCTCTATAAACCGGAGATTAAAATAAATAAACGAATAAAACTGACAGGATGCAAAAGTATGTTACATAACGATAGTTCCTTTCAATGAAGATATTTCTCACACACGCGCGTATGCATACGCGTGTACGCAAGAAGGCATTATACAGTGGACTCCGCTTAATGTGATCAGTTTGGGACACCGTGATTTTGATAACAATAAACGGTATGCAAAATTAGATTAATTTACCCCCCCCCCTTAATTTACACATGCTAAATTTCAAAACAAAATGGAAAACACACCTTATATTATCCTGCATTTATGTATATTATCCTTTAAAACATAAGAATTGTATGCATAATTAGAAAAACTGATTAATTGTTGACTGTCTACAATTTTTTCTAAGAAGCTCATTGATAAATTATTCGTAATCATAATCAACCTGTCATAACCATTTAAAATTTCGATCTTTTGTTTTAACGTTAAATCATTTCGCTTTCTGGCTTCCATATCGACAAGCTGCATGTAAGCGAGCAAGGCATAAAATGTGAAGACGTTCCTTCTCAGTTCCGATAAGATTGTTTTGCCTTCTGCTTATCTGACAACCATTGACCACCAGCAGGGTGTTCATATTTCTGAAAAATTCCAGGAACATGTAATACCCCACTCCTTTATTCATTCCTCATTTCCCTCGGTGAAAGAGGGAGAATTTTCAAAAATTCAAACACCGAATGAAAAGAAAGGATGGGTTCCTTCCTAATACATTGTGAATATTCCTTTGCCAGTTAAAATTAGGTTCGAAAACTGTTAGCATTAACCGATGTAACGATCACATAAAACGATAATTTTAACATACAAATGAATAGAGAAAATCGGGACCAAGTGATTTCTATAACAATATGCGGTTGATAACGTTAACCGCGATCACATTAAGCGGAGTCCACTGTATCTTTCTGAATTTGTAATTTTCATCATTAACAGTCTGTTTTTAAATTCATCTTAACCCTGAAATGCCCTGTGTTGCCTACCCAATTTAATCTTCTAAAATACTATTAGAATAACTTAGCTTATAGCCCGTCATATGACGGGATCAGTAAAATTTTTAATTTTCCAGAATTGTAAAGAACCCTATGAGGCAGGTAAAAAAATGGTTTGTTTCTTTGGCTTAGAATTACCTTTCAACAAAAATAATCGATTAAAATTATCACATATGTACTTAATTTATTATTTAAGTCAAATAAAAAAGAAAATTATGTATGTAATATCTAAGTTTAGTGATAAAACGTATGAAAATAATGCAGAAAATATTTAAATAATTTAAAATAAGAAATGATTAAAGGAGATGGTTAAAGGAATAAAGTCATAATGCTAGAAAAAAAAATATTATTTTTACTTATTTCTTATGTGATAAATTGATAAATTTAATCGCTTGCTCTTAAAATGGGGCTTGATATAATGGCATTAAACTCTCGAAAAGGGGACGGGGTGGATTTCGAACGTTTTAAAGAGGACAGTATTTTTCGCTGTGATACAAAGCTTATTCATACCAATTTACTTCAGAATCGGATCTATAGTTTAGGAAAAGATAAACTTTACTCGCTTTGAATTTTGCAAACCCTAACTCATCAAAAATCCAATATAGATAATAATAAAAATTATAAAAAGTTGAAAAAATAATAAAAATTTATTTTAAAAATAATAAAACAACTTTCGGAATAAGAATTTAAAAGAAAAAAACAGAAAATATTAAATTTATTAGACATTAAAAAAAATTGGCTGAGTCGGGGATAGAACCGTCAACCCGAGAAGTACGACGATCAAGTGGGCAGACATTCTACCAAACGTACAACGCCTGCACATTGTGAGCCAACTAATTAGAGTATATGAAGGTTTAAGTAGAAACAGTCCAGAAATTTAAATATTACTCTCCGCCTTTGCCATCCTATCAAGAATGAATTTCGTATAGAAAAAGAGGAAGCATAAGGCTTGAAATAATAGCATTAAAAGCTCGAAAAGGGGGAATGGGGTGGATTTCGAACTCGCTTTCAATTTTGCGAATCCTGACTCATGAAAAATCCAATATGGATGCCTGTATCCATTCCAGGTACAACCGCTTCAGAAATTCGCAGACAGACAACTTAGGCTATTATTATATAGGGGATTTTGAATCTCTAAATCTGAATCTCTTACCAATAAAACACATACTGAAGATATTAAACAAAATTTTAATACTCCTTTTAGAATTTAGATAAGTTTATTTGTTCATTTGTTTGATATACTTGATTTTTTTTATGGAAGTTCGGGAATTTAAGGGTTAAAATTTTAAATTCTGCTTCTTTTAATAAAACTTTACAAAAGTTTTACATAATAATAAATTCTTAACAAGCTCGTTAATATTTGTTTAGCTTTAAAAATATTTTATTTCGTCATTTCAAATAGTAAATTTTTTTAAGATAATAACATAAAAAATATACACCAAATGAAAAAACAATGTGAGATTCATCTACCCGCAGGATAACTTTTGAAATATGTGTATTGGACACTAAATTTTTATATCTAATTGAAGTGAAATACAGTTGTCTCCGCTTAATGTGATCAGTTTGGGACACCGTGATTTTGATAACAATAAACAATAAACGATAAGCAAAATTAGATAAATTTACTTTCTCTTTAATTCGTAAGTACTAAATTTCAAAACAAAATGAAAAAACACCTTTATGTACTGTATATTATCCATTAAAACATAAGAATTGTATACATAATTTAAAAAAAACATCCATCGTTGACTGTCTACAATTTTTTCTAAGAAGATCATTGATAAATTGTTTGCAATCAACCTGTCATAACGATTTAAAATTTCGATGTTTTGTTTTAATGTTAAATTATTTCGCTTTCTGGTTTCCATATCGACAAGCTGCATGTAAGCAAGCAAGACATAAAATGTAAATACTCTCCTTCTCAGTTCCGATAAGAATGTTTTGCCTTCTGCTTATCTGACAACTATTGACCACCAGCAGGGTGTACGTATTTCTGAAAAATTTCACTCCTTTGATCATTCAATTTTTTCTAAGAAGCTCATTGATAAATTGTTCGTAATCATGTTTTTTAAAGTCATGGGAGCGCTATTGTATTTCACGTTTCAACACTTTCAATGCAATTGAGAGGCTGGGAAATGTTTAACTGCGCTGACTCATTTTTGGTAACCTGTCATAACGATTTAAAATCTCGATCTTTTGTTTTAATGGTAAATCATTTCGCTTTCTGGCTTCCATATCGACAAGCTGCATGTAAGCGAGCAAGACATAAAATGTAAATACTCTCCTTCTCAGTTCCGATAAGAATGTGTTGCCTTCTGCTTATCTAACAACCATTGAGCACCAGAAAAGTGTTTGTATTTTTGAAAAATTCCAGGAACGTGTAATACTCCACTCCTTTGTTCATTCCTCCTTTCCGTAGGTTGAAGAGGAGAATTCTCGGAAATTCAAACAACAGCGAAAAGAAAGAAAAGAATGGGTTCCTTCTGAATACATTGTGAATATTCCTTTGCCAGTTAAAATGAGGTTCGAAAACTGATAGCATTAACCGATGTAACGATTGCATAAAGCGATAATTTTAACATACAAATGAATAGGGAAAATCAGGACCAAGTGATTTCAATAACAATAAGCGATTGATAACATTAACTGCGATCACATTAAGCGGAGTCCACTGTATCTGTTTTTATTCTGTAAAACAAAATATTAGAGGCATCTGACATTTTAAAATTAGGAAAATACTTAGGGATCTGAAGAAATTGAAAATTTAAATTACTTTTTATTATTCTATAAAATAAAATAATTTGCTCGTAATAATATAACTGAGGTTCTGAGATTAAAAATAAGAATTAGCTTGTATTTCATATAAAAAGTTATTTTCTAATTTACAAATTCGATGAGTTATGTTACAGGTAAGTGGATTTCTATTCTATTCACGTAATATATATGTTTTATGGTTTTTTTTAATTGATTTCTTCATATAACAAAGCTTAATAACTTTTTATAAATTTATACCCTTATTAATTGTGTATAAAAATGTTTATTCTAAACACAGTCGATTTTTTTTTTAATTGAATCTAAATTAGACGATTTAATAGAAGACTTTTGAAATACAAAGGTACTGCGCTTAAGTATTGTAACTGAAATAATTTTTGATTAAATTATTGGCTAAATGGTAGCTTGCTGCTCTTCAGTACCGCAGTTCTCGGGTTCTAATCCCGCTACTGGCATGGATGTTCGTAGCTGTTCGGTACTGTTTTAAGGCAGTATGTCCCGGTCTCATTAGCCCTCGTGTTGCAAAATAGTAGACCGTAGTGCTCCAAAAGAAGCCAAACCTAATTAAGTTAGTATAAGTTTACTTGAATGAGTTTAAGATTATCTGTTGAAAATATATGCAGATCGTTTACGGAACTTCGGTTAGGTGAAGTTGTGTTCGATTTCAAATAATGCTTTTCTAAAATGTAAAGTTGTTAATTATGTTATTCTCATGATAAAATGGACAATATATCTGTGGTGTGGAATACAGAAAAACTTGCCACATTCAAGAAGAAAACATAAGATTACCCGAGTACTTCTATGAATAGTCATGTAAAAGACCACCTAGAGTAGCACAGTTCACTTTTTTTAGTAGTGATCCCTTTTTATCACAGAGATTTTTTAGAGACCCCGGTATTAAATACAAAATAAAAGCTTAAAAATAAATATTTTCCTTATAAACAACATATTGAGGGCTGACATGAAATATTGCCTGAAAATTTAGTCTCATAACATTGTTAAGGCTGTCTAATTCAGCATGTGCCCGTGAACTCGGTAATACCTTAAAAGTAAATTTTTCATGCTACTGCGATAGTCAAAAATCTCAATAAAAACAGACTATCCGCTTTCAGAATTTAATTATTGTCCAGCCACTTCGCGCCCAGCCTTCGACCTATGCATAGCTAAAGATGTCGCGCGGTCTTTAAAAATTCTTTTGCGAGGTGTTTTTATTTCAAATATGATTTTTTTAAATTTTCAATTTTATTTTAACTATGATTTGTAAAAAGCTTTATATCACAATATTTGGCGATTTAACTTAGTACTTGACTAACGGAAAGCACCTTTTTTTGTATAGTATGGCCGCTGGATTAAAATGGTTTTAACCGTCCCAAAGTGGTTAGAATTATTAAAAATGGTTCTAAACGATCGTAATATTTTTCCACTTAAAAAATAATTCAATATATATATATATATATATATATATATATATATATATATATATATATATATATATCCCCTATATAATAATAGTTTAAGTTATATGTACGTCTGTCCTCGATTTTATGAAGCGGTTGGACCTGGAATGGATAGAGGCATCCATAGTTAGCAAAATTCAAAGAGAGTAATGTTTATCTTCTCCTAAACTATCGATCCGATTCTAAAATAAATTGGTATAAATATGCTTCATATCACAGCGAAAAATACTGCCTTCTTTAAAACGTTCGAAATCCACCCCTTCCCCTCTTTTCGAGCTTTTAATGCCATTATTTTAACTCCTATTTTCCCCGGTTAAGAGCAGGCGATTAAATTTATCAATTTATCACACAGCAAATAGGTAAAAATAACATTTTTCTAGCATTATGACGTCATTCCTTTAACGATTGAATCATTTCTTATTTTAAATTATTTAAATTATGCCTTATTTTCATACGTTTTGTCATTGAACTTAGATATGACGTCAATAATTTTCTTTTATATTTGGCTTAAATAATAGATTAGGTACATATGTGATAATTTTAAATTTAATCATCGATTATTTTGTGCTGCAATGAAAATTTTATCTCCGGTATTAATAACAAAGACTAGGAGTCTATGTCATGGACTAATATATATCTAGCGTTTAATTTATATATCTTTGAAAATTAAGAAGTTTGCTCGTTTTTGTGTTTGTTTGTTCAACTCCTCTTCTTAGCCCACTCTCCTGTTTCTAATCATGGATCTTGTTGGTGCTTCAACCACATTTGGCGAAATTGGCGTGCTTGCAGCTTGCGTGCGTGGCGTGCTTGCAGCGTGGCGTTTGAAATCTGGCGAGGGGATCGTAACTCAACAAATTGATACATAAACAATAACAACATTTTGAGGAAAAATTTTACAAAAATTGAATATTTAAAATCTAATTGAATTAACAAAGAAAACACAAAGGAAACACATAACATTCATACTAAATAGACTGAAACATTCACTTAATCACAAATTAAATAAACTGAGTGTGATTTTCATCACAAATTTGCGATTTAGTGTAAATTGTAAAATTAATTTAAAATAAGAGATTTGAAAAAAAATTTTCAATTTTACAACTCCTCTTCAACCTCTACTCAAAATACATGTTCTGCAAAGATCGGTCGATTTACTTGAAAAATTGAAATAAAAAATAAGTATCTAACGTGTTCTGCAAAGATCGGTCGATTTACTTAAAAATTGGAAAAAGAATTTACCAAGTATCTAACGAGTTCTATTGACTCTTTGACTTAAAAGAAACTGTATTTTGAGTGGAGGTTGAAGAGGAGTTGTAAAATTGAAAATTTTTTTTCAAATCTCTTATTATACATAACCACAGGGTTTGCGATCCATTCGCTAAATTTTGGCCATCATTCATATATACCGCCAAATAATCACTGTCAGTATTAAAACCTCTGCTGTCCATCCTATCAAGTAATATTACAAGTTAAATTAAAGGTGGCAACTAACATGCGGTCAATAAAGATAAACAGATTGTTCAGCGTGTACCAGATAATTTTCAGCCAAAAAACAAACCATTTTTTTTACCTGCCTCATAAGGTACTTAACAATTTTGGAAAATTAAAAATTTTACTGATCCCGTCATATGACGGGCTGTATGCTAGTATATATATATATATATATATATATATATATATATATATATGTATATATATATATATATATATATATATATATATATATATATATATATATATATATATATATATATATATATATATAATGTAATCCAATAATTATAAACCTACTGGACATTATAGCCCCTATTGCTTTTACTTGCCCGGGGTACTGGGCAAAGAGAAGCCTAATCAGCTAACAGTGAAAACGAACGATGCAGTCTGGCCACATTGAAGAGAACGACACAAGCCTAATTTAAACTTTGATTTAGAGCTGTTAAAACGGACGTCTTTCCTTTGTATGTCGTTGACTAGAAAAGATTCCGTTTTAGCAGCTCTAAAATAAAGTTTTAATTAGTCTTGTGATGGGCTACAGACGAAGCTTCTGACTTTGTTACCCTGATGTCTGCAATTCTCATATACTGGAAAGACAGTTGTGACTCTTCTACACTAAATGTTGTACTATGTTATAATTTTATTAAATCTCTTTTAAATAATTTTGATATATTACAGATATATATATATATATATATATATATATATATATATATCAGTGGCGTGCGGTAGGTTTTCATGCAGGGTGTGCAGAGAACATGGATTTTCCAATAAATCTTTAATTGAGACATCTGAGTTCTCCACTCTGAAACGGGTTATTTATTATGAATATAAATTTAAAGATTACAATAAATAAAATATTTACATACGAGTAGTCGAGTTATAACTCTAAAAACAGCTAAACTTATGAGAATTCTACTAGCACTGAAGCAAAAATCATGTCTTTTGTTGTATGGTGTCATATCGGCGTCGCAAAAGCAACGCCTCGGGCTTCCACGAAAAACTTAAATGTTCAGCAAACGTAGCTCCACACGGCGCTCGCCGCTGCGGTGCCTCATCAGGATACTCATTGGTGCCGACAAACCGAATGTCTATTCCACGTGCAGAGGATTTCACTGTACGCTGGCACAATAGTGCGAACTGTTTCTTGTTCCGTCAGTGGAATAAATTATATTTATTAATTGTTTTTAACATTTGGAAATCATATATTCTGCGAAAAACATTTTGAAAAAAAAAAAAAAAAAAAAAAAACCAGGGATATGGTGTTACAGATATAATTTATATACTGTCTGTAAGACACAATGAATGGTAACATTTGGACTGTTCTGTTAAAATTCATTTCTTTAAAACAAAGCAACATTGTTTTTCAGCTAATTATTTCAATAAATAGAATACATCCCCGAAATTACTTTACCACACTAAAAAATTTCCCTTTATATTGATGAAATTCTTCTTTTATATTTCCATGAAAACAAAATATTACAATATATGAATTTAAACATTAACCGTCTGCAAAATCGTATGGCCAGTTAATCAGTCAAAAAACCAAAAGCGCTTCAGCACGTAAGTCCCCGCTCTAATACAACGCTTAATAAACCGTACCTTCGGATGATTCTGAATGTTAAGTGCAGGAAAAATAGCTGCACTTGCCTCAGTGCCATAGTATGCTGTTTTTCTCCAGTAGCTCATACATATAAAGCGTGATTTTCAATTTAGTGCGCAGTGCGTACACATCAAAACTTCCTATGTTGGTTTCCTTTTGAACGTGGTACGTGGTGCAGCACCTAGTACCGCACGCACTGTGGGAATATAAGCAAGCAAGTCAACATAATATTTGAATATATTATAAATAATATTTATTATATACCATATAAAAATAGGTAGACATAGGTGCAGAAAATTATTGTCCCTCAAAATTTTGCCAGGGTGTGCAGTGCACACCCTGCACATATGGACCGCACGCCACTGATATATATATATATATATATATATATATATATATATATATATATATATATATATATATATATATATATATATATATACACACACACACACACACACACACACACATATTTAAAACGCAGGGCGTTTTTTCCAGTCTTGACAGTGTGCATGGGAAGAAACTACTGCATCAGTCCTTCCCATTTCGGTTTTAAATTAAAGATATATGTTCACAGATGTGCAAACTTTCGATTTAATGAAAATTATTGACAATAATTAGCAGGAATTTTGATTAAAGTTTACATTTCTTCGCATGCGCATGCTCGAGTTCAACGGCTGCGTTTCTCCGCTAGAGACTGGATGTCAACAACATCGTCTTCACAATTGTTTACTTCTCACTCGAGTAGTTTATGCAGATATTTTGTCTTGAGCGCAGCGCAGTTTTTCTGTGCGTTTTGTGGAAATTTAAATCTATACTAGGTGATAGAAATTAGTTTATTTCGAGTTATTTCAGTTTGTACTTAGAATATTGAAAATATTCATCGTCAACTTAGACGGCGGACGGTAGTTGAAGCCGGGAAATGTTGGTAGCGTTATAAAAATGTTATTGTTGGTACTGAATCTTATAGGTAACCAATTTTACCTGAGAAAATTATCAAACTTGCTATTGATCGATGTAGAAAGTTCAGGAAGTGTAGAACTGACTTGCTTAGACTGACTAAATAGATGCGATACCATTGACTACTTTGTAATCTACCACGAGAAAAAGTTTTATTGGGTAAAAGACGTCATCATTTGACGGTAGCATCAAGTAAATATAAAAAAGTATTAGTGCTGTTAAAAATGAGTACACTGGCTGTTACTGAAATAGGCTCATGCAATACAATAAGACTATTAAATTTTTAACACTAGATTTACGGATGTTGATCATATACCTATTTTTACTGAAGTGAGCCAATTTGACTCATACAAGAAAATTGAAGTTTTTGGCAAAGAAAATAGTTCCAAATTAATTTAAAGGAAATGTTTATTATCAAAAAATTCATGGAAAACATTTTTACATATAAAATCTGTTTTTGAAACACATTTTCTGCAAACATTTCTATTACATTTAGCACAATGGTTTCTACATCTGTTTCTTTTGCATGATTGTTGAACTTGACAATTCTTCCGTGCGTCAGTAGCATGAATTTCTGTCACTGGAATGGAAGTGTTCTCGACTTCTTCTCTATATTTACTTTATACTATACTTTATATTTACTTTATACTATATTTATTACTATTTTTATTTATTTTCAAATACATTCTGAGTCCAATTGGCTCACAACCTTGAAAATAGGTATACCACATTTGATAATGCGAAATGAAGGGGTTTGCGGGGAAGAAGAATGAAAGTTTACATATATATATTTTATTACTTAACTAAAAACCAACGTATGTTTTTGAAAAGTGATATTAGTATTATATATATATATATATATATATATATATATATATATATATATATATATATATATATATATATATATATATATATATATATATTATGATCAAATTTTTAATGAGCCAAATTGGCTCCGTCCGTAAATCTAGTGTTAAAAATTGGCCATGCAACTGGAAAAAAGGTTTAAACCACTTGCCTATTTTTCTGATAGAGTAAAGATACAAATCCTGATGTACAGCAATAAGGTTTTAAAGGCATTGATATAAATGCATTTTGAATAGCGAAAGCCGGGCCAGCATATAAACTCATCTCACATCTAATAAGTCGTCTCTTCATTAATAGAGAAATTGTTTTCGCCGTTTGCAATAACCCAAACTACAAAACCGTCTAAATTTAAGGACAACTGCAAAACTTCTTGCTTGTAATCTTTTTTTTTTAAATTCAAAACAGTTTATATAAAAGAGCTTGTGTAAAACAATAATTGATACATTTGCGTTCAGCGTTCTGTGAGCTCCCAGGACCCGCATATTTTACAACGCTCTAGAACAGGGATGGGAAAACTACGGCCCTCCGGAAGGTTTTATCCGACCCGCGGATAGAATTTTAAGTTGCCGGTCTGAAGCAAATTAAAAGAAATATATATTTATACCTTATATATCCATCTTCTTTTCTACTTTGCTTAAATATTATATCCCAAATTTATTATCTCACTCCCAGAAGATCAGCGGTATATTTACTTCTTATATGCGAAGAAGTGTTTTCAACTTTGAACCTTAGAAAGAATAATTTCGGAATTAGACTGACAGATGAGCATTTAGCCGCGTTCCTTAAAATCAGTACATCTCACTTCGAACCTCAGTTTAAGGAACTTTTAAAAATGAAATCGCAATTTCATTCATCTCATTAAGGTATTTAAACCGTTAGGTACTTGTATTGTGTTTTTAAAATTTTAGAAAAATTTATCTTGGCCCGTCAAATTTATTTTCTTTCGATTTTTAGCCCGCGGCCGAAAAAGTTTGTCCATCCCTGCTCTAGAAGCATGCTTGACGAGCAATAGGATGTATACATGCACATTTTTAATTTACATTTAGTATTATATTTATTACATAAGGTATTCTTAAATATTACTATATATTTAATATATCTGTTTATTATATTTTTAAGATTTTATTTCTAAGATTATTTAAGATTTTTTTACATTTTAACTATTATTTATTTCACAGACTTGAACAATGCTGTAGAGTGTGATTTTCTGGTAAAGCATATTCTCTTGTACAATGGTGTTCGTCACGATTTGCAGGAGTATCTTGTTTTGGTCCTTTTTCCATTGAATGAACTGATTTTGCATTTTTTGGTGGGAAACTTCTTTCCTGGTAACGTAACAGAGATATTAGCCTCTGTTTGGTAATGCATTTATTCAGCCGAAATAAACATGAAAACGAGATATCTCGTAACCCGACCACACAGTTCGGCTTGCTAAAAAGGAAAAATCTCGGGACCCGTCTTGCAATGTGTTACAACGAGACGCGGTAACTCAGTCGATAAAGGCAGCCGGGATCGTGAGTCGAACCAACACCTCCTAGAGATCCTCTAGGAGGTGTTGGTCGAACCCGCCAAAGATTCGCCGTGTTCATTCATAGCGGCTAGAGCACAGAGAGTAGGTTCGTGGTCGTAGTGTCGTCCAAGCTCTCAAACGATACTTCTGGAAGCGGCAGGCCAAGTCTGGGGAGTTATCTGCTTGGTCCCTGCTTTAAAATTACTAGGAACACGTCCTTTGTGTTGTCTGAGGGAGTAGTGTTTGTTCCCTATATCAGTGGTGCACAATCTATTTTCATTTGCGACCCCCTACTTTGTGTAAAAAAAATTTTGTCGCGACCCCTGGATAGATAGTAGACGTTTTGTTTAATCATCAACGAAGTTACATTGAAATTATTTCTGGGAGTAACTGGCCGAACGATGGCCGATTGGTTAGAGTGCTGGCCCTCGGTATCGGAGTTCGTGGGTTCGAATCCCACAGTGGCATGGATGTTCGTAGCCGTTCGGAATCGGCTTTAAGCTGTAAGTCCCGGTCTCATTAGCCCTCGTGTTGCAAAAAGTAGACCGTAGCACTCCAAACCAAACCAAACCAAAACTGGGAGTAACTGTTCTTTTTCATTTAAAGGGATATTCGAATTAATAATATCTAACGATAATGGATCACAGATCGAACCTAATTCATTTTCTGAAATGTTTTCAACCAATTTTATTAAATGATGGTGCTGTGGTATAGTACATTGCTATTGTTACTGCAAATCCATTATTAACTCAAATTTGCTTTATATCGTCTTTAATATTAATTATAGTAAAATGCCACTGATCTGAATGCCAATGACCATTTGAATATATCACCCAGAGTTGGAAAAAATTCATGATTTTTTTAAAAAAATAAAAAAAAATCAGATTTATTTGATTTAAATCAGATTTATTTGATTTTTTTTTTTTTTTTTTTTTTTTTGCTGAATTCTAATTTTAATTATTGTTGTGTTTTTTTATTTTGTGCAATATACATGGAATAGTTTGTATAAGTAACAACTTATCTATCTTGTATATTCTAAGCACTGATTACTGAAAATTAAATATATAAATTTTAATCTAAATACATTCTATT